>JAFMOC010000011.1:7992500-8022500 GCA_019802505.1 Corydoras sp. C115 | reverse complement strand
TCCAGTTGTTAGTTTTTCCATTTGTTAAATGGCTGTCCTACGCTGTTGTTGCTGCCCGGCCGCTCAAGGAGGATGAGTCCCCCACTGAGTCTTGGTCCTCCCAAGGTTTCTTCCTTAAATAACAACATAAAAGGGAGTTTTTTCTTGCCACTGTCGCTTCGGCTTGCTCTTTGGGGGTTTAAAGGCTTTTCATTCTGTAAAGCTGCTTTGTGACAATGTACTGTTGTAAAAAGCGCTATAGAAATAAATAACTTGAACTTGAACTTGTATATACATTACATGTGCAGAATGTGTGGGCGGGTGGGGCATCTGGATGCGTATTGGTTTAAACAGAATCTAATGGAATAATCAGCAGGTCTTTTGGGTTCGTGTATGGGACGAACAGGAAGGACAGAAGGTGAGAAACTGTATGTTTCGTACCATGAGCAGCTACAGCAGCAGCACCAGCAGAAGCAGCAGGCGTTGGGTCTCTGAGTGGGGGGTGAGTGCTGGGCCCTGCTCGGAGACATCTCGCTCCGGGCCATCGGAGACTCGCGCTCTGTTGGGACAGGGCCTGTGTACTGAGACACACACACACACACACACACACACACACACACACACACAGTCAGATATGTACACTAACACTGCCATGCTTAACAATATGACTGCAGTAAAGCCACAAACACACATATACATACACACAAATGTGCACACACACAAAAAACAGACACACACACACAGTCAGATATGTACACTAACACTGCTATGATTAACAATATGACTGCAGTAAAGCCACAAACATGTTAATACACACACACACACACACACAATACACATATACATACACACAAATGCGCACACACACAATTAGATATGTACACTAACACTGCAATGATTAACAATATGACTGCACTAAAGCCGCAAACATTTTTATAAACACACACACACACACACACAGAGTCAGATATAACTGCAGTAAAGCCACAAACGTTTATAAACACACACACACACACACACACACGTAAAGCCACAAAGATGTTAATACACACAAACACATATATATACACACAAATGCACACACACAAAAAAGACACATACACACACACACACAAAAAGCCACAAACATGTTAATACACACAAACACACACATACACACACACAAATGTGCACACACACAAAAAAAACACACACACACACACACACAATTAGATATGTACACTAACACTGCTATGATTAACAATATGACTGCAGTAAAGCCACAAACATGTTAATACACACATACACACAAACAAAAAAAGCACACACACACACACACACAATGCCCACACATAAAGCGAACAGACAAAGCGCATACACACACACACACACACATATACATGCATATACACACACAAACACACGTGACTTGAACACACACACACACAATAATTCAACACATGCAAAACACACACACACACACACACACACACAACGCAAAGGCACAGGCACATAAACACAAACGCAAGCACACACACACCACACACACACACACACACACACACACACACACACACACACACACAAACGCAAAGGCACAGGCACATAAACACAAACGCAAGCACACACACACACACACACACACACACACACACACACACAAACGCAAAGGCACAGGCACATAAACACAAACGCAAGCACACGCACACACACACTTACACACACACACACACACACACACACACACACACAGATTTATGTTATGTATATGTATATTCAGAAGCTGAATGTGGGATTCAGGGCTGAAGTGCAGGGACGTTGAGGACATGGTGAGATGAACAGACATGTCTCACACAGATCACACATCAAGTACAAACATGAAGCCGAACATCTCGTCCTCCTGCAGACCACAGAGAACATCTGAAGTTCATTTTGTTCTTCAGCTGCTTTAAAGGTTCAGAAGCAAAAACAGAAGATCGGCTTCAGACCATCAGCTATCACAACACGCAGCGGCAACGGAAACCCAGCAAACGGCCCAATGAGTCATGTGATCGTATCATCACAAGATGATCAGTTCAGTTCTTACACACACACACACACACACACACACACACACACAACACACCACACACATCATGGATTTCTGCATTTTGGTGACTTAACCCTAACTTTAACCTTAAATAAGACGCTGTCCTGAAAAACCATATAATATTAATCTCCAAAACTGTAGGAGATTATACATAAGGGCAAAAGTGTGTTTGTGTGTGTGTGTGTGTGTGTGTGTGTGTGTGTGTGTGTGTGTGTGTGCATGTATTTTTGTGTGTATCTGCATTTGTGTGTATGTTATTGTGCAGGATGGCACGGTGGCTTAGTGGTTACCATGTTCTCCTCTCAGCACTAGGGATTCCCGGTTCGAATCCCCATCTGGGTGGAGTTTCCATGTTCTCCCCGTGTCTGCGTGGGTTTCCTCCGGGTTCTCAAGTTTGGTCCCACAGTCCAAAAACATGGCTTCAAGGTAAATTGAATGCCCTAATTTGCCCCATGTAGAGTGTGTGTGAGTGAGTGTGTGCCCAGGGATAGATTGGCGTCCTGTCCTGGGTGTATCTGCCCAGCGCCCGAAACGTTCTCCCCTGGATGGGCATGAGAAACCCCCCTGCGACCCTAGTCCCAGTTCAAATCCCAATCTGGGTGGAGTTTCCATGTTCTCCCCATGTCCGCATGGGTTTCCTCCGGGTTCTCCGGTTTTCTCCCACAGTCCAAAAACATGGATCAAGTCAATTAAATTCTCCAAATTGCCCCATGTAGAGTGTGTTTGTGTGAGTGAGTGTCCAGCGATAGATTGCCATCCTGTCCTGGGTCTATCTGCCCGGTGCCTTAAACGTTCTCCCCTGGATGGGCATGGGGAACCCCCTGCGACCCTAGTAGAGGATAAAGCGTGTGTACCCAGCAATAGATTGGCGCCCTGTCCTGGGTGTACATGCCCGGTGCCTGAAACGTTCTCCCCTATATAGGTATGAGGAACCCCCAAACCCAGAACTACATAAAGGATTAAGCGGATAATTCAATTCTGACCCAAGATCAGCCGAAGCGTGGTGTTCTCTACAAGCAAGTATCCTCTGGGTTCTCCAGTTTCCTCCCACAGTCCAAAAACATGGATTCAAGGTAAATCGAATGCTCTAATTTGCCCCATAGAGTGTGTATGTATGTACCCAGCAATAGATCGGCGTCCTGTCCTGGGTGTATCTGCCCGGTGCCTTAAACGTTCTCCCCTGGATGGGCATGGGAAACCTCCCCGCAACCCTAGTAGAGGATAAAGTGTGTGTACCCAGCGATAGATTGGCGCCCTGTCCTGGGTGTATCTGACCGGTGCCCGAAACGTTCTCCCCTATATAGGTATGAGGAACCCCCAAACCCAGAACAACATAAAGGATCAAGCGGATAATTCAACTCTGACCCAAGATCAGCCGAAGCGTGGTGTTCTTTACAAGCACGGGGTCCATATGGCAGAACAAAGAGGCTATAAATGGAACTAAACTCCCGTCCTTGGAAACCAAACGTCTAGGAATGGTGGGTTCTCCCGTCTCTAAATACATGGATTCAAGGTAAACTGAATGCTCTAATTTGCCCTATAGAGTGTGTATGTATGTACCCGGCAATAGATCGGCGCCCTGTCCTGGGTGTATATGTCCGGTGCCCGAAATGTTCTCCCCTGGATGGGCGACCCTAATAGAGGATAAAGTGTGTGTGTGTGCACGTATCCTCTGGGTTCTTCAGTTTTCCTTGCACAGTCCAAAAACATGGATTCAAGGTAAATCGAATGCTCTAATTTGCCCCATAGAGTGTGTATGTGTGTATGTACCCAGCGATAGATCGGCGCCCTGTCCTGGGTGTATCTGCCCGGTGCCTGAAATGTTCTCCCCTGGATGGTCATGGAGAACCTCCCCGCAACCCTAGTAGAGGATAAAGCGTGTGTGTGTGTGTGTGTGTGTGTGCGTACGTATTCTCCAGGTTCTCCAGTTTCCTCCCACAGTCCAAAAACATGGATTCAAGGTGAATGCTCTAATTTGCCCAATAGTGTGTGTATGTGTGTATGCATGTACCCAGCGATAGATCGGCGCCCTGTCCTGGGTGTATCTGCCCGGTGCCCGAAATGTTCTCCCCTGGATGGGCATGGAGAACCTCCTCGCAACCCTGGTAGAGAATAAAGTGTGTGTGTGTGTGTGTGTGTGTGTGTGTGTGTGTGTGTGTGTGTGTGCACGTATTCTCCAGGTTCTCCAGTTTCCTCCAAAAGTCCAAAAACATGGATTCAAGGTAAACTGAATGCTCTAATTTGCCCTATAGAGTGTGTATGTATGTACCCGGCAATAGATCGGCGCCCTGTCCTGGGTGTATATGTCCGGTGCCCGAAATGTTCTCCCCTGGATGGGCGACCCTAATAGAGGATAAAGTGTGTGTGTGTGCACGTATCCTCTGGGTTCTCCAGTTTCCTCCAATAGTCCAAAAACATGGATTTAAGGTAAACTAATTGCTCTAATTTGCCCCATAGTGTGTGTATGTGTGTATGTATGTACCCAGCGATAGATCGGCGCCCTGTCCTGGGTGTATCTGCCCGGTGCCCGAAATGTTCTCCCCTGGATGGGCATGGAGAACCTCCCCCCAACCCTAGTAGAGAATAAAGTGTGTGTGTGTGCACGTATCCTCTGGGTTCTCCAGTTTCCTCCAATAGTCCAAAAACATGGATTCAAGGTAAACTGAATGCTCTAATTTGGCCTATAGATCGGCAATAGATCGGCGCCCTGTCCTGGGTGTATCTGCCCGGTGCCCGAAACGTTCTCCCCTATATAGGTATGAGGAACCCCCAAACCCAGAACAACATAAAGAATTAAGCGGATAATTCAACTCTGACCCAAGATCAGCCGAAGCGTGGTGTTCTTTACAAGCACGGGGTCCATATGGCAGAACAAAGAGGCTATAAATGGAACTAAACTCCCGTCCTTGGAAACAAAAAGTCTAGGAATGGTGGGTTCTCCCGTCTCTGCGCCGGGTTTCGGGACGGAGCGGTGGCGGAGGGCTTTTCTGCTCTGTAAGCAATGTGAACCGCGAGACTCCAATCCATTGTTTGTGGGCTTGGTGTGCCGGCGTTCCCCTCTCCCTGCTGCTCTGCATGACATAATGTAGGCTAGTGGATATTTTTAGCTGCTGGCAGCCCCTCGTCCCTCCTGTCTGCTCCTCGTCTATTTTCTGCTGTGAGGTTCAGAAAGGGTGAGCATCTGTTTAATCTACAACGCTGAGAGGAGAGTGAAGTGAGAGTGGAATGCATGACTGAACTCCACACCGTGCACACACTTTCACCCAGAGCAAATGAAAAAATCTGCCCCCCCCCCCCACCCGATCTACCCCATGCTGAGCGTTCTCTCTGTAGGCTTCGGTCCTGACGTGCAGTAAGATCATTCATCCATCATCTTCTGCTTAACCCCAAACTGGGGATAGGCGCTGGGCGGATACACCCAGAACAGGACACACACTCTCACACACACACACACAAACACACTATATGGGGCAATTTAGAGCTATTAGGGTCGTGGGGGGGTTCCTCATGCCCATCCAGGGGAGAACGTCTCGGGCGCTGGGCAGACACACCCAGGACAGGGCGCCAATCCATCGCTGGGCACACACTCTCTCACTCACACAGACACACTCTATAAAGGGCAATTTGGAGAATTCGGAGTTGACTTGATCCATGTTTTTGGACTGTGGGAGGAAACCGGAGAACCCGGAGGAAACCCACACGGACACGGGAGAACATGGAAACTCCACCCTGATGGGATTTGAACCGGGAACATGGGTGAGACATCGGTGAACGGTTTTGGAGGCGCTTCATCCATCCATTCATTATCTCCCGCTTTATCCTCTATTAGGGTTGCGGGGGGGGTTCCCCATGTCCATCCAGGGGAGAACGTTACGGGCGTTGGGCAGATAGACTCAGTACAGGACACCAATCTATCACTGGACACACTCACTCACACAGACACACTCTATATGGGGCAATTTGGAGAACTCAATTGACTTGATCCATATTTTTGGACTGTGGGAGGAAACCGGAGAACCCGGAGGAAACCCACGCGGACACGGGGAGAACATGGAAACTCCACCCAGATGGGATTCAAACCGGGAATCCCTAGCGCTGAGAGGAGAACATGCTAAACCACTAAGCCACCGTGACGCCTATAATAAGATGTAATCTCTTCACATTATCTTGACCGCTTAATCCTTAACAAGGGTCACAGGGGGGGTTCCCCATGCCCATCCAGGGGAGAACGTTTTGGATGTTGGGCAGATACACCCAGGACAGGGCGCCAATCTATCGCTGGGCACACTTACTCACACAGAAACCAACACACTCTATGGGGCAATTTGGAAAACTCAATTGACTTGATCCATGTTTTTGGACTGTGGGAGGAAACCGGAGAACCCGGAGGAAACCCACGCGGACACGGGGAGAACATGGAAACTCCACCAGATTGGGATTCTGACCGGGAATCCCTAGTGCTGAGAGGAGAACATGCCAACCACTAAGCCACCGTGCCGTCCATGTGAGCTGTGTCCTCTCGTCTCATATCATTGTCTAACCGTTCTTATGATCTGGGAGATAAATCTATTTCGGAACGTAAACCCTTTCAGCCCCTCTCCAGCTGCCCTCCACCCAAAGTTCCATTTATTTGCAGCAGCTGGTAGTAAATCCCAGTCTTAATTACATTTTAATTGGTTGCTAGGGATGAGAACTGTGTTCGCACATGTGAGACCTGCCATACTGTTAAATAAAGCAACATGTCCTTTAGGACGTCCTAAAGTTAAAGATTGCCCGAGCCAGAACAGCTCACTCAGCAGACTTGTTGCTCTATTGCAGTTTCTTATTAAAGGTTATTCCATACGCCAGACTGCCAGAAACCTGCTGTTTAAAGTCATCTAAGCCTAGTTTGGAACATCGCCTGAGCAAGAACACCACGTTCTGTCATTTATGAAACTTGCATGTAGACAACCGGACACTGGCTTCACACTGTACACGTTTATGACATCATCATCATCAAAAAAAAAAAAAAAAAAAAAAAAAAAAAAAATATATATATATATATATATATATAGGACGGCATGGTGACTTAGTGGTTAGCACGTTCGCCTCTCAGCGCTAGGGATTCCTGGTTCGAATCCCCATCTGGGTGGAGTTTCCATGTTCTCCCCGTGTCTGCGTGGGTTTCCTCCGGGTTCTCCGGTTTCCTCCCACAGTCCAAAGACATGGATCAAGTTAATTGAGTTCTCCAAATTGCCCCATATAGAGTGTGTCTGTGTGAGTGAGTGTGTGCCCAGCGATGGATTGGCGCCCTGTCCTGGGTCTATCTGCCCAGCGCCCGAGACGTTCTCCCCTGGATGGGCATGGGGAACCCCACCGCGACCCTAATAGAGGATAAAGTGGGAGATAATGTATGTATGTATGTATATATATATATATATATATATATAGGGGCGGCATGGTGGCTTAGTGGTTCCAATCCCAATCTGGGTGGAGTTTCCATGTTCTCCCCGTGTCCGCATGGGTATCCTCCGGGTTCTCCGGTTTCCTCCCACAGTCCAAAAACATGGATCAAAGTCAACTGAATTCTCCAAATTGCCCCATATAGAGTGTGTTTGTGTGTGAGTGAGTGTGTGCCCAGCGATAGATTGGCGCCCTGTCCTGGGTGTATCTGCCCAGCGCCCGAGACGTTCTCCCCTGGATGGGCATGGGGAACCCCCCACATGACCCTAAAAGAGGATATATATATATATATATATATATATATATATATATATATTCATTCATTCATTATCTTCCGCTTTATCCTATATCAGGGTCGCGGGGGGGGGGGGGGGGGGGGGGGGGTTCCCCATGCCCATCCAGGGGAGAACGTTTCGGGCGCTGGGCAGATACACCCAGGACAGGACGCCAATCTATCGCTGGGCACACACTCACTCACACAGAAACAAACACATTCTATGGCGCAATTTGGAGAACTTAATTGACTTGATCCATGTTTTTGGACTGTGGGAAGAAACCGGAGAACCCGTAGGAAACCCACGTGGACACGGGGAGAACATGGAAACTCCACCCAGATTGGGATTCGAACCAGGAATCCCTAGTGCTGAGAGAAGAACATGCTAAGCACTAAGCCACCCTGCCGCCCTCCCCTGGGGATTAATAAAGGATTCTGATTTCGATGTAGCTTTGTGTTGATGGCATGGCTCGTCTGCACCATGTGTCCGCTGGCGAGGCGCCGGACCCGGACGTGACGGCGAGCGGCGCTGCTGATCTGAGAGAGGGATTATACAGCAGTAATCACAGAGCCTTATTCCCAAATGAGTGCTTAATTGGGTAAACCCCCGGGCGAGCATGGCACGGCTCTTTAAACCTTCAGCACTCAAAACAAAAGGCTGATCTCACTGCCCTGAGCCAGAACCCACCGGATCGAGAGATGCGCTCGTTCGGGTTGCCAGCGCTTGACCAAATCGTTTCTAACGAGATCGGAGGGAGTTTAATGAGATTAGGAACAGCCTACATTTCTGGCTTTAAAATAACTGTCAGCTAAAAGCATAAAGCATGTTCCTATTCTAAAAAAAAAAAAACACAAACCCACATCAGTAGGGGTGAGCTGCAATATTCGCTGATTCGACGATTCGATTCGGAGAACCGTAGTCGACTATGAACCTCATAGTCGAATGTACCATTTTGACCACATGGGGGCGCCCATGGCTGCTGCTAAGCATTAGTTTTTACATGAAATGTCTTTGTTTTCATTAAATATATAGCCTTTTGTCAAATAAAATCATCCTAAAAGTGTTTTAGGTTTTTCCTTTGAAGTGGAAAAAAGTCCAGAACAGGGATCCCACTTACGGTGCTCTAGAAAAACAAGTAAAATACTGTATAAAAGAAAAACTTTTTAAAAACCACGCTTATAGCGCCATCTTGTGGTGAAATTTTAACTGATTCGACTATCAGTCGACTATAGGGAAAATCTGACGAATCAGATTCGACTATGAAAATCCTTAGTTGAAGACACCCCTACAAATCAGATATTATAGCAATCAAGTCATTTATTATAGAGCGTTTTTTACCCCCCCCACCCCCAATCTGGGTGGTTTCCATGTTCTCCCCGTGTCTGTGTGAGTTTCCTCCGGGTTCTCCGGTTTCCTCCCACAATCCAAAAAACATGGATCAAGTCAATTGTATTCTCCAAATTGCCCCACAGAGAGTGTGTTTGTGTGAGTGAGTGTGTGTCCAGAGATAGATTGGCGCCCTGTCCTGGGTGTATCAGCCCAGCGCCCGAAACGTTCTCCCCGGGATGGGCATGGGGAACCCCCCCACGACCCTAGTAGACGAGAAAGCCGAAGATAATGGATGGATATTACATACAGACTTTCCTCCCACTTTCCTAAAACATGGATTTAAGGTGAATTGGCTGCCAAAAATTGCCCCTATGTAGTGTGGCTCTGCATTGGATTGGGTGTATTGGAAACGTTCTCCCTGGAAAGGAGAGTGAGGTAAGATTGGTTGCTCTAAATTGCCCCTATACAGTGCATGTGTGTGTGTTTGGGAGAAAGCCTTGTGAGTATTTCTCTCTGCTCTGACAGTCGGCTGCAGATGTAAATTCAAGCTAAAAATATGAGAACGTTATCAGCAGCAGAATATTTTTAGCTTTAGGTGAGAGCTTTGATTTCAGCGTCATTAACACAGAGGACCGCGTTTGGAACGAGATCCTCACTCAGACGTTAGAGCAGATGAGCTCGTAAGCTTCACCTAAATCCATCCATTATCTTCTGCTTCATCCTCTATTAGGGTCGGGGGGGGGTGCTCAACGTTTCGGGCGCTGGGCAGATACACCCAGGACAGGATGCCAATCTATCACTGTACACACACTCACTCACACAGACACACTCTATATGGGGCAATTTGGAGAACTCAATTGACTCGATCCATGTTTTTGGACTGTGGGAGGAAATCGGAGAACCCGGAGGAAACCCACGCGGACACGGAACATTGAAACTCCACCCAGATTGGGATTCGAACAGGGAATCCCTAGTGCTGAGAGGAGAACATACCAACCACTACACCACTGTGTGTGTGTGTGTGTGTGTGTGTGTGTGTGCCCAGCAACAGCTTGAAGCCCTGTCCTGGGTGAGACGTTCTCATGGGGAACCACTACACCACCGTGTCGCTCTTAGAATCATCCATCCATTATCTCCCGCTTTATCCTCTATTGGGGTCGTGGGGGGGTTCCCAATGTCCATCCAGGGGAGAACATTTCAGGCGCAGGGCAGATACACCCAGGACAGGACGCCAATCTATCACTGTACACACACTCACTCACACAGACACACTCTATATGGGGCAATTTGGAGAACTCAATTGACTCGATCCATGTTTTGGACTGTGGGAAGAAACCAGAGAACCCGGAGGAAACCCATGCGGACACGGAACATGGAAACTCCACCCAGATTGGGATTTGAACCGGGAATCCCTAGCGCTGAGAGGAGAACATGCTAACCACTACACCACCGTGTCGTTCTTAGAATCATCCATCCATCCATTATCTTCCGCTTTATCCTATATTAGGGTCGCGGTGGGGTTCCCCATGCCCATCCAGTGGAGAACATTTCGGGCGCTGGGCAGATACACCCAGGACAGGACGCCAATCTATCGCTGGGCACACACTCACTCACACAGACACACTCTATATGGGGCAATTTGGAGAATTCAATTGACTTGATCCATGTTTTTGGACTGGGGGAGGAAACCGGAGAACCCAGAGGAAACCCACGCGGACACGCAGAACATGGAAATTCCACCCAGATTGGGATTCGAACCGGGAATCCCTAGCGCTGAGAGGAGAACATGCTAACCACTACACCACCGTGTCGCTCTTAGAATCATCCATCCATCCATTATCTTCCGCTTTATCCTATATTAGGGTCGCGGTGGGGTTCCCCATGCCCATCCAGGGGAGAACGTTTCGGGTGCCGGGCAGATACACCCAGGACAGGGTGCCAATCTATCGCTGGACACACACTCACTCACACAAACACACTCTATATGGGGCAATTTGGAGAACTCAATTGACTCGATCCATGTTTTGGACTGTGGGAAGAAACCAGAGAACCCGGAGGAAACCCATGCGGACACGGAACATGGAAATTCCACCCAGATTGGGATTCGAACCGGGAATCCCTAGCGCTGAGAGGAGAACATGCTAACCACTACACCACCGTGTCGCTCTTAGAATCATCCATCCATCCATTATCTTCCGCTTTATCCTATATTAGGGTCGCGGTGGGGTTCCCCATGCCCATCCAGGGGAGAACATTTCAGGCGCTGGGCAGATACACCCAGGACAGTGCGCCAATCCATCACTGGACACACACTCACTCACACAGACACACTCTATATGGGGCAATTTGGAGAACTCAATTGACTCGATCCATGTTTTTGGACTGTGGGAGGAAACCGGAGAACCCGGAGGAAACCCACGCGGACACGCAGAACATGGAAATTCCACCCAGATTGGGATTCGAACCGGGAATCCCTAGCGCTGAGAGGAGAACATGCTAACCACTACACCACCGTGTCGTTCTTAGAATCATCCATCCATCCATTATCTTCTGCTTTATCCTCTATTAGGGTCGCGGTGGGGTTCCCCATGCCCATCCAGGGGAGAACGTTTCGGGTGCCGGGCAGATACACCCAGGACAGGGTGCCAATCTATCGCTGGGCACACACTCACTCACACAAACACACTCTATATGGGGCAATTTGGAGAACTCAATTGACTCGATCCATGTTTTTGGACTGGGGGAGGAAACCAGAGAACCCGGAGGAAACCCATGCGGACACGGAACATGGAAATTCCACCCAGATGGGGATTCGAACCGGGAATCCCTAGCGCTGAGAGGAGAACATGCTAACCACTAAGCCACCGTGCCGGCCAGCTTCACCTAAATGTAAAGCTTAATAAAACTGTGTGAAGGAGGAACGGAGTGTCCGAGCTCGTGAGCGGGTTCACTGAGCATTCACGCTTAATGACTGAGGACTGATGCAGTGAAGAATGGTTTCCACTACAGTCTGTGATTCTGCAAAAACGCAAACACAGCAAAAAATCTCTGTGAGAATAAAGTTCAACGGCTGAATCATGTCTTTATTCAACTGCTTTGAAACCCTAACGTCCAACGAAACCACGGAACCCATAACCAAACCCACTGCACTGACCTGAGACCTGAGACAAGAGGATGAGACAATTCACTCATTCATTCATCCATTATCTTCTGCTTTATTCTCTATTAGGGTCACGTGGGGGGGGGGGGGTTCTCCATGCCCATCCAGGGGAGAACGTTTCGGGCGCTGGGCAGATACACCCAGTACAGGATGGCAATCTATTATTAGCTACATACACACTACTGTATATGGGGCATTTAGAGCATCCAATTTGAACTTGAATGCATGTTTGTGGACTGGGGGAGGAAACTGGAGAACCCGGAGGAAACCCACGTGGACACGGGGAGAACATGGAAAGGATTTGAACACTGAGAGAAGAACCACAAACCACAAAATGTATACATCCATCCATTATCTTCCGCTTTATCGCGGGGGGGAGGGGGAAGGGGACACACACCCAGGACAGGACACTCACACACTACAAGTATATGGGGCATTTAGAGCATCCAAATTTAACTTGAATGCATGTTTACGGACCCAGGACAGGACACCAATCTATCACTGGGCACACACACACATACACACTCACACAGACACACTCTCTATGGGGCAATTTGGAGAATTCAATTGACTTGATCCATGTTTTTGGACTGTGGGAGGAAACCGGAGAACCCGGAGGAAACCCACGCCGACACGGGGAGAACATGGAAACTCCACCCAGATGGGGATTCGAACCGGGAATCGCTGGGCCGTGCAGTTCACACCCCGTCTTTTAACCGGATGCTGGAACTGCCGGACTGCGATCACACGGTGGATTTCAGCAGAACCGGGTCGTCACGTTCTCACAGGAGGAAGAACCCGCCGTGGGGTAATGAGGTGGATGGGGCAAAAAAGAGCGAGGACATGTATTGGGACAGCTGTGTGTAAGACGGGGTCGGGCTGAATTGGAACAGAAGGGGGGGGGGGGCAAAACACACCCAGGACAGGACACTCACACACTACAAGTATATGGGGCATTTAGAGCATACTATTTTAACTTGAATGCATGTTTACGGACCCAGGACAGGACACCGATCTATCACTGGGCACACACACACATACACACTCACACAGACACACTCTCTATGGGGCAATTTGGTGAATTCAATTGCCCATGAATCATGTTTTTGGACTGTGGGAGGAAACCGGAGAACCCGGAGGAAACCCACGCCGACACGGGGAGAACATGGAAACGCCATCCAGATTGGGATTCGAACAGTCCAAAAACATGGATTTAAGGTGAATTGGCTGCCCCAAATTGCCCCTATCTACACAGACACACACAAACACACTCTCTATGGGGCAATTTGGAGCATTCAATTTACCTTGATAAACATTTTTGAACTGTGGGAGGGAACCGGAGAACCCGGAGGAAACCCACGCCGACACGGGGAGAACATGGAAACTCCACCCTCGCTGGACCGTGCAGTTGACACCCCGTCTTTTAACCGGATGCTGGAACTGCCGGACTGCGATCACAGGGGGGATTTCAGCAGAACCGGGGCGTCACGTTCTCACAGGAGGAAGAACCCGCCGTGGGGTAATGAGGTGGAGGGGGGGCAAACACACCCAGGACAGGACACTCACACCCTACAAGTATATGGGGCATTTAGAACATCCAATTTTAACTTGAATGCATGTTTACGGACCCAGGACAGGACACCAATATATAACTGGGCACACACTCACATACACACTCACACAGACACACTCTATATGGGGCAATTTGGAGAATTCAATTCGCCATGATCCATGTTTTTAGACTGTGGGAGGGAACCGGAGAACCCGGAGGAAACCCACGCCGACACGGGGAGAACATGGAAACTCCACCCAGATGGGGATTCGAACCGGGAATCGCTGGACCGTGCAGTTGACACCCCATCTTTTAACCGGATGCTGGAACTGCCGGACTGCGATCACAGGGGGGATTTCAGCAGAACCGGGTCGTCACGTTCTCACAGGAGGAAGAACCCGCCGTGGGGTAATGAGGTGGATGGGGCAAAAGCGAGCGAGGACATGAATTGGGACAGCTGTGTGTAAGACGGGGTCGGGCTGAATTGGAACAGAAGGGAAATGTTGTAACGGCTCGGTGGTGTAAGCAGCTGAAGGGCGGGTGTGAAACCTGATGAGTCAGCGCTGCCGCTTCCCCTTTCCCCTCTCAGCAGACCAGAGCAAACGATAACAACGCATTCAGATACTCCAAAGACCAGAGCAAACGATGCACGGCACGGCTGGGTCAGTAACATACAGTAAACTCCGCCCTGACAGACTCAGCTGTAATGAGGTTGAGGGTGGACGACGCGGCGGTCAGCACGTTCACTTCTCATCATTAACGATCCGGGTTCGAATCCCAATCTGGGTTCTCTGGTTTCCTCCCACAGTCTAAAAACATGGATTTAAGGTGAATTGGCTGCTTTAAATGGCCATATCTAAATTGCCCCTATATAGTGTGTGTGCCTAATGATTAATTGGCACTGAGTGTATCTGGGTGGAGGTTCCATGTTCTCCAACGTGTTCATGTGGGTTTTTTTTTGGGTTCTCTGGTATCCTCCCACAGTCCAAAAACATGGATTTAAGGTGAACTGGCTGCTTTAAATGGCCATATCTAAATTGCCCCTATATAGTGTGTGTGCCTAATGATTAATTGGCACTGAGTGTATCTGGGTGGAGGTTCCATGTTCTCCAACGTGTTCATGTGAGGTTTTTTTGGGTTCTTTGATTTCCTCCCAAAGTCCAAAAACATGGATTTAAGGTGAATTGGCTGCTTTAAATGGCCATATCTAAATTGCCCCTATATAGTGTGTGTGCCTAATGATTAATTGGCACTGAGTGTATCTGGGTGGAGGTTCCATATTCTCCAACGTGTTCATGTGGGGGGGGGGGGGGGGGGTTTGGGTTCTTTGATTTCCTCCCAAAGTCCAAAAACATGGATTTAAGGTGAATTGGCTGCTTTAAATGGCCATATCTAAATTGCCCCTATATAGTGTGTGTGCCTAATGATTAATTGGCACTGAGTGTATCTGGGTGGAGGTTCCATGTTCTCCAATGTGTTCATGTGGGGTTTTTTTTGGGTTCTTTGATTTCCTCCCACAGTCCAAAAACATGGATTTAAGGTGAATTGGCTGCTTTAAATGGCCATATCTAAATTGCCCCTATATAGTGTGTGTGCCTAATGATTAATTGGCACTGAGTGTATCTGGGTGGAGGTTCCATGTTCTCCAACGTTTTCATGTGGGGTTTTTTTTGGGTTCTTTGATTTCCTCCCAAAGTCCAAAAACATGGATTTAAGGTGAACTGGCTGCTTTAAATGGCCATATCTAAATTGCCCCTATATAGTGTGTGTGCCTAATGATTAATTGGCACTGAGTGTATCTGGGTGGAGGTTCCATGTTCTCCAACGTGCTCATGTGGGGGGTTTTTTGGGTTCTTTGATTTCCTCCCAAAGTCCAAAAACATGGATTTAAGGTGAATTGGCTGCTTTAAATGGCCATATCTAAATTGCCCCTATATAGTGTGTGTGCCTAATGATTAATTGGCACTGAGTGTATCTGGGTGGAGGTTCCATGTTCTCCAACGTGTTCATGTGGGGTTTTTTTTGGGTTCTTTGATTTCCTCCCACAGTCCAAAAACATGGATTAAAGGTGAATTCAGAGGCGAGTTTACTGCTTACTGCATGTTCCCTATCTATATATATCTATATATATATAGGGTGACACGGTGGCTTAGTGTTTAGCATGTTTTCCTCTCAGCACTAGGGATTCCCGGTTCTAATCCCCATCTGGGTGGAGTTTCCACGTTCTCCCCGTGTCCACATAGGCTTCCTCCGGGTTCTCCGGTTTCCTCCCACAGTCCAAAAACATGGATCAAGTCAATTAAGTTCTCCAAATTGCCCCATATAGAGTGTGTCTGTGTGAGTGAGTGTGTGCCCAGCGATAGACTGGCGCCCTGTCCTGGGTGTATCTGCCCAGCGCCCGAAACGTTCTCCCCTGGAGGGGCAAGGGGAACCCCCCCCGCCCCACGACCCTAATAGAGGATAAAGCGGAAGATAATGAATGAATATATATCTAGAGAGAGAGAACCCAAAAAAAACCCACATGAACACGTTGGAGAACATGGAACCTCCACCCAGATACACTTAGTGCCAATTAATCATTAGGCACACACACTATATAGGGGCAATTTAGATATGGCCATTTAAAGCAGCCAGTTCACCTTAAATCCATGTTTTTGGACTGTGGGAGGAAACCAGAGAACCCAAAAAAACCCCCACATGAACACGTTGGAGAACATGGAACCTCCACCCAGATACACTCAGTGCCAATTAATCATTAGGCATAGTGTGTGGCCATTTAAAGCAGCCAATTCACCTTAAATCCATGTTTTTGGACTGTGGGAGGATACCAGAAAACCCAAAAAACCCCACATGAACACGTTGGAGAACATGGAACCTCCACCCAGATACACTCAGTGCCAATTAATCATTAGGCACACACCCTATATAGGGGCAATTTAGATATGGCCATTTAAAGCAGCCAATTCACCTTAAATCCATGTTTTTGGACTGTGGGAGGATACCAGAGAACCCTTACAGTGACCCGGGGTGAAGACGGAACCTCCACCCACATCTGGATTCAAACAGGAGACCATGCTGCCGTTAAGACCGACGGCAACCCATTTTACTTTTATGTTACGAGAAACTAAACTAAACGACCGCCCCACAAATCAAATCAAAGATTCAGAAACTATTCTGAGAGTCTGTAAAGGGATCCGCGGTCATGTGCTGCGGTTCTGTAAAGTCTGCCATCTGACTTTGATTTGCTTTTCAAAGCTGAAGGTTAAATAACACCATACGAACCTATACGTGAAATCAGCCCTGTGGTCTTTTATGTCAACAAATCCCTT
The DNA here is from genome assembly GCA_019802505.1 of Corydoras sp. C115. Classification (NCBI taxonomy): domain Eukaryota; kingdom Metazoa; phylum Chordata; class Actinopteri; order Siluriformes; family Callichthyidae; genus Corydoras; species Corydoras sp. C115. Next base: position 8,005,366 of record JAFMOC010000011.1, on the reverse strand, counting down.
TTTCTCCTTCTTTTTTTTTTTTTAAACAAATGAAGAAAAAGGTCGGCCAGCCGTTAGATATGGGTTTAAAAATAGCCCCGTGTTCACATGTTCAGGGGTTAATGCGAGTCCAGAACGGAGGCTGAACGTGGCCACTCTTCCGCTCCTGATAAGCCATGTATGCTTAAGACGTCCCTGACAGAAAGAAAGAAAAACAACTTGATATCCTTGGGAACTAATGCTCCACCGAGTTGCCTCCACTTAAAAGAGCTTATGGCGGCTTCCTCACGGCGTCCCGTTCGAGTCTCCGCTCGGCGGGTTTCCCAGACGGATTGCTTTATTTTCACGGCGCTTATACGACTGCATTCAGATATATGACACAGCCGTGTTCGAACCCTCGGCTCGACTGAGGTCCTGACAATTCCCATTGTGTGAAAAAAAACATTAGATCACAAGCGGTAGCTCAGTGGTCAGGGTGTTGGGCTGTCAATTAGAAGGTTGGGGGTTCAAATCCCAGGTCCACTAAAGTTACCAATGAGGGTCCTTGAGCAAGAACCTTAACCCTCATTGTGATTAACCCTGTGTTCACCTTGTAAGTCGCTTTGGATTAAAAGTGTCTGCTGAATGACCAAATGTAATATAAATGTAAAACACATTAAATTCTTTTGGAACGCAACCCCCAACTTCTGACCGTTGTATTGGAACATAACAGTGTTTACCTGCCTTTTGCTTAATAATAATAATAATAATAATAATAATAATAATAATAATAATCTGAAGGTTGGGGGTTCAAATCCCAGGTCCACTGAAGTTACCAGTGTGGGACCTTGATCAAGACCCTTAACCCTCATTGCTGCAGGGATGTTGTGATGAACCCTGTGCTCACCTTGTAAGTCGCTTTGGATAAAAGCGTCCAATAAATGACCAAATGTAATGTAAATGTATATAGAGCTAAACAGAGGGAGTGGTAGCTCAGTGGTCAGGGTGTTGGGCTGTCAATTAGAAGGTTGGGGGTTCAAATCCCAGGTCCACTAAAGTTACCAATGAGGGTCCTTGAGCAAGAACCTTAACCCTCATTGTGATTAACCCTGTGTTCACCTTGTAAGTCGCTTTGGATTAAAAGTGTCTGCTGAATGACCAAATGTAATGTAAATGTAAAACACATTAAATTCTTTTGGAACGCAACCCCCAACTTCTGACCGTTGTGTTGGAACATAACAGTGTTTACCTGCCTTTTGCTTAATAATAATAATAATAATAATAATAATAATAATAATAAATAATAATAATCTGAAGGTTGGGGGTTCAAATCCCAGGTCCACTGAAGTTACCAGTGTGGGTCCTTGAGCAAGACCCTTAACCCTCATTGCTGCAGGGATGTTGTGATGAACCCTGTGCTCACCTTGTAAGTCGCTTTGGATAAAAGCGTCCAATAAATGACCAAATGTAATGTAAATGTATATAGAGCTAAACAGAGGGGGTGGTAGCTCAGTGGTCAGGGTGTTGGGCTGTCAATTACAAGGTTGGGGGTTCAAATCCCAGGTCCACTAAAGTTACCAATGAGGGTCCTTGAGCAAGAATTAACCCTCATTGTGATTAACCCTGTGCTCACCTTGTAAGTCGCTTGGATTAAAAGTGTCTGCTGAATGACCAAATGTAAATGTAACATGTAAAATTCATTAAATTCTTTTGAACGCAACCCCCAACTTCTGACCGTTGTGTTGGAACATAACATGCTACCTGCTTTTGCTTAATAAACCCTGCCTTTTGCTTACCGTAATAATAATAATAATAATGCAATAATCCTAATAATCTGAAGGTTGGGGGTTCAAATCCCAGGTCCACTGAAGTTACCAGTGTGGGACCTTGATCAAGACCCTTAACCTCTCATTGCTGCAGGGATGTTGTGATGAACCCAGTGATCACCTTGTAAGTCGCTTTGGATTAAAAGTATCAATAAATGACCAAATGTAATGTCAATGTATATAGAGCTAACAGAGGGAGTGGTAGCTCAGTGGTCAGGGTGTTGGGCTGTCAATCAGAAGGTTGAGGGTTCAAATCCCAGGTCCACTGAAGTTACCAATGTGGCTCCTTGATCAAGACCCTTAACCCTCATTGCTGCAGGGATGTTGTGATTAACCCTGTGCTCACCTTGTAAGTCGGGATAAAAGCGTCCAATAAACCAAATGTAATGTAAATGTAAAATCGCATTTTAAAAGCTTTGGAACGCAAACCCCCAACTTCTGACCGTTGTATTGGAACATAACAGTGTTTACCTGCGTTTTGCTTAATAATAATAATAATAATAATAATAATAATAATAATCAGAAGGTTGGGGGTTCAAATCCCAGGTCCACTGAAGTTACCAATGTGAGTCCTTGAGCAAGACCCTTAACCCTCATTGCTGCAGGGATGTTGTGATTAACCCTGTGCTCACCTTGTAAGTCGATTTGGATAAAAGCGTCCAATAAATGACCAAATGTAATGTAAATGTAAAACGCAATAAATTCTTTTGGAACGCAACCCCCAACTTCTGACCGTTGTATTGGAACATAAGTGTTTACCTGCGTTTTGCTTAATAATAATAATAATAATAATAATAATAATAATAATAATAATCAGAAGGTTGGGGGTTCAAATCCCAGGTCCACTGAAGTTACCAATGTGAGTCCTTGATCAAGACCCTTAACCCTCATTGCTGCAGGGATGTTGTGATTAACCCTGTGCTCACCTTGTAAGTCCATCCATTCATCCATTATCTTCCGCTTTATCCTCTATTAGGGTTTACAGGAGGGGGGGGGGGGAAGATGCCCATCCAGGGAGATGAAGTTTCGGTTTATTGGACATAGATACAGTATTGGACCATGAAGACGGTTTATTGGACGACGAAGACGGTTTATTGGACGACAAGACGGTTTCATCACACACACACGGTTTATTGGACGATGGACGGTTTATTGGAGAAGACGGTTTATTGGACGATGAAGACGGTTTTTGGACTATGGGAGGATGAAGACGGAGAATTGGATGAAGACGGTTTTATTGGACGACACGGGAAGACGGTTTATTGGAAATTTATTGGACCACCAGATGGGGATTCGAACCGGAATTCCTTTATTGCGCTGAGAGGAGAACGGTTTATTAAACCACCGACGGTTTATGCCCCCATGGATGAAGAGACGGTTTATTGCAGGTCCGGTTTATCCATCTGACCACGGTTTATTGGATGAAGACCTTTATTGGACTATTAGGGTCGCGGTTTATCTCCATGCCCATCCAGGGGAGAACGTTTCGGGCGCTGGGTTTATTGGATGACACCCAGGACAGGACGCCAATCTATCACTGGACACACACTCACTCACACAGACAGACGGTTATGGGGCAATTTGGAGAACGGTCAATTGGACTTGATCCATGTTTTTGGACTGAAGGAGGGTTTATTGGAGAACCCTGAGGAACCCCACGCAGACACGGGGAGAACATGGAAACTCCACCCAGATTGGGATTTGAACCGGGGATCCCCAGCGGTAAGCGGGGACCCACCACACCCCCATGCTGTCCAATCGGCAATCACCGAGTCTAATCCGGGTTTTAAAAGCGGTGTGGATGACGAAGACGGTTTATTGGACGACGAGGACGGTTTATTGGACGACGAAGACGGTTTATTGGACGACGAGGACGGTTTATTGGACGACGAAGACGGTTTATTGGACGACGAAGACGGTTTATTGGACGATGAAGACGGTTTATTGGATGAAGACGGTTTATTGGACGACGAAGACGGTTTATTGGATGAAGACGGTTTATTGGATGAAGACGGTTTATTGGACGACGAAGACGGTTTATTGGACGATGAAGACGGTTTATTGGATGAAGACGGTTTATTGGATGAAGACGGTTTATTGGACGACGAAGACGGTTTATTGGACGATGAAGACGGTTTATTGGACGATGAAGACGGTTTATTGGACGATGAAGACGGTTTATTGGATGAAGACGGTTTATTGGACGACGAAGACGGTTTATTGGACGATGAAGACGGTTTATTGGACGATGAAGACGGTTTATTGGACGAAGAAGACGGTTTATTGGACGATGAAGACGGTTTATTGGATGAAGACGGTTTATTGGACGACGAAGACGGTTTATTGGACGACGAAGACGGTTTATTGGATGAAGACGGTTTATTGGATGAAGACGGTTTATTGGACGATGAAGACGGTTTATTGGACGATGAAGACGGTTTATTGGACGATGAAGACGGTTTATTGGACGATGAAGACGGTTTATTGGACGATGAAGACGGTTTATTGGACGATGAAGACGGTTTATTGGACGATGAAGACGGTTTATTGGACGAAGACGGTTTATTGGACGATGAAGACGGTTTATTGGACGATGAAGACGGTTTATTGGACGATGAAGACGGTTTATTGGACGATGAAGACGGTTTATTGGACGACGACGACGGTTTATTGGATGAAGACGGTTTATTGGACGACGAAGACGGTTTATTGGACGACGACGACGGTTTATTGGACGAGAAGACGGTTTATTGGACGATGAAGACGGTTTATTGGATGAAGACGGTTTATTGGACGATGAAGACGGTTTATTGGACGATGAAGACGGTTTATTGGACGACGAAGACGGTTTATTGGACGATGAAGACGGTTTATTGGACGACGACGACGGTTTATTGGACGATGAAGACGGTTTATTGGACGACGACGGTTTATTGGACGACGACGGTTTATTGGACGAAGACGGTTTATTGGACGACGACGACGGTTTATTGGACGAAGACGGTTTATTGGACGAAGACGGTTTATTGGACGACGACGACGGTTTATTGGACGAAGACGGTTTATTGGACGACGAAGACGGTTTATTGGACGAAGACGGTTTATTGGACGATGAAGACGGTTTATTGGACGATGAAGACGGTTTATTGGACGACGAAGACGGTTTATTGGACGACGACGACGGTTTACTGGACGACGACGACGGTTTACTGGACGATGACGACGGTTTATTGGACGACGAAGACGGTTTATTGGACGACGACGACGGTTTATTGGACGACGACGACGGTTTATTGGACGACGAAGACGGTTTATTGGACGACGACGGTTTATTGGACGACGAAGACGGTTTATTGGACGAAGACGGTTTATTGGATGAAGACGGTTTATTGGACGACGAAGACGGTTTATTGGACGACGAAGACGGTTTATTGGACGACGAAGACGGTTTATTGGACGACGACGGTTTATTGGACGACGACGGTTTATTGGACGATGAAGACGGTTTATTGGACGACGACGACGGTTTATTGGACGACGACGGTTTATTGGACGAAGACGGTTTATTGGACGACGACGACGGTTTATTGGACGAAGACGGTTTATTGGACGACGAAGACGGTTTATTGGACGACGAAGACGGTTTATTGGACGACGAAGACGGTTTATTGGACGATGAAGACGGTTTATTGGACGACGAAGACGGTTTATTGGACGACGACGACGGTTTACTGGACGACGACGACGGTTTACTGGACGATGACGACGGTTTATTGGACGACGAAGACGGTTTATTGGACGACGACGACGGTTTATTGGACGACGACGACGGTTTATTGGACGACGACGACGGTTTATTGGACGACGAAGACGGTTTATTGGACGACGAAGACGGTTTATTGGACGACGAGGACGGTTTATTGGACGAGGACGGTTTATTGGACGACGAGGACGGTTTATTGGACGAGGACGGTTTATTGGACGAAGACGGTTTATTGGACGACGAGGACGGTTTATTGGACGATGAAGACGGTTTATTGGACGATGAAGACGGTTTATTGGACGAGGACGACGGTTTATTGGACGAGGACGACGGTTTATTGGACGACGACGACGGTTTATTGGACGACGAAGACGGTTTACTGGACGACGAAGACGGTTTATTGGACGACGAAGACGGTTTATTGGACGACGACGACGGTTTATTGGACGACGAAGACGGTTTATTGGACGATGAAGACGGTTTATTGGATGAAGACGGTTTATTGGACGACGAGGACGGTTTATTGGACGAGGACGGTTTATTGGACGAGGACGGTTTATTGGACGACGAGGACGGTTTATTGGACGACGACGGTTTATTGGACGAAGACGGTTTATTGGACGACGACGGTTTATTGGACGAAGACGGTTTATTGGACGAAGACGGTTTATTGGACGATGAAGACGGTTTATTGGATGAAGACGGTTTATTGGACGACGAAGACGGTTTATTGGACGATGAAGACGGTTTATTGGATGAAGACGGTTTATTGGACGACGAAGACGGTTTATTGGACGAAGACGGTTTATTGGATGAAGACGGTTTATTGGACGAAGACGGTTTATTGGACGAAGACGGTTTATTGGATGAAGACGGTTTATTGGATGAAGACGGTTTATTGGACGACGAAGACGGTTTATTGGACGATGAAGACGGTTTATTGGACGATGAAGACGGTTTATTGGACGATGAAGACGGTTTATTGGATGAAGACGGTTTATTGGACGACGAAGACGGTTTATTGGACGATGAAGACGGTTTATTGGACGAGGACGGTTTATTGGACGATGAAGACGGTTTATTGGATGAAGACGGTTTATTGGACGACGAAGACGGTTTATTGGATGAAGACGGTTTATTGGACGAGGACGGGTTATTGGACGATGAAGATGGTTTATTGGACGATGAAGACGGTTTATTGGATGAAGACGGTTTATTGGACGATGAAGACGGTTTATTGGATGAAGACGGTTTATTGGACGATGACGACGGTTTATTGGACGATGAAGACGGTTTATTGGACGATGAAGACGGTTTATTGGATGAAGACGGTTTATTGGACGATGAAGACGGTTTATTGGACGACGACGGTTTATTGGACGACGACGGTTTATTGGACGAAGACGGTTTATTGGACGACGACGACGGTTTATTGGACGAAGACGGTTTATTGGACGAAGACGGTTTATTGGACGACGACGACGGTTTATTGGACGAAGACGGTTTATTGGACGACGAAGACGGTTTATTGGACGAAGACGGTTTATTGGACGATGAAGACGGTTTATTGGACGAAGACGGTTTATTGGACGACGAAGACGGTTTATTGGACGACGACGACGGTTTACTGGACGACGACGACGGTTTACTGGACGACGACGGTTTATTGGACGACGAAGACGGTTTATTGGACGACGACGACGGTTTATTGGACGACGACGACGGTTTATTGGACGACGACGACGGTTTATTGGACGACGAAGACGGTTTATTGGACGACGAAGACGGTTTATTGGACGATGAAGACGGTTTATTGGATGAAGACGGTTTATTGGACGAGGACGGTTTATTGGACGATGAAGGTTTATTGGACGAAGACGGTTTATTGGACGATGAGGACGGTTTATTGACGATGAAGACGGTTTATTGGACGATGAAGACGGTTTATTGGACGAGGACGACGATTGGACGAGGACGGTTTATTGGACGACGACGACGGTTTATTGGACGACGAAGACGGTTTATTGGACGACGAAGACGGTTTATTGGACGACGAAGACGGTTTATTGGACGATGAAGACGGTTTATTGGACGATGAAGACGGTTTATTGGACGATGAAGACGGTTTATTGGACGAGGACGAGACGGTTTATTGGACGAGGACGACGGTTTATTGGACGACGAGGACGACGACGGTTTATTGGACGACGAGACGGTTTATTGGACGACGATTGGAGAAGACGGTTTATTGGACGACGAAGACGGTTTATTGGACGACGACGACGGTTTATTGGACGACGAAGACGGTTTATTGGACGATTTATTGACGAGACGGTTTATTGGATGAAGACGGTTTATTGGACGACGAGGACGGTTTATTGGACGACGACGACGGTTTATTGGACGACGACGACGGTTTATTGGACGAGACGACGGTTTATTGGACGACGAGGACGGTTTATTGGACGAGGACGGGTTTATTGGACGAAGACGACGTTTATTGGACGACGACGACGGTTTATTGGACGAAGACGGTTTATTGGACGATGAAGACGGTTTATCGGACGACGACGACGGTTTATTGGACGAGGACGGGTTATTGGACGATGAAGATGGTTTATTGGACGACGAAGACGGTTTATTGGACGACGAGACGGTTTATTGGACGAAGACGGTTTATTGGACGATGAAGACGGTTTATTGGACGACGACGACGGTTTATGGACGACGACGGACGGTTTATTGGACGACGAAGACGGTTTATTGGACGACGAAGACGGTTTATTGGACGACGACGACGGTTTATTGGACGACGACGACGGTTTATTGGACGACGAAGACGGTTTATTGGACGATGAAGACGGTTTATTGGACGACGAAGACGGTTTATTGGACGACGAGGACGGTTTATTGGACGAGGACGGTTTATTGGACGACGAGGACGGTTTATTGGACGAGGACGGTTTATTGGACGAAGACGGTTTATTGGACGACGAGGACGGTTTATTGGACGACGACGGTTTATTGGATGAAGACGGTTTATTGGACGAGGACGGTTTATTGGACGATGAAGACGGTTTATTGGACGACGAGGACGGTTTATTGGACGATGAGGACGGTTTATTGGACGACGAGGACGGTTTATTGGACGACGACGTCCCCGGCGGGACCCCTGATCAGCCCTCAGCTGAAGTGAAAGCAGAAGTGGCCGAGCCGGAGCACGTCATGCCACCGTGATGTACGAGTTCCTCTCTTACTCAAACCCCAGAGACCCTCGTGTCACAGCTCAGACGGGGACAATGGCAGAGGCCGCCCGGTCGGTGGAACCGAGCTCGGGATCTCGAGTGCGACGGCGTTAGCGAGCGTTATGCAATGGCTTTTTGAGGAACAGGGCCGGTTCTCCGTATATGGGGATGACTGAGTGCTGAATAAACAAATCCAGCAACGTCGCATTATTACATTAACTCCACATGGGTCTCACAGCCGAGCTCCATTTTCTAAACAAGCCCTTCCCAACTGGATGGCATTCCCCCGTCTGCACTCATGTCCTCACTCTGCCTATCCCGTCACTCTCCAGCTATCCTTGATATGTCAACCAGAGCGCCGGTACTGATTCACAAGCCGATTCATTTGTGACCTCTTATTTATTTATTTATATATATATATATATATAGGTGGTCGCCTCTTAGCGCTAGGGATTCCCGTTTCGAATCCGCATCTGGGTGGAGTTTCCATGTTCTCCCCGTGTCCGCGTGGGTTTCCTCCGGGTTCTCCGGTTTCCTCCCACAGTCTAAAAACATGGATCAAGTCGATTGAGTTCTCCAAATTGCCACAAATATAGAGTGTGTCTGTGTGAGTGAGTGTGTTCCCAGCGATGGATTGGCGTCCAGTCCTGGGTCTATCTGCCCAGCGCCTGAAACGTTCTCCCCTTGATGGGCATGGGGAACCCCACCGCGACCCTAATAGAGGATAAAGCGGAAGATAATGTATGGATGAATGAATGGAGGCGGCACGGTGGCTTAGTGATTAGCATGTTCTCCTCTCAGCACTAGAGATTCCCGGTTCGAATCCCCATCTGGGTGGAGTTTCCATGTTCTCCCCGTGTCCACGTGGGTTTCCTCTGGGTTCTCCGGTTTCCTCCCACAGTCCAAAAACATGGATCAAGTCAATTGAGTTCTCCAAATTGCCCCATAGAGTGTGTATGTGTCTGTGTGAGTGAGTGTGTGCCCAGTGATAGATTGGCGCCCTGTCCTGGGTGTATCTGCCCAGCGCCCGAGATTATCTGCCCCCCCCCCCCACGACCCTAATAGAGGATAAAGCGGAAGATAATGGATGGATGGATATATATATATATAGCTCTCTCAGTGCTAGGGATTCCTGGTTCGAATCCCCATCTGGGTGGAGTTTCCATGTTCTCCCCGTGTCCGCGTGGGTTTCCTCCGGGTTCTCCGGTTTCTTCCCATAGTCCAAAAACATGGATCAAGTCAATTGAATTCTCCAAATTGCCCCATATAGAGTGTGTTTGTGAGTGAGTGTGTGCCCAGCGATAGATTGGCGTCCTGTCCTGGGTGTATCTGCCCAGCGCCCGAGATGTTCTCCCCTGGATGGGCATGGGGAACCCGCCGTGACCCTAATAGAGGATAAAGCAGAAGATGGATGGATAGTTATATAACTGTATATAATAATCTGTATCTTAAGGGGTGGCATGGTGGTGCCGGTTAGTACATTCACCCCTCAGCGCTGAAGATCCAGGTGTGAATCCCATGTTTGTGTTCTTCCCATGTTCTCCAAAAACATAGACTCGAGGTAAATTAGCTGCCAAATTGCCCCTATATATTGTGTGTGAGTGTGCCCAGCATTAAATTGGCACCCTGTTCTTGGTGTATCTGCCCAGCGCCTGAAAAACTCTCTTCACGATGCTCCATTTTCTAAACAAGCCCTTCCCAACTGGATGGCATTCCCCCGTCTGCACTCATGTCTTCACTCTGCCTATCCCGTCACTCTCCAGCTATCCTCGAAATGTCAACGAGCGCGCCGGTGCCAGTGTGTATTCAGTCTGCATGTGAAGTGTGCGCTGATTCACGAGCCGATTCATTTGTGACCTCTTCCCACGCCACTCCTCCACCCTCTCGCTGCTATTCTAACTATAGCCAGCCGTACTACTACGGTTCTCCCTCCCCCGTCCCTTTGGACCTTCTTAATGGGCCTCTGAAAAGCAGGAACCCCTCTGAACAGCATCATGGAGCTCGTAAAGGATGTTGGAACGAGTGAGACTTCTCAGGTTGAGGTCATGAGGTCAGAGCAGTAATCCCCGCGATTCTTACCCAGATGCCCCTATATAGTGTGTGTGCCGTGTGATCCAATGGCGCCCTGATCCCTGTGTATCGTTCTCCCCTGATGGGCATGAGGAACCTACCCGTGATTCTTACCCGGATGCTCACACTATAAAGGGGCAATTTAGAATTCTAAATTGCCCCTATATAGTGTGTGATTCTTACCTGGACGAAATTTTGAATTCTAAATTGCCCCTATATAGTGTGTGCCGTGTGATTGATTGGCACCCTGATCTGTGTGTATCTGCCCAGTGCACAAAACGTTCTCCCCTGATGGGCATGAGGAACCTCCCAGACCTCACCCAGCTATATGGGAATTTAGAATTCCAAATTGCCCATATAGTGTGTGTGCGGAATTTAGAATTCTAAATTGCCCCTATATAATGCGTGTGATTCTTACCTGGACGAAATTTAGAATTCTAAATTGCCCCTATATAGTGTGTGTGATTCTTACCCGGACGAAATTTAGAATTCCAAATTGCCCCTATATAGTGTGTGTGCCATGTGATTGAATGGCGCCCTGTTCCGTGTGTATCTACCCAGTGCACGAAACGTTCTCCCCTGATGGGCATGAGGAACCTCCCCGCGATTCTTACCCAGACGCTCACACTACATAGGGGCAATTTAGAATTCCAAATTGCCCTATATAGTGTGTGTGCCGTGTGATCGAATGGCACCCTGTTCCGTGTGTATCTGCCCAGTTCAGAAAACGTTCTCCCCTGATGGGCATGAGGAACCTCCCCGCGATGTATCTCCCAGTGCACGAAACATTCCCCCCTGAGGGCTCACACACGATATAGGGGCAATTTAGAATTCCAAATTGCCCTATATAGTGTGTGTGCCGTGTGATCGAATGGCGCCCTGATCCGTGTGTATCTGCCCAGTTCAGAAAACGTTCTCCCCTGATGGGCATGAGGAACCTCCCCGCGATTCTTACCCAGACAAAATTTAGAATTCTAAATTGCCCCGATATAGTGTGTGTTCCCTGCGATTAAATGGTGCCCTGTTCCGTGTGTATCTGTTCAGTGCACGAAACGTTCTCCCCTGATGGGCATGAGGAACCTCCCCACGATTCTTACCCAGACGCTCACACTATATAGGGGCAATTTAGAATTCCAAATTGCCCTATATAGTGTGTGTGCCGTGTGATCGAATGGCGCCCTGATCCGTGTGTATCTGCCCAGTTCAGAAAACGTTCTCCCCTGATGGGCATGAGGAACCTCCCCACGATTCTTACCCGGATGCTCACACTATATAGGGGCAATTTAGAATTCTAAATTGCCCCTATATAGTGTGTGTGATTCTTACCCGGACGAAATTTAGAATTCCAAATTGCCCCTATATAGTGTGTTCCCTGCGATTAAATGGCGCCCTGTTCCGTGTGTATCTACCCAGTGCACGAAACGTTCTCCCCTGATGGGCATGAGGAACCTCCCCACGATTCTTACCCGGACGAAATTTAGAATTCCAAATTGCCCCTATATAGTGTGTGTGATTCTTACCCGGACGAAATTTAGAATTCCAAATTGCCCCTATATAGTGTGTGTTCCCTGCGATTAAATGGCGCCCTGTTCCGTGTGTATCTACCCAGTGCACGAAACGTTCTCCCCTGATGGGCATGAGGAACCTCCCAGACGCTCACACTATATGGGGCAATTTAGAATTCCAAATTGCCCTATATAGTGTGTGTGCGCCGTGTGATCGAATGGCGCCCTGTTCGGTGTTCTCCCCTGGATCGAGATGGGAATGGAGAACCCGGCGACCCAAGTATAGTATTAAGTGGAAGATTATGAGATGGGCACAGTCTTTTATTTACAAGACAGATTTATTCAGAGTTCTGATGAACACAATCACCGCAACGTGAAGAACCGTGGCAGCCTTGAGAACGTGAGCTGGGCCTCGGTGTTGAGGCAATCTGGAGTTTCTGGCCGAGTGAAACCGAGGCCGGAACCGAATGACGCAACGCTCTAACTCTCACTGAAACAA
>JAFMOC010000011.1:7932500-7987500 GCA_019802505.1 Corydoras sp. C115 | reverse complement strand
CCCTCGCAATCCGTCAGATTTGGAGCGGTTTTGCAAAGAAGAGTGGGCAAATATTGCTACATCAAGATGTGCCACACTGATAGGCTCCTACCCAAAAAGACTGAGTGCTGTAATAAAAGCCAAAGGTGCTGCAACAAAGTATTAGTTTAAGGGTGTGCATATTTATGCAACCAGGTTATTTTAAGTTTTTTATTTAATATTTTTCAGCTGTAAAGGTTTCTGTTTGTTTTTTCAATTGCATTGTACAGGTTATAGATCACATTAAATGTGGAAAAAGTTGTGAAATTATTTGTCTTGCTGTCATTTTTTTACATCACAAAAACATGGCATTTGAACAGGGGTGTGTAGACTTTTTATATCCACTGTATATATATATATATATATATATATATATATATATATATATATATATATATATATATATATATATATATATATATACACACACAGCGCCCGATCTCCCCTGTATGGGCATGAGGAACCCCCCCACGACCCTAATAGAGGATAAAGCGGGAGATAATGAAACACACACACACACACACATACACATACATTGTCAACCCGTACAAGCACAACACACATTAACACACCTCCATGTCAGTGGACTGAGAATTCTCACAGGACTGAGAATCCTCCCCCACCTTAATACGTCCTCTGTGGGGGTCTGGATCATGAGAGAACATACTAAAGCGGACTAACAAAGTATGTAAAGAAACAGACGGACTACAGAATGGAATTGTAGAACTACAATCCAACTACAAAGTCCATGTGTGTATATACACACTGTATATTACTATATATATATATATATATATATATATATATATATATATATATATATATAAAATAATACATTTTATTTTATAGGCGCCTTTCTGACACTCAAGGACACCTTACAGTTTACAACTGGATATTAAAAAAAAAAAATTTATGACAACATTAAAAAAAGTTAACAAAAGAAGACAGAATAAAACAATTATAGGGCATATGCAATTTTAAAAAGATGGGTTTTTAATGAGGACATGAATAGTGAGGGTGAGTCTATGTTCCGAATGTGTGGTGGTAGAGCATTCCAGAGAGGAATATATATATATATATACACACACACACACACACACACACACACACATACATATATATATATATATATATATATATATATATATATATATATATATATATATATATATATATATATATATATATAGCGCCCGAAACGTTCTCCCCCCCGACCCTAATATAGGATAAAGCGGAAGATGATGGATGGATGGATGTTATTAAATGATTTATATTCTGGAAGTTGCTTTTTATAGAGCGTCTCAAACTCCTGAGCATTTCAGTAGGACTACTTCGGCCGCGCACAGAACGTTTTCTATTCAGCATGTCCAGTTTTGTCCGTTACAGGACATACCGTATGTGTTCTCCGTGCCGCGACTGCAGATTTTTATCATGCCGTGTTCTCCATCGGGGGTGTGGACACATTGATGGCTTTTTCGGTTTAATAGGCTGGAGGTGAACTGAACACGAGCGCATAGTAGATCTCCATTTCAGAACTCAACGATGCGTCGGTCGTAACAGGCTTTCTGTGTCTGATGGTCCGGAATGTGACGCCGCTTTTCTTTACTTCTGTTACCGTTTGTCCCTCTTTTCATCATCTGTCTATTTGTCGCAGGTCGGCCTGGTCATGGCTTCAGCAGATGTTAGTGATGTGGGGAGGAAACCACACAAAAGTGCTTTGGTTTCCTCCCATATTCCAAAAACTATAGATTCAAGGTGACTGGGCTGCTCTATATTGCCCCTAAATAGCGTGAAGGATTGTTGCCCTGTCTCCCCGTGTTTGCGTGGGTTTCCTTTGGGTTCTCCAGTTTCCTCCCACAGTCCAAAAACAGGATTCAAGGTAATTGAATTCTCCAAATTGCCCCATATAGAGTGTGTGTAAGTGATTGAGTGTGTGTACAGTGATAGATTGGCGTCCTGTCCTGGGTGTATCTGCCCAGCGCCCGAAACGTTCTCCCCTGGATGGGCACGCGGAACCCCCCCGCGACCCTAACAGAGGATAAAGTGTGTGTGTGTGTGTGTGTCACATATCCTCTGGGTTCTCCGGTTTCCTCCCACAGTCCAAAAACAGGATTCAAGGTAAATTGAATTCTCCAAATTGCCCCATATAGAGTGTGTCTGTGTGAGTGAGTGTGTGTCCAGTGATAGATTGGTGTCCTGTCCTGGGTGTATCTGCCCAGCACCCGAAACGTTCTCCCCTGGATGGGCACGCGGAACCCCCCCGCAACCCTAACAGAGGATAAAGTGTGTGTGTGTGTGTCACATATCCTCTGGGTTCTACAGTTTCCTCCCACAGACCAAAAACATGAATCAAGTCAATTGAATTCTCCAAATTGCCCCATATAGAGTGTGTCTGTGTGAGTGAGTGTGTGTCCAGTGATAGATTGGCGTCCTGTCCTGGGTGTATCTGCCCAGTGCCCAAAACGTTCTCCCCTGGATGGGCATGGGGAACCCCCCGCGACCCTAATAGAGGATAAAGCGGAAGATGATGATGGATGGATGGATTGGTGCCCTGTCCTGATCTGCCAGCACTCAAAATATTCATCCATGGATGGGCATTGGAAACGTTCCCCGTGACGCTAACAGAGGGTTAAGCGGTCGAGGTGATGAGCTGGGATGAGGTACAACACTAATGTACGTTGTGACAGTCCATCACTAGTATTATAAACTGTGTAAAAAGTATAATAAATAAAGCAGACACGGTGGAAGACTATCCCGGTATTCAATCAACCCTGACAGAGCACTGGAACCAAGTTGTAAAGTGAAAATTCAGCCCAAACCAGATGCCAATCAAACACAAATATCAAATGCCATGAAATAATCATCATTATAAGAACGGTTGGTCAGTCCTTCAATCTGATTGGCTGAGCCGTTTGTCCAGCAGCCGTTACATTCATTCATTCATTCTTTTATCTTCTGCTTAAACCTCCACTCCATCCAGTGGAGAACGTTGCGTTGACAGAGTGTCAATCTATCGCTGGGCACACACTCACTCACACAGACACACACACTACATGGATGAAGGAATTAATGTATAGACATAAGGGCTTAATATATAGACATGAGGGCTTAATATATAGACATAAAGGCTTAATAGAAAGACATAAGGGCTTAATATATAGACATAAGGTCTTCATATATAGACATGAGGGGCTTCATATAAAGACATAGGGGCTTCATATAAAGACATAAAGGCTTAATATATAGACATAAGGGCTTAATAGAAAGACATAAGGCCTTAATATAAAAATATAAGGGATAAATATATAGACATAAGGGCTTAATAGAAAGACATAAGAGCTTAATAGAAAGAAATAAGGGCTTAATAGAGGCTTAATAGAAAGACATAAGGCTTAATAGAGGCTAAATAGAAAGACATAAGAGCTTAATATATAGACATAAGGGCTTAATATATAGACATAAAGGCTTAATATATAGACATATGGGCTTAATAGAAAGACATAAGGGCTTCATATAAAGACATGAGGGCTTAATATAAAGACATGAGGGCTTAATATTAAGACATAGGGGCTTCATATTAAGACATAGGGGCTTCATATAAAGACATGAGGGCTTAATATATAGACATAAAGGCTTAATATATAGACATAAGGGCTTAATATATAAACATGAGGGCTTAATATAAAGACATAAGGGCTTAATATAAAGACATGAGGGCTTAATATAAGACATAAGGGCTTAATATAAAGACATGAGGGATTGATATAAGACATAAGGGCTTAATATAAAGACATAAGGGCTTAATATAAAGACATGAGGGCTTAATATAAGACATAAGGGCTTAATATAAAGACATGAGGGATTGATATAAAGACATGAGGGCTTAATAGAAAGACATAAGGGCTTAATATATAGATATAAGAGCTGAATATAAAGACATAAGGGCTTAATAGAAAGGCATAAGGGCTTAATATATAGATATAAGAGCTGAATATAAAGACATAAGGGCTTAATAGAAAGACATAAGTGCTTAATAGAAAGACATAAGGTCTTAATAGAAAGACATAAGGGCTAATTAGAAAGACATAAGGGCTTAATAGAAAGACATAAGGTCTTAATAGAAAGACATAAGGGCTAATTAGAAAGACATAAGGGCTTAATATATAGACAAAAAGGCTTAATATATAGACATAAAGGCTTAATATATAGACATAAAGGCTTAATATATAGACATAAAGGCTTAATAGAAAGACATAAGAGCTTAATATAAAGACATAAGGGCTTAATACATAGACATAAGGTCTTTATATAAAGACATAAGGTCTTCATATAAAGACATAAGGGCTTAATATAAAGACATAAGGGCTTAATAGAAAGACATAAGGGCTTTATATAAAGACATACATACTGTACAATAAGACATAACAGGGTTCCAGATACAATCATGTGAACCATGCATTTTGAAAAACCAAAAGTTCCGTCAACTTGATATTGTGATATACAAAATCCGTTTTATAGAAAAACTTTCAAAATCAGCCTGCGGGATCACAAACACCACGTTTAAAAGATTAAACCAAAGAAACATGCATTACTAATGGTTTAGTATAAATACACAAGACATCCAAGTTATTATTAAGACATCCAAATTATTATTAAGACAACCAAATTATTATTAAGACAACCAAATTATTATTAAGACATCCAAATTATTATTAAGACATCCAAGTTATTATTAAGACAACCAAATTATTATTAAGACAACCAAGTTATTATTAAGACATCCAAATTATTATTAAGACAACCAAATTATTATTAAGACATCCAAATTATTATTAAGACATCCAAGTTATTATTAAGACAACCAAATTATTATTAAGACAACCAAGTTATTATTAAGACATCCAAATTATTATTAAGACAACCAAGTTATTATTAAGACATCCAAATTATTATTAAGACAACCAAGACAACCAAATTATTATTAAGGCAACCAAATTATTATTAAGACAACCAAGTTATTATTAAGACAACCAAATTATTATTAAGACAACCAAATTATTATTAAGACATCCAAATTATTATTAAGACAACCAAGTTATTATTAAGACAACCAAGACAACCAAATTATTATTAAGACAACCAAATTATTATTAAGACAACCAAGACAACCAAGTTATTATTAAGACAACCAAGACAACCAAATTATTATTAAGACAACCAAATTATTATTAAGACAACCAAGACAACCAAGTTATTATTAAGACAACCAAATTATTATTAAGACAACCAAGACAACCAAATTATTATTAAGACAACCAAGTTATTATTAAGACAACCAAATTATTATTAAGACATCCAAATTATTATTAAGACATCCAAATTATTATTAAGACGACCAAGTTATTATTAAGACAACCAAATTATTATTAAGACAACCAAATTTTTCAATGGAACACAAGCCTGTTGTAAATTGACAGCTATATTCACCGAGTAGCGCTGAACAAAATAGATACGAAGTACAAGAAAAGTCCTCTCCCGTCACACTACCTCCCGACCAAACCCTAAAACTAGTTCCTAAATACTTCAGCTGAAGCTCTCAACCTCCACTGCTCATTTAATGACAACCGGCAGTTATATCAGTGCTGCCGCAATTACTTAAGAGCAGAGAGCGTCCTGAGTTCGGATTAATGTTCTACCGTTCATGTGGTGTAAGCAGTGAGGGCTGCTGTAAAGAAAGTGGTACTTACATCGATCCAAGTCTTACTGAAAATGTCAATTTAGTGTTAGATGGACGGGACGGTCTGATCGCAGCGCCTGACTCAGTGTGCCATGGCTGAGATCTCTTACTTCTCTTTTAGCAGGTTGAAGAAAAGGGGAGGAAGGGGAGCTCCTCGTGAAAAAGCAGAAATTGACACGAGACGAAAGAAGAAAAAGAAGGGACAGAAGGGGAAGTCTGAAAAGATGTGCTGTGGAAAAACACGGCCGGCCGAGGCCCGAGATGTAGCCGAGCGCCGCCCGGTGAACGCGGAGGAAGTGAGCGGGCCTTGTGACACAGCGGCGTGAGGTGACGTGCAAACAAAAAAACAAAAAAAAACAAAAAAAAACGGTGGAGTAATTATGAAAAAGCTGCGTTCGAAAAGCCCACGGTGATAACATCGAATGATGCAGCTCGCTATGGAGATTTGATGAAGCAAAGGCTGAGATGACCACAGAATGACATGTGTGACTCATACTTCCTCTCTCTCACACACACACACACACACACACACACACACACACACACACACACACACACTCTCACTCTCTCACAGCGGCACGTGGATAATCTCTTGAGGACTTGCGGTATTCAGACTGAAGCAAAAGAGACGGGATAGGTCAAAGTTGGACTCCGATGCAGAATGGAGTGGACACCAAACAATTACAGACCTCTATTATCTTTTTAAGTGGGAGAACCTGCACAATTGGTACTGACCAAATACTTTCCCTCCACTGTGTGTATGTATATATATATATATATATATATATATATATGGGGCGGCAAGGTGGCTTATTGGTTAGCATGTTCTCCTCTCAGCTCTAGGGATTCCCGGTTCGAATCCCAATCTGGGTGGAGTTTCCATGTTCTCCCCGTGTCCGCGTGGGTTTCCTCCGGGTTCTCCGGTTTCCTCTCACAGTCCAAAAACATGGATTAGGTTAATTGAGTTCTCCAAATTGCCCCATATAGAGTGTGTCTGTGTGAGTGAGTATGTGCCCAGCGATGGATTGGCGTCCTGTCCTGGGTGTATCTGCCCAGCGCCCGAGAGGTTCTCCCCTGGATGAGCATGGGGAACCCCACCGCGACCCGAATAGAGGATAAAGCGGGAGATAATGAATGAATGAATGAATATATATATATATATAGGGTGGCACAGTGGCTTAGTGGTTTAGCATGTTCTCCTCTCAGCACTAGGGATTCCCAGTTCGAATCCCAATCTGGGTGGAGTTTCCATGTTCTCCCCGTGTCCGCGTGGGTTTCCTCCGGGTTCTCCGGTTTCCTCCCACAGTCCAAAAACATGGATCAAGTCAATTGAGTTCTCCAAATTGCCCCATATAGAGTGTGTCTGTGTGAGTGAGTGTGTGCCCAGCGATGGATTGGTGCCCTGTCCTGGGTGCCCGGATGGGCATGGGGACCACCCCTCCACACGCGACCCTAGTTACACTTCTAATCTGATTATATTTTTATTTTTCAACTACCAACCCATACATAATCTTCCGCTTTATCCTCTGCTAGGGGGGTTCCCTATGCCCATCCAGGGGAGAACGTTTTAGGCGCTGGGCAGACACACCCAGGACAGGGCGCCAATCTATCACTGGACACACACTTACATCAAACACACTCTATATGGGGCAATATGGAGAATTCAATTGTCCTTGATCCATGTTTTTGGACTGTGGGAGGAAACCGGAGAACCTGAGGAAACCCACACAGACACGGGGAGAACATGGAAACTCCACCCAGATTGGGATTCGAACCGCGAATCCCTAGCGCTGAGAGGAGAACATGCCAACCACTAAGCCACCGTGCCGCCCTATTTTTCAATTATAAAGCATAAAACAGCTGGACATCCTGAAATTGACCTTATTTTTATTTTATTGAGGTGTTTAAACTGCTGCACTAACCCCCCCCCCCCCCCCCCCCCACCACATCAGTGTCACTGCAGAACTGACAATAAACAATCCACCACCCAAATGATACCTGTTCTGTGATGCTCCTGACCAACAGAGAACCAACAGGGACTAACAACAACAAAGAACACAGATGGACTACAGTCTGGAATTGTAGAACTACAAAGTCCATCTCTATGATAAGTGGAGGAAATAGAGAATGGGGCGTGTCCAAACTTTTGACTGGTTTTATGTTACATATTGTTAATAACATCAATAAAATAACTATTTGCTGTTGGGTTATTTATTAACGTGCCTTCGTGAGGCCTCCAGAAACCCCCTAGAGCTGTTATCAGCGCATGGAAACCTGCTCAGGTCCTTATTTTTGGACACCACACATAGCTCACGACGAAACGCGTGTTTAGCCGGAAGATCCTGTTTAACGTGCCCAGAAATAGCTGACTGTCTTGGGTCATGAGGCGGTCGAAACGATGGTCTGCAAAAACACTGTTTAACTTTGCATTTCAGACAGAACTCCACGGCTTTGAGAAGAACTTCAGGTTTTTTTTTTTTTTAACGTTTATGATTCCGCGTTGGCGGCACGGTGGCTTAGTGGTTAGCACGTTCTCCTCTCGGCACTAGGGAATCCCGGTTCGAATCCCCATCTGGGTGGAGTTTCCATGTTCTCCCCGTGTCCGCGTGGGTTTCCTTTCCTCCGGGTTCTCCGGTTTCCTGCCACAGTCCAAAAACATGGATCAAATCAATTGAATTCTCCCAATTGCCCCATATAGAGTGTGTCTGTGTGAGTGAGTGTGTGCCCAGTGATAGATTGGCGTCCTGTCCTGGGTGTATCTGCCCAGCGCCCGAAACGTTCTCCCCTGGATGGGCATGGGGAACCCCACTGCAACCCTAATAGAGGATAAAGCGGGAGTTAATGAATGAGTGAATGAATGAATGAATGAATGATTCGGCGTTGGCGGCACAGGGGCTTAGTGGTTAGCACGTTCTCCTCTCGGCACTAGGGAATCCCGGTTCGAATCCCCATCTGGGTGAAGTTTCCACGTTCTCCCCGTGTCCGCGTGGGTTTCCTCCGGGTTCTCCGGTTTCCTCCCACAGTCCAAAGACATGGATCAAGTCATTTGAATTCTCCAAATTGCCCCATATAGTGTGTGTCTGTGTGTGTGAGTGTGTGCCCAGCGATGGATTGGCGCCCTGTCCTGGGTGTATCTGCCAAGCATCCGAAACGTTCTCCCCTGGATGGGCACGGGGAACCCCCCCCCGACCCTAATAGAGGAAAAAGTGGAAGATAATGAATGAATGAATGAATGAAAAATACCACTAACATTGTGCTAATAAGGTTTTCCTCTCAGTGCTAGGGATTCCCGGTTCGAATTCCCATCTGGGTGGAATTTCCATGTTCTCCCCATGTCCAGGTGGGTTTCCTCCGGGTTCTCCGGTTTCCTCCCACAGTCCAAAAACATGGATCAAGTCAATTGAATTCTCCCAATTGCTCCATATAGAGTGTGTCTGTGTGAGTGAGTGTGTGCCCAGCGATAGATTGGCGCCCTGTCCTGGGTGCATCTGCCAAGCGCCCGAAACGTTCTCCTCTGGATGGGCACGGGGAACCCCCCCCCGACCCTAATAGAGGAAAAAGTGGAAGATAATGAATGAATGAATGAATGAATGAAAAATACCACTAACATTGTGCTAATAAGGTTTTCCTCTGAGCGCTAGGGATTCCCGGTTCGAATTCCCATCTGGGTGGAATTTCCATGTTCTCCCCATGTCCAGGTGGGTTTCCTCCGGGTTCTCCGGTTTCCTCCCACAGTCCAAAAACATGGATCAAGTCAATTGAATTCTCCAAATTGCCCCATATAGAGTGTGTCTGTGTCCAGCGAAAGATTGGCACCCTGTCCTGGGTGTATCTGCCCAGCACCCAAAACGTTCTCCCCTGGATGGGCATGGGGAACCCCCCCGCGACGCTAACAGAGGATAAAGCGGGAGATAATGAATGAATGAAATGATTCGGCGTTCACGTTCGGCATTATGAACACCTGAACAGCGTGCTTTAAAGTCAGACCTGATTAAATCTACAGACACAGGACGACATTCTCAATGGCCACATCATGTGGTTTTTATCTGATTCTTGACAAGAAACGAGTGACCATATCAGGAACCAGATTCCTCCACACAGACGCATGAAAACGGTTCGAGGAATATCACGTGCACACCGTAGACGAGGGGCGGCACGGTGGCTTAGTGATTAGCATGTTCTCCTCTCAGCGCTGGCATCCAGGTTCGAATCCCAATCTGGGTGGTGTTTCCATGTTCTCGCCATGTCTGTGTGGCTTTCCTCCCAACAATTCATCCATTCATTATCTTCTGCTTTATCCTCTATTAGGGTCGCGGGGGGGTTCCCCATGCCCATCCAGGGGAGAACGTTTCAGGCGCTGGGCAGATACACCCAGGACAGGGTGCCAATCTATCGCTGGGCACACACTCACTCACACAGTCACACTCTATATGGGGCAATTTGGAGAACTCAATTGACTTGATCCATGTTTTTGGATTGTGGGAGGAAACCGGAGAACCCGGAGGAAACCCACGTGGACACGGGGAGAACATGGAAACTCCACCCAGATGGGGATTCCAAACGGGAATCCCTAGAGCTGAGAGGAGAACATGCCAACCACTAAACCACCATGCTGCCTATACATATTATTGTCCATGTTGTCAGTTCCATCCATTCATCATCTTCCGCTTCATCCTATATCAGGTTCGCGAGGGTGTTCCCCATGCCCATCCAGGGGAGAACGTTTCAGGTGCTGGGCAGATACACCCAGGACAGGACGCCAATCTATCACTGGACACACACTCACTCACACACACAGACACACTCTATATGGGGCAATTTGGAGTACTCAATTGACTTGATCCATGTTTTTGGATTGTGGGAGGAAACCGGAGAACCCGGAGGAAACCCACGTGGACACGGGGAGAACATGGAAACTCCACCCAGATTGGGATTGGAATCGGGAATCCGTAGCGCTGAGAGGAGAACGTGCTAAACACTAAACCACAGTGCCGCCTTATTGTCCATGTTGTCAGTTCCATACATCCAGCTTCATCCTCTATTAGGGTCGCGAGGGGGGTTCCCCATGCCCATCCAGGGGAGAACGTTTCGGGTGCTGGGCAGATAGACCCAGGACAGGGTGCCAATCTATCGCTGGGCACACACTCACTCACACAGTCACACTCTATATGGGGCAATTTGGAGAATTCAATTGACTTGATCCATGTTTTTGGATTGTGGGAGGAAACCGAGAACCCGGAGGTAACCCACGCGGACACGGGGAGAACATGGAAACTCCACCCAGATGGGGATTCCAAACGGGAATCCCTAGAGCTGAGAGGAGAACATGCCAACCACTAAGCCACCATGCCGCCCTTATATGTATTAATTAATGCATCTTTTTAATTCTGAATAACATTTGGAATTTTCCTCCCCTTCTCCTAAAATGCATACAGTGTGAAAGCCCCAGCGGGGAGTAAATTCAAACAGTTTTGCACTACGAGCTTCGAAAAATCCCACCGTGGATGCAGATTTAGAACGTTAGAACCCTGCTGTGTCACAAGTCGCCCAAACTAAGTGAGTTCATTTCAACCAGCAGTACAAATCAGGGGAAAACCACTTAATCACAGTACCCTCTGTTAAAAAGGCATATTTAAATTATTTGACAGCATAATTCGAGCTTCGATGAAATAACAGCCTCATAAGAAGAAATGTGTTAATCCTGGTGTAAATATGGCTCTATATACAGTCTAAAATATGGCCACGCCCCCTTTTTGCTACACTTATTGTCCATGTTCATTCATTCATTATCTTCCACTTTATCCGCTATTAGGGTCGTGGGGGGGGGGGTTCCCCATGCCCATCCAGGGGAAGATTTTTTGGGCGCTGGGCAGATACACCCAGGACAGGACGCCGATCTATCACTGGGCACACACTCACTCACGCACACACATTCTATATGGGGCAATTTGGAGAACTCAATTGACTTGATCCATGTTTTTGGAGTGTGGGAGGAAACCGGAGAACCCGGAGGAAACCGACATGGAAACCACCCAGATTGTGCAAGACCCTAAACCCTCATTGGGGGGGGGTTCCCCATGCCCATCCAGGGGAAGATGTTTCGGGCGCTGGGCAGATACACCCAGGACAGGATGCCAATCTATCACTGGACACACACTTACTCACAAACACACATTCTATATGGGGCAATTTGGAGAACTCAATTGACTTGATCCATGTTTTTGGAGTGTGGGAGGAAACCGGAGAATCCGGAGGAAATCCACGTGGACACGGGGAGAACATGGAAACCACCCAGATTGAGCAAGACCCTAAACCCTCATTGGGGGGGTTTCCCCATGCCCATCCAGGCGCTGGGCAGATACACCCAGGACAGGACGCCAATCTATCACTGGGCACACACTCACTCACAAACACACATTCTATATGGGGCAATTTGGAGAATTCAATTACCTTGATCCATGTTTTTGGACTGTGGGAGGAAACCGGAGAACCCGGAGGAAACCCACGTGGAGAACATGGAAACCACCCAGATTGAGCAAGACCCTTAACCCTCATTGGGGGGGGTTCCCCATGCCCATCCAGGGGAAGATATTTCGGGCGCTGGGCAGATACACCCAGGACAGGACGCCGATCTATCACTGGGCACACACTCACTCACAAACACACTCTATATGGGGCAATTTGGAGAATTCAAATACCTTGATCCATGTTTTTGAACTGTGGGAGGAAACCGGAGAACCCGGAGGAAACCCATTGCTGCAGGGATGTTGTAATTAACCCTGTGCTCACCTTGTAAGTCGCTTTGGATAAAAGCGTCATTAAAATGACCAAATGTTAAATGTAATGTAAATGTAACGTAATGTAAGAGTCTAAATACCTTCAGATCAAACCCTGACTCTGGGTAGGTGTCAGTGATATAATAGTTTCACGTGTTGATTCCTCTGCAGTTTCATATCCAGTTTCACTTCTCAACTAATCTCCTAAAGATGACTTTACACTCCTGAACACACCCACACATCAATGACCGACATCACCTCAGGGTTCGGCGGAAAAGATTAAAGCATTAGACATATGACACCTGACGTCTGACTCCTCTTATAATTTACAAATGTTCCGTTTAGAGATCGGGACTCCCAAAGGCCTTTACACCGGCAAACCGTCTAAAACGACTAGCAACTTCAGAAGACTTTCTATAAATCTGGTGTTCATAATGCATTATAAACACATTCATTGAGCTTTATAGTGTTCGTAATATCCCATGACATTTTTCATAAACCTTTGCTAATGTACATTGATGTTCATAACCACACTCAAAGTGTTATAAGAATATGCCATAATGCTTCATAACACAAAGTGACAATGTATTATAACATGTTTATTTTAACTGTTCATTAACTTAGTGTTATAATGCTTTATATAGCATCTGTCATGATCCTCTGTTATTGTACATACATGTCCATAACAACACTCATAAAGTGTTATAAAAATATGCCATAAGACATCACAACACAGTGACATTGCATTATAACCTGTATTTTAACTGTTCATTCACTTAGTGTTATGATGCTTTATATAGCATCTGTCATGATCCTTTGTTATTGTACATACATGTCCATAACAACACTCATAAAGTGTTATAAAAATATGCCATAAGACATCATAACACAGTGACAATGCATTATAACCTGTATTTTAACTGTTCATTCACTTAGTGTTATAATGCTTTATAATATAATGCTGTTATTGTTCTACATCTGTTATTGTACATATATGTTCATAACAACACATATAAAGTGTTATGAGAAAATGCCATAAGACTTCATAACAGTGACATAATGCATTATAACGTGTATTTTAATTGTTCATTAACTTGGTGTTATAATGCTTTATATAGCATCTGTCATAAGCATTTGTTATTGTACATACATGTTCATAACAACACTCATAAAGTGTTATAAGAATATGCCATAAGACTTCATAACACAGTGAGAATGCACTATAACGTGTATTTTAATTGTTCATTAACTTAGTGTTATAATGCTTTATATAGCATCTGTCATAAGCATTTGTTATTGTACATACATGTTCATAACAACACTCATAAAGTGTTATAAGAATATGCCATAAGACTTCATAACACAGTGAGAATGCACTATAACGTGTATTTTAACTGTTCATTATCTTAGTTTGGAAATCAGTGCAATAAATGTTTATAATGTTTGTAGTAAATCAATGCCTCCCCTAAAAATAAATATATGTGCTAATAACCCTTTATGAACGCTCATAAGCTCTCTTTACAGGCATTGGGTATAGTGTTGTTATTTATTACCTCTATGAAAGGAACTGCATTGGGACATAATGACTTATAATAGATTATAAATGCTTTTTATAGATTATTATAGAAGTACGGGGGAATCAGCTTGTATTAAGTAAGAATGTCTTACATCCATAGAATTTAAAAGTTGTATATTATAATGCATTATGCTCATCTGTGTTATGATGTCTCATAAAATAGGAGTTTACATTAACAGAGGCTTATGAGAAGCGTTATGAATACTTTATAAAGCATTATGAATCAGTTAATAGTGCATTAGGGCGGCACGGTGGCTTAGTGGTTAGCATGTTCTCCTCAGCGCAAGGGATTCCCAGTTCGAATCCCCATCTGGGTGGAGTTTCCATGTTCTCCCCGTGTCTGCGTGGGTTTCCTCCCACAGTCCAAAAACATGGATCAAGGTTGAATTGGATGCTCTAATTAGGTCGACACCCTGACTTAGTGGTTGGCATGTTCTCCTATCAGCACTAGGGATTCCCGGTTCGAATCCCAATTTGGGTGGAGTTTCCATGTTCTCCCCGTGTCCGCGTGGGTTTCCTCCGGGTTCTCCGGTTTCCTCCCACAGTCCAAAAACATGGATCAAGTCAATTGAATTCTCCAAAATTGCCCCATATAGAGTGTGTCTGTCTGTGTGAGTGTGTGTCCAGTGATGGATTGGTGCCCTGTCCTGGGTGTATCTGCCCAGCGCCTGAAACGTTCTCCCCTGGATGGGCATGGGGAACCCCCCCGCGACCCTAATAGAGGATAAAGCGGAAGATAATGAATGAATGAATAATAGTGCATTATAAATACCAGTTTAATAGAAAGTGTTTTAACTATTTTGGAAACTTAGTGTTTAGATTGGCAGAGATAATGTGATGGCTTTGAAAGCAGTATCAATATAAATACCTACTTTTATAAACCCACATAACCCTGACCTGTATTTTCTAAACACAAGCTGCTCGGCCTTTTGAGAGATACGATCTAAGGTTACTTTATATGAACAAGTTTATGTTTCTAATCAAAATAAAGGCTCTAAACGTGATGAAATTTACAGAATGCCACATTGCCCCAGGATCAAAGGGTAAAACAGAGAAGATTAAATACATTAATCATCATTACCACAATTAAAATTCAATTAACATCATTTGAAGTCTAATTGCCACATGGGACAAGGTGGCTCAGTGGTTAGCATGTTCTCTTCTCAGCACTAGGGATTCCCGGTTCGAATCCCAATCTGGGTGGAGTTTCCATGTTCTCCCCGTGTCTGCGTGGGTTTCCTCCGGGTTCTCCGGTTTCCTCCCACAGTCCAAAAACATGGCTCAAGGTCAATTGAATTCTCCAAATTTCCCCCTTATAGAGTGTGTGTGTGTGTGTGTGTCCAGCGATAGATTGGCGCTCTGTCCTGGGTGTATCTACCCAGTGCCCGAAACGTTACATCCTCTACTAGGGTCTGCGGTGGGAGAGGGGGGGGGGCAGTTTTCCCCACGCCCATCCAGGGGAGAACGTATCAGGCGCTGGGCAGATACACCCAGGACAGGGCACCAATCTATCACTCACACACACACACACACACTATATGGGGCAATTTGGAGAATTCAATTGACCTTGATCCATGTTTTTGGACTGTGGGAGGAAACCGGAGAACCCGGAGGAAACCCACGAGGACATGGGGAAAACATGGAAACTCCACTCAGATTGGGATTCGAACTGGGAATCCCTAGTGCTGAGAGGAGAACATGCCAACCACTAAGTCAGGGTGTCGTCCTAATTAGAGCATCCAATTCAACCTTGATCCATGTTTTTGGACTGTGGGAGGAAACCAGAGAACCCGGAGGAAACTCACACGGACACGGGGAGAAGATGGAAACTCCATCCAGATTGGAATTCGAACCGGGAATCCCCAGTGCTGAGAGGAGAACATGCCAACCACTAAGTCAGGGTGTCGTCCTAATTAGAGCATCCAATTCAACCTTGATCCATGTTTTTGGACTGTGGGAGGAAACCAGAGAACCCGGAGGAAACCCACACGGACACGGGGAGAAGATGGAAACTCCACCCAGATGGGGATTCCAACCCAGATGTACTAACCACTTAGCCTGGAGTATTTAAATCAAAGCTAATGAAATTTTAGAACATGCAACATGTTGTTAGCCAATCAGTGTTGTTGTAATGTTTCTGATTTATTAATTTTTAATTAATAGTTTTGCAGCATTAATAACCTGCAGCAGATTATTAAATGAATAGAGTCGTGAGGACGTCAGGCTGTAACTATATAAATAATTGATCTCAGAGCAGGTCGTTCTCAGCCTGCTGAGGGCAGAACAACCTTTGGGGAACTCTGCCGAACCCTCGAGTGGTGGCATAAAGGAAGCGTTTATTCAGCGTTCAGCTGCAGGGATAGGTCACATTGCTTTTTCTATTTTTTCCCCGTTTGTTGTTCATTCACAAACTGGCTTGAGTAAACTCCAACGGCAGCTGGTTTGATCGTGACGGTGATGCGTTCAGAAACTCGGTAACTCTACTCATCAATGAGCTCGCACCACCACCCAGCTCATCGCCATCTTACACTCTGCCAACTGTGTATTTCCCACCTACCACCTGACTCATTTAAATAGCAACGCTGCGTGTGAATTAGGGGTGAGCTGCAATATTCGCTGATTCGACGATTCGATTCGGAGAACCGTAGTCGAATGTACCATTTTGACCACATGGGGGCGCCCATGGCTGCTGCTAAGCGTTAGTTTTTACATGAAATGTCTTTGTTTTCGTTATATATATAGAGCCTTTTGTCAAATAAAATCATCCTAATTTCTAGAAAAAAAAAGAAAAAAGAAAAACAAAAAAAAAGGTTTTCTTTTGTTAGAAAAACAAGTAAAATATAAAAAAATATATATATTTTAAAAACTACGCCCTTAGCGCCATCTTGTGGTGAAATTTTAACTGATTCGACTATCGGTCGACTATAGGGAAAATCTGACGAATCAGAGTCGACTATGAAAATCTTTAGATGAATACAGCCCTAGTGTGAATATATCAAGTTCAAGTTCAAGTTATTTATTTATGTCACGCTTTTTACAGCAGTACATTGTCACAAAGCAGCTTTACAGAATGAAAACCCCCAAAGAGCAAGCCGAAGCGACAGTGGCAAGAAAAAACTCCCTGTTATGTTGTTATTTAAGGAAGAAACCTTGAGAGGACCAAGACTCAGTGGGGGACTCATAATATATCCCCCGATGGGCGTGGCCGTCTCTAAATGAGGTGTGTTCAGGTACATTTCGGGCGTATCTCTTTGGTATCTTGCTGATGGAAAACTCGACTGCATCAAGCTCAATTGAGTTCTCCAAATTGCCCCATATAGAGTGTGTCTGTGTGAGTGAGTGTGTGCCCAGTGATAGATTGGCGTCCTGTCCTGGGTGTATCTGCCCAGCCCCTGAAACGTTCCCCCTGGATGGGGAACCCCCCCTGCGAACCTAGATAAAGTGGTTAACACGTTCTCCTCTCAGCACTAGGGATTTCCAGTTCGAATCCCAATCTGGGTGGAGTTTCCATGTTCTCCCCGTGTCCGCGTGGGTTTCGTCCGGGTTCTCCGGGTTCCTCTCACAGTCCAAAAACATGGATTAAAACAATTGAATTCTCCAAATTGCCCCATATAGAGTGTGTGTGTGTGTGTGTCTGTGTGAGTGAGTGTGTGTCAAGTGATAGATTGGCGTCCTGTCCTGGGTGTATCTGCCCAGCGCCCGAATCGTTCTCCACTAGATGGGCATGGGGAACCCCCCACTCCCCACCCCCACGACCCTAGTAGAGGATCAAGCGAAAGATAATGGATGGCTAGAAATTGCCCCATATAGTGTGTGTGTGTGTGAGTGTGCCCAGCGATAGATTGGCGCCCTGTCCTGAGCGATAGATTGGCGTGTATTGTGCCCAGCGCCCCACTCCCCACCTCCGAAACGTTCTCCACTGGTGTGTGTGGTGTGATGGACATGGGGAACCCCCCCCGACCCCCCACCCCCCACCCCCACGACCCTAGTAGAGGATCAAGTGGAAGATAACGGATGGCTAGAAATTGCCCCATATAGTGTGTGTGTGTGTGAGTGAGCGTGTCCCCAGCGATAGATTGGCGTCCTGTCCTGAGTGTATCTGCCCAGCGCCCGAAACGTTCTCCCCTGGATGGGCATGGGGAACCCCACTCCCCACCTCCGCGACCCTAGTAGAGGATCAAGCAGAAGATAATGGATGGCTGGAACTGTCCCATGAGTGCATCTGCCCAGCGCCCGAAACGTTCTCCAGCGATAGATGGGCCCTGGGGTGTATCTGCCACTCCCCGAAACCTCCGCGACCCTAGTAGAGGATCAAGCAGAAGATAATGGCATGGCAAGCTGGACTTGCCCCATATAGAGTGAGTGTGTCTGGCGCCCGGAACTTGCTCCCCGGCATGGGGGAACCCCACCCCCAACCCCCCACGCCCCATATAGAGTGTGTGTCTGTGTGAGTGAGTGTGTGCCCAGCGATAGATTGGCGTCCTGTCCTGGGTGTATCTGCTCAGCGCCCGAAACGTTCTCCACTGGATGGGCATGGGCACTTGCTTTGCTGACATCATAACGGCAACACAAATTGGGATCATTTGTTGGGATAAAGTTTGGAATTCTATCCAAATCCCATTTAAATAAACAGCTCTATTCAACGTCGGAAACGTAAACCGTTCGTCGCGCTCACTCCACCGCTTCGTCTCACCAGGCTATTGTGATTAGCACGCTAGCTTTAACAACATACTTGTCCAACCTTGTGAAAGAATCCGGTCATGCACCGGAGCGCGTCTACAGAGAACACAGTGTTCTGTTGAATCTATAAATTCAGAGAACATCCCTCATAGCTCAGGCCTGTAGCATTCGGTCGTTAGCCGTGTTCTGTCTGCGGACGCTTCTCTTTTCTTGCGTATCTTCTATGTTTACAAAAACACACACCCACTTTGTAAACGGCAACGACAAAGAACAATCATCCATCCATTAACTTCCGCTTTATCCTATATTAGGGTCGCGGGGGGGTGGCTTAGTGGTTCCCGGTTCGAATCCCCATCTGGGTGGAGTTTCCATGTTCCCCCGTGGGAGGAAACCGGGTTCTCCGGTTTCCTCCCACAGTCCAAAAACGTGGAACAAGTCAATTGAATTCTCTAAATTGCCCCATATAGAGTGTGTGTGTGTGAGTGAGTGTGTGCCCTGTGATGGATTGGCGCCCTGTCCTGGATGTATCTGCCCAGCGCCCGAAACGTTCTCCCCTGGATGGGCATGGGGAACCCCCCCCGCGACCCTAATAGAGGATAAAGCAGAAGATAATGGATGGATAGAAATGAAAACAATCACCTCTTTCCAACTTCGTCAAAATAATTAATAACCAATACTATTTAAAGGCGGCACGGTGGCTTAGTGTTTAGCATGTTCTCCTCTCAGCGCTAGGGATTCCCGGTTTGAATCCCCATCTGGGTGGAGTTTCCATGTTCTCCCCGTGTCCACGTGGGTTTCCTCCGGGTTCTCCGGTTTCCTCCCACAGTCCAAAAACATGGATCAAGTCAATTGAGTTCTCCAAATTGCCCCATATAGAGTGTGTTTGTGTGAGTGAGTGAGTGTGTGCCCAGCGATGGATTGGCGCCCTGTCCTGGGTGTATCTGCCAAGCTCCCGAAATGTTCTCCCCTGGATGGGCATGGGGAACCCCACCGCGACCCTACTAGAGGATACTAGAGAGGAAGATAATGGATGGATGGAGGGTCGCAGGGGGGTTCCCCATGCCCATCCAGGGGAGAACATTTCGGGAGCTTGGCAGATACACCCAGGACAGGGTGCCAATCCATCGCTGGGCACACACTCACTCACACAGACAGACACACTCTATATGGGGCAATTTGGAGAATTCAATTGACCTTGATCCATGTTTTTGGACTGTGTGGGAAACCGGCGAACCCGGAGGAAACCCACGTGGACACGGGGAGAACATGGAAACTCCACCCAGATTGGGATACAAACCTGGAATACCTAACGCTGAGAGGAGAACATGCCAAGAACATGTCATTCTCTCCACAACGACCGCCTCCCTGAATCCCACAGAGCGGGTTCTAAGCTGTTCCTGATGAAGAGCTGGTGAGCACCACGCAAAACGCCGTGTAGGCAGAACTGAAGTAAACATCTTACACGTGCACTCAGTTCCTCTCTCGTTCTCCTTCTCTCTCTCTCGCTCACCCACGCAAAGCTGGGAGAAGCTTCGGGAGTCCTCTCTGCTGCGTCACAGACGCGTGGAACCCGCACCACGCTCTCCCACCCCCGCGTTCCCCCGACACCCACCTCCTCAGCTCCCCTGACTTCCACAAGACTCTCTATGAATTTGTTTTCATCCATCCATTATCTTCCGCTTTATCCTCTATTAGGGTCCCGGCGGGGGGGGGGGGGGGGGGGGTTCCCCATACTGTCCAGTAGAGAACGGGCGCTGGGCAGATACACCCAGAACAGCATGCCAATCCATCACTGTACACACACTCTACATGGGGCAATTTGGAGAATTGAATTGACGTTTATCCATCACGCCATAAATCTCCATCATTCTATAAACCTCCATCACTCCATCAACCTCCATTATCTTTTAAACCCCTCACTCTCACTCTCACTCTCACTCTCTCTCACACACTCTCTCACTCTCACTCTCACTCACACTCTCTCTCACACACTCTCTCACTCACACTCTCTCTCACACTCTCTCACTCTCACACACTCTCTCACTCTCACACACTCTCTCACACACTCTCTCACTCACACTCTCTCTCACACACTCTCTCACTCACACTCTTTCACTCTCACACTCTCTCACACACTCTCTCACTCACACTCTCTCTCTCTCACTCACTCTCTCACACACTCTCTCACACACTCTCTCACTCACACTCTCTCACTCTCACACACTCTCTCACACACTCTCTCACACACTCTCTCACTCACACTCTCTCACTCTCACACACTCTCTCTCACACTCTCTCACTCTCTCTCACACTCTCTCACACACTCTCTCACTCACACTCTCTCACTCTCACACACTCTCTCTCTCTCACTCACACTCTCTCACTCTCACACACTCTCTCACACACTCTCTCTCTCACACTCTCTCACACACACTCTCTCACACACTCTCTCACTCACACTCTCTCTCTCTCACTCTCACACACTCTCTCTCACACTCTCTCTCTCTCACTCTCTCTCACACTCTCACACACTCTCACACACTCTCTCACTCACACTCTCTCTCTCTCACTCTCACACACTCTCTCACTCACACTCTCTCTCTCTCACTCTCACACACTCTCTCACTCACACTCTCTCTCTCTCACTCTCACACACTCTCTCACACACTCTCTCTCTCACTCTCTCTCACACTCTCACACACTCTCTCTCACACTCTCACACACTCTCTCACACTCTCTCACTTACACTCTCTCTCTCTCACTCTCACACTCTCTCTCTCTCACTCTCACACACTCTCTCACTCACACTCTTCTCTCTCTCTCTCACACACTCTCTCTCTCACACACTCTCTCACTCTCTCTCACTCACACTCTCTCTCTCTCACTCTCACACACTCTCTCTCACACACACTCTCTCTCACACACACTCTCTCTCACACACACTCTCTCTCTTACTCTCTCTCTCTCACACACTCTCTCTCTCTCTCTCTCACACACTCTCTCTCTCACACACACTCTCTCTCACACACACTCTCTCTCTCTTACTCTCTCTCTCTCTCACACACACTCTCTCTCACACACTCTCTCTCTCTCTCTCTCACACACTCTCTCTCTCACACACACTCTCTCTCACACACACTCTCTCTCTTACTCTCTCTCTCTCACACACTCTCTCTCACACACTCTCTCTCTCTCTCTCACACACTCTCTCTCTCACACACTCTCTCACACTCTCTCTCTCTCTGTCTCACTCTCTCTCACACTCTCTGTCTCTCTCTCTCACTCTCTCTCTCTCACACTCTCTCACTCTCTGTCTCTCTCTCTCTCACTCTCTCTCACACTCTCTGTCTCTCTCTCTCTCACTCTCACACTCTCTCACACACACACTCTCTCTCTCTCTCTTACACACTCTCTCTCTCACTCTCACACACTCTCTCTCTCACTCTCTCACAAACTCTCTCTCTTTCTCTCTCTCTCTCTCCGTCTCTCTCTCCACGCCGCCACGCGCCACTCCGGCTGCAGGCCCCGCCCCCTCCTCGCGCTCCCGATTCATTCAACCCGAAGGTGTCGCGCGTGCAGCTTTACTACGCCAGAACCACAGGGCGGGCGCGCGACGCGCCGCGACCCGAACACGACGCCCTGCGACGAAAAGAGCGCCGCCGAGCGGCCACGCTCCGAACACCAGGCACCACGCCACGCCACGCTCCTAAAACAGCACTCCAGCGGGCAAAGCCGGCAGAAGTCAGCAAACGCCGGCACTTCCTCGACGTTGTGTGCGTTAGGTGACTGAAAACCCACACCCTAAAGTCACCCACGCGAGTCTAAAAACCCGTTTTAACCCCCCACGAAGGCTTTAAAGCAAAGTGTGGAAGTGGACGGACGCCACGGAGCTTGTGGAAGTGGACAGCCGCCGCGCTGCTTTACTGGAAAGCAAACGCGCCTGATGTGAGGACGCCTTCCGAAGCCCACGGCGTCCTTTCCACTCCGTTAAAGCGTTATAGACGCTCATAGAAAGCCGCCTTCAGCTGGAACGGCGGGGAGATGGGAACTAGTGAGACTGTTTGGAACTAAAAGCGGGCGTACGCCCGCTTTTAGTTCCAAACAGTCTCACTAGTTCCCATCTCCCCGCCGTTCCAGCTGAAGGCGGCTTTCCACGAAGCTGCGCGGACCGAGCGTGGATTACAGAGGAGCGGGGCGAGTTTGGGAGTTTGGATCGTCTGTTTTCGAGGAAATCAAGGTGCATTTGGTTTCTTTTTTTTCCCCAAACGGGAAACCCCCGCTTCAGCTGCACGACCGGAGCGATCCGCTTTATCCCGAAAAGCGAGGAAAACACCGGCGGGCGTTCATACTTACAATCGTGGCATTAAATCGGTCTGGCGGGCGATAGCCGTTCCGTTTCCTGAAGCACATCCGTCTCCTTTAGTTTGCCGTCGCTTTCCGAATA
Source organism: Corydoras sp. C115 (assembly GCA_019802505.1). Lineage (NCBI taxonomy): Eukaryota > Metazoa > Chordata > Actinopteri > Siluriformes > Callichthyidae > Corydoras > Corydoras sp. C115. The sequence continues at coordinate 7,964,269 of JAFMOC010000011.1, read as the reverse complement.
AAGGCAATAATCACAGTCGGTTAAATTCAGTCCAATTCCCTCCTGCAACCTTCCAGCTTCACAATCGACACCCTGTACGGAGGCAGGCTGAGGACGAAGAGCGCATGCGCCGAGGCAGCCAGTTCTGCTCGGCCGATTGACGAAGGACTTCCTTGGTCATTATTTCCAATGGAACCTTCATCCATCCACCCATTATCTCCCGCTTTATCCTCTATTACGGGTTCCCCATGGGCATCCAGGGGAGAACGTCTCGGGCGCTGGGCAGATAGACCCAGGACAGGGCGCCAATCCATCGCTGGACACACACTCATTCACACAGACACACTCTATATGGGGCAATTTGGAGAAGGCGATTGACCTGATCCATGTTTTTGGACTGTGGGAGGAAACCGGAGAACCCGGAGGAAACCCACGCGGACACGGGGAGGACATGGAAACTCCACCCAGATTGGGATTCGAACCGGGATTCCCTAGTGCTGAGAGGAGAACATGCTAAACACTGAAACACCGTGCCGCCACACATTTTTTACATCCATCCATCCATCCATCCATTATCTTCCGCTTTATCCTCTATTAGGGTCGTTGGGGGGTTCCGCATGCCCATCCAGGGGAGAACGTCTCGGGTGCTGGGCAGATACACCCAGGACAGGATGCCAATATATCGCTGGACACACACTCACTCACACAACACACTCTATATGGGGCAATTTGGAGAACTCAGTTGACTTGTTCCATGTTTTTGGACTGTGGGAGGAAACCGGAGAACCCGGAGGAAACCCACATGGACACGGGGAGAACATGGAAACTCCACCCAGATTGGGATTCAATCCGGGAATCCCTAGTGCTGAGAGGAGAACATGCTAACCACTAAGCCACCGTGCCGCCCCCCATTTTTTACAAACAAATAAAATATATATCTACTATAAACCTTCGAAACATAGCTCCATTTTTGCACGTTTGCCGCGGGTTGAGTGCGACTTGTGAGAGGAATCCGGGGAAAACCTGATCCCAGGCCATGTTTCTAGTCTTTTTTACTCACCCTGTAACAAAACACACCAACTGCAGTTCGTTTTCGTTTGGTTAGGCGTTTTATGTTGCTATTTTAGACCCAAAATACCAGATTTTTATACTTGCAGCGAACAGTTTAGTGTTCAATTTGGATCAGTTCCACTTTGGAACAGCAGGAGGCGCCAAACACCGAGCATACGGCTAACGCGGGTTATACGAGTGTATGAAGGAAAATATAAAACGTCACAACTTTTGGGGAAAATACTGAACACATCGGTTATCCAGAAACTTATTTATATTCTATGTTAAAATATGTTTGTTTTGGGGGATTCTGTTGAGTTTGCTGAGTTGTTGATTGGTTATAAATTCAATGATCGGATCATCATTGAGCTGTAGTTCCTATTGTTGGCCACTTGGTGTCAGTAAAGCTCTCCGGTTCAAACTCTGTGCATCATCGTTGACGGTGCATGCGTTGTTAGGTGACAGGGTGATTTATTGCAAAAAACAGTAATATGCTGAGGTCTGTGGCTGCGTCAGTCGTGATGTGACATAGTTCAAAACAATCGTGCATTGGACAGGTGGCTTGTTTTTGTCCACCGTTATTGTATCATGGAGACATCTGCTGTACAGAATTCATTTATGGATGGGGGGACATCAGTGTGCAGAAGCAACTGGTTTCGATGTCTACTGTATGAACCTGTTTATCGTCTGAGCATTGATATCGACGATTGGAACATGAGAATCAGACTTTAAGTTGCATTTGGTTATTCAGCAGACGCTTTTATCCAAAGCGACTTACAAGGTGAGCACAGGGTTAATCACAACATCCCTGGAGCAATGAGGGTTAAGGGTCTTGCTCAAGGACCCACTTTTGGTAGCTTCAGTGGACCTGGGATTTGAACCCCCAACCTTCAGGTTGATAGGCCCAACACCCTGACCACTGAGCTATCGCTCCCGTTGTAAAATCCGTAAAAAAATTCAGCCTTATCAAAATCAAATCAAATTAAACCAACTGGTTTCAATGTGGGGCGGCACGGTGGCTTAGTGGTTAGCACGTTCGCCCCTCAGCGTTAGGGATTCCCGGTTCGAATCCCCATGTGGGTGGAGTTTCCATGTTCTCCCCGTGTCCGCGTGGGTTTCCTCCGGGTTCTCCGGTCTCCTCCCACAGTCCAAAAACATGGATTAAGTCAATTGAATTCTCAAAATTGCCCCATATAGAGTGTGTCTGTTTGAGTGAGTGAGTGTGTGCCCAACGATAGATTGGCGCCCTGTCTTCGGTGTATCTGCCCAGCGCCCGAGACGTTCTCCCCTGGATGGGCATGGGGAACCCCACCGTGACCCTAATAGAGGATAAAGCGGGAGATAATGAATGAATGAATGGTTTCGATGTCTACTGTATGAACCTGTTTATCGTCTGAGCATTGATATTGACGATTGGAACATGACCTTCACTGAGAATCAGTCTTTAAGTTGCATTTGCATTTGGTCATTCAGCAGACGCTTTTATCCAAAGCGACTTACAAGGTACAGGGTTAATCACAACATCCCTGGAGCAATGAGGGTTAAGGGTCTTGCTCAAGGACCCACATTGGTAACTTTAGTGTACCTGGGATTTGAACCCCCAACCTTCAGGTTGATAGGCCCAACACCCTAACCACTGAGCTATCGCTCCCGTTGTGAAATCCGTACAAAAATGCAGCCTTATCAAAATCAAATCAACCAACTGGTTTCGATGTCTACTGTATGAACCTGTTTATCGTCTGAGCATTGATATTGACGATTGGAACATGACCTTCACTGAGAATCAGACTTTAAGTTGCATTTGCATTTGGTTATTCAGCAGACGCTTTTATCCAAAGCGACTTACAAGGTACAGGGTTAATCACAACATCCCTGCAGCAATGAGGGTAAAGGGTCTTGCTCAAGGACCCACATTGGTAACTTTAGTGGACCTGGGATTTGAACCCCCAACCTTCAGGTTGATGGCCCAACACCCTAACCACTGAGCTATCGCTCCCGTTGTGAAATCCGTACAAAAATACAGCCTTATCAAAATCAAATCAAACCAACTGGTTTCGATGTCTACTGTATGAACCTGTTTAATTTCTGAGCGTTGATATTGACGATTGGAACATGACCTTCACAGAGAATCAGTCTTTAAGTTGCATTTGGTCATTTAGCAGACATTTTAGGAAGAAACTCCTCCTCATCCTCTCTGTGTTTGCCTTCAGGGCACAAAAACGCCGTCCTGAAGGCAATCGAGTGAAGAGCTGGTTGTCAGGATGACTGAAGTCTTCCACAATCGTTTTGGCTTTGGACCAGCACCGCTTCCTGGAGATGCTCTGGAGTTTTAGATTTGTCTTATGGGCGGCACGGTGGCTTAGTGGTTAGCATGTTCTCCTCTCAGGGATTCCCGGTTCGAATCCCCATCTGGGTGGAGTTTCCATGTTCTCCCCGTGTCCACGTGGGTTTCCTCCAGGTTCTCCGGTTTCCTCCCACAGTCCAAAAACATGGAGCAAGTCAATTGAATTCTCCAAAATTGCCCCATATAGAGTGTGTCTGTTTGAGTGAGTGAGTGTGTGCCCAACGATAGATTGGCGCCCTGTCTTCTGTGTATCTGCCCAGCGCCCGAAACGTTCTCCCCTGGATGGGCCCCCCCGCGACCCTAATAGAGGATAAAGTGGAAGATAATGGATGGATGAAGATTTGACTTATTGACCAGTTCTGTATAGCAGTTTGGTCTTCACATCTCATCTTATCCTTTACAGTTCCTCTATACAGCCTTCCCTCAGATCGTCTCAGATCGTCATTGTGTCGTCTTCAGCTGCCTGTTGGACATCGATTGCTTTTGTTTTCAGAGCTTTGGACACTGGGTTGGAGCTGTTAGTTGCTGATTGTTCACACAAAGCGTAAATAATCATAGCTTGAAAATTGGATTCAGTTGACAGCTTCTTATTTCAATCGGTGACATGCCCCAGGCCTGATTTACTCTTCAAGCTCTGAAACTGTGTCTAATCCAAGCAATGCAACACTTACGCTATTCCGACATTATTGCATTTTTGCGTATACCTACCTATATCTATATATCTATTGATATATCACATGATCTGTTTGTAAGACCCAACAAATAAATAAATAAATGCTAGGTTTCTCATTCGTAGCAGATTTTGGCCTTTTAAATTGACATTTTAAAGCTAGGCGGCACGGTGGCTTAATGGTTATCATGTTCTCCTCGCAGCACTAGGGATTCCCGGTTCGAATCCCCATCTGGGTGGAGTTTCCATGTTCTCCCCGTGTCCGCGTGGGTTTCCTCCGGGTTCTCCGGTTTCCTCCCACAGTCCAAAAACATTGACAGTCCGAACAAGTCAATTGAGTTCTCCAAATTGCCCCATATAGAGTGTGTTTGTGTGAGTCAGTGTGTGCCCAGCGATTGGTTGGCGCCCTGTCCTGGGTGTGTCTGCCCGGCGCCCGAGACGTTCTCCCCTGGATGGGCATGGGGAACCCCACCGCGACCCTAATAGAGGATAAAGCGGAAGATAATGAATGAATGAATGAATTTTAAAGCTATGGGAGTGTATTTAGTGCGAGCACTGTTGTAAACACCTCACTAAACTTTGTCAGGACAAGCTGTTCCAGGCTTTTTGTGCCCTTTTAAAAGCGTGAGGTGCTCTTTAGGCAAAAACTATCAATGCTGACTCAGGGGTTAGTGAAATTATAGCTGGGACTGAACGCCAAGGCAAATCGTCTCTACGGTCATACTGACAAAAACGTTTCGGCAAAAAGTCCACCATGTTATCAGAATGCTCTCACTAAAAGCTGCAGCCGTAAAACCTGGCAAACGGGAAGAAGGTAGCACTTTAAAATCAGGTACCATTAATGAAAATGTCACCCTCAATCAATTAAGTGTTACAATAATGACATTGTTCAGTCTGTGCAAAAGCATATTATAAAACGGGAGCCGTTTAATTTGTAGTTATAAAAAAAACATTGTTTGTAGATGGCATGCTGAAGAATAAAGAATAAAGCCCCCCAAGCTGCTTCTTGGTGGTTGTATAGACTATATAAACCTCCGCAGGGTCCTGGAGAGTAGGCATGGTAAATGTCGTGGTAATCAAAGCACCAGTGTGGATTTTGTATAGTGAACACACACAGACTTCCGACTTGAATTTGCTGGTACATTACATCCATGAGGCCTTCTATGAAATGATGAAATATACAATTTTGTAATTTCTTTTTTTAAAATACAAGTATTATTGACCCCAGGGGCGTCGTCAGACCTGGGCTTTCTGGGCTGTAGCCCCAGATAAATGAGAGCAGCTTTCTCTGCAGCCTCTCCTCCAGCAGCGGGACCGAACGATGGAGTCACCGTCAGCTGTTTGTGCTTCCAAACTCTGTGTGTGTGTGTGTTTGAGGAAGACATTTGTTTTCGCCAGTATCGCGAGTAAAGTTATCGTAATAACTGTACATTGGCTTTAAAATCAGCTTCTCAGCTTTCAGAAACCGTCAGAATTTTTTCTGAAGGCGCAAACTGTCGCAAACTTACGGTATTTCAAAGCAAAACCTCGTTAAAACTGTCTCATCTGCGACTGACTCGTAAAACGGATTCATGCTTTTCTGCCGAAGCTCAGGTTCGTTTATTCAAACATTTTCAACCAAATCCAACATTTATTAGAACTGAATGTGCTCTCCACTGCTGACAGACGTATTTCATACGTAATTTAATTTTATCCAAATTAATGAATGATCAAACACAATGAATGTAACAACAGTTTTCATTCATTCATTATCTTCCGCTTTATCCTATATTAGGGTGGCGGTGGGGTTCCCCATGCCCATCCAGGGGAGAACATCTCGGGCGCTGGGCAGATACACCCAGGACAGGGCGCCAATCCATCGCTGGGCACACACTCACTCACACAGACACACTCTATATGGGGCAATTTGGAGAACTCAATTGACTTGATCCATGTTTTTGGACTGTGGGAGGAAACCGGAGAACCCGGAGGAAACCCACGCAGACACGGGGAGAACATGGAAACTCCACCCAGATGGGGATTCGAACCTGGAATCCCTAGCGCTGAGAGGCGAACGTGCTAACCACTAAGCCACCGTGCCGCAACATTCATTCATTCATTCATTATCTCCCGCTTTATCCTCTATTAGGGTCACGGTGGGGTTCCCCATGCCCGTCCAGGGGAGAACGTTTCGGGTGCTGGGCAAATACACCCAGGACAGGGCGCCAATCCATCGCAAGGCACACACTCACTCACTCACACAGACACACTCTATATGGGGCAATTTTCAGAATTCGATTGACTTGATCCATGTTTTTGGACTGTGGGAGGAAACCGGAGAACCCGGAGGAAATCCACGCAGACACGGGGAGAACATGGAAACTCCACCCAGATGGGGATTCGAACCGGGAATCCCTAGCGCTGAGAGGAGAACGTGCTAACCACTAAGCCACCGTGCCGCAACAACAGTTTGAAAAATGGATAAGTACACTCATGAAAGGGCAATTTTTAAAGAGGACCGAGGGGGAATAAGGGATCTGGGCTAAAGCCCCTGATGTTTCAAAACCCTAAAAATGCCCCTGATTGACTCATATAGTTAAAAAATGACTGAACTGTTAACAGCATTGTCCGTGTCATGACAATGGTATATAATTTAAAGCATGTGCAGACTAAATGATGCTGGCCATTTGCTGGCACGGTGGCATTTTTTGATTCAGCTGTGAGGCAGTCGGCAGCGTCGACAGTGTTTTCTGATGTTTGTGTAGTCTCTCAGTAGTTCAGTCTTTATAAATGTTGATGAGTGCCTCAAAGTCATGAGAAAACCCAGACTACCATCTTCGGATTATAGTCAGATCCCCTTCATCGTTCAAAAGCTCCTGCACTCTCTGTGCCTGTAGGAAGTCCCGAAATGAAGCATTAAATGTTTTATTAAAACAACAGTTGGTTAATGCGGCTCATTCTTTTGGCGGGAAAAGGAACCGTAAATGTTCTGAGAGAAAAAGAAAAGCATCAGATCCTACTAGAGAAGTCTGGAGCTCAAACTAATGACTTCAACCACATGGGCCAAAGTATGTAGACACATACTGTAAAATGTAGTGTTAATTCCATCCATCTATTATCTTCCACTTTAGGGCGGCACAGTGGTTTAGTGGTTAGCACGTTCTCCTTTCAGCTCTAGGGATTCCCGGTTTGAATCCCCATCTGGGTGGAGTTTCCATGTTCTCCCCGTGTCTGCGTGGGTTTCCTCCGGGTTCTCCGGTTTCCTCCCACAGTCCAAAAACATGGATCAAGTCAATTGAATTCTCAAAATTGCCCCAAATAGAGTGTGTTTCAGTGAGTGAGTGTGTGCCCAGCGATGGATTGGCGCCCTGTCCTGGGTCTATCTGCCCAGCGCCCGAGATGTTCTCCCCTGGATGGGCATGGCGAACCCCACCGCGACCCTAATGGAGGATAAAGCGGGAGAAAATGAATGAATGAAAAGTCAATTGAGTTCTCCAAATTGCCCAATGTAGAGTGTGTATGTGCGAGTGTCTGTGTGAGTGAGTGTGTGCCCAGTGATAGATTGGCGTCCTGTCCTGGGTGTATCTGCCCAGTGCCCGAAACGTTCTCCCCTGGATGGGCATGGGGAACCTCCCCGCAACCCTAATAGAGGATAAAGCGGAAGATAATGAATGAATGAATATTTATTATATATATTGCTGGTTCGTGTTTCCATGTTCTCCCCGTGTCCACGTGGTTTCCTCCGGGTTCTCCAGTTTCCTCCCACAGTCCAAAAACATGGATCATGTTCAATTGAATTCTCCAAATTGCCCCATATAGAGTGTGTTTTTGTGTGTGTCCTGGGTGTATCTGCATTAATAGAGGATAAAGCGGAAGATAATGGATGGATATATATATATATATCATTCTATATTGTTATTATTGTCTACATTTCAATGTAAAATACCTGTTGTGGGTCCAGGACGTTCACATCCGTTTTCACGTCGTCCTTTGCCAGTAACTTTTCTAAATGCATGGCTCTTAGGGCGCTGGCCTGGCATGAGATGATTAGGTTCCTTTCCTTTGCCTAGTAACAAAAGCAGGACAGTATTGCATGTTGGTAAAATGTTCGGCTTCAACAACCCTCTGCAGATTCTTTGAAGTGCAGAGGTATGAGGTATGATTGTCTGCAACGGCTGTCAGGACATAACAGTCCTGCGCAGCTTAGATCTAGCTTTTATACACTTTGTATTAAATAATTCCTGACCTTTCGTGAGCTGTGGTAGCAGTGTGGTCAGTGCTGTATTTCTGTTAGATTACACTGTATAAAACATGTTGTCCTGAATTCCTCAGTTCATTGCTGGACATATAGAGGAAATATAGATGGAAGCAATGTAGAGCAGTCAATTCACCTTGAATCCATGTTTTTAGACTGTGGGAGGAAACTCAAGAACCTGGAGGAACCCCACACTGACACGGGGAGAACATGGAAACTCCACCCAGATTGGGCTGCTAATACTTTTTCACTATCTATCCATTATCTTCCACTTTATCCTCCACTAGGGTTCCGGGGGGGGGGGGGGTTCCCCATGCCCATCCATGGGAGAGCGTTTCAGAGGCTGGGCAGATACACCCAGGACAGGATGCCAATATATCACTGGACACACATTCGCTCACACACACACACACACACACACTCTATATGGGGCAATTTCATTCATTCATTCATTATCTTAGGGTCGGGGAGGGGGGGGGGGTTCCCCATGCCCATCCAGGGGAGAACGTTTCGGGCGCTGGGCAGATACACCCAGGTCAGGACCCCAATCTATCGCTGGGCACACACTCACTCCCAGACACGCACACAAACACACTCTATATGGGGCAATTTGGAGAACTCAATTGACTTGTTCCATGTTTTTAGACTGTGGGAGGAAACCGGAAAACCCGGAGGAAACCCACGCAGACACGGGAGAACATGGAAACTCCATCCAGATGGGGATTGTAACCGGGAATCCCTAGTGCTGAGAGGCGAACGTGCTAACCACTAAGCCACCGTGCCGCCTATGGGGCAATTTGATGAATTCAATTGACCTTGGTCCATGTTTTTGGACTGTGGGAGGAAACCGGGGAACCTGGAGGAAACCCATGCGGACACGGGGAGAACATGGAAACTCCATCCAGATAGGGATTGGAACCGGGAATCCCTAGTGCTGAGAGGAGAACATGCTAGCACACAATTATAAGAAATATTTTTTTAGAGATCTAAAAATAAGGCCTGCCTGTAATTTTTCATAGCGCTGTCTCATTTGCCGAATGCGTTCTCTTGCATCGGCAGCCTTCAGTTGGCCGATTAACGCGTTGTGGTTCATTTTGGATTCCAACTCGATGGTACGTTCCTTGGCTCTTTTCCTTTCCTGGGCCAGGCGAGTGCAGACACGCTTGTGGGCCGCGCCCATCCAGGCTTGTACATCAGCAGAGGGTTTGGAATAAGCCAGTCGTTGAGCTTTTTGCTGAGGGCACATGCTCTTCAAATCAGACCTGTTTTTGCTCGTGCACTTCTTCTTCATCACTGCAGGTTCTGCATGGTTTGCCATTTCAACACTTTATAGCTGAGCTTTTCCTTTTAAGAGATCAATGTTACATTTGTTATGTTATATCACACTGCTTTCATACAATTCATTCATTATCTCCCGCTTTATCCTCTATTAGGGTCGTGGTGGGGTTCCCCATGCCCATCCAGGGGAGAACGTTTCGGGCGCTGGGCAGAAAGACACAGGACAGGGCGCCAATCTATCACTGGGCACACACTCACTCACACAGACACACTCTATATGGGGCAATTTGGAGAACTCAATTGACTTGATCCTTGTCTTTGGACTGTGGGAGGAAACCGGAGAACCCGGAGGAAACCCACGCAGACACGGGGAGAACATGGAAACTCCACCCAGATGGGGACTCGAACCGGGAATCCCTAGTGCTGAGAGGAGAACATGCTAACCACTAAGCCACCGTGCCGCCCACAGAAGATAATGAATGAATGAATTACAGGCTGTTAGGCAACAATGCTCAAAAACTTAGGATGGTTACAAACTTCTTGGCCCAAAATTCTTAAAGCCTAAAGAAAAGACTCACCTAAAACCATCCATCCATCCATTATCTTCCGCTTTCTCGTCTACTAGTGTTGCGGGGGTTCCCCATGCCCATCCAGGGGAGAACGTTTCAGGTGCTGGGCAGATACACCCAGGACAGGACGCCAATCTATCACTGGGTACATCCTCAATCACACAGACACACTCTATATGGGGCAATTTGGAGAATTCAGTTGACCTTGATCCATGTTTTTGGACTGTGGGAGGAAACCAGAGAACCCGGGAACACGGAGAACATGGAAACTCCACCCAGATTGGGATTTGAACCAGGAACCCCTAGTGCTGAGAGGAGAACATGCTAACCACTAAGGCACCGTGCTGTCCCCTCACCTAAAACATTTTGGATAATTAATTACTAATAATTAAATACATTTCAAATATCAAGCAAATTATATGGAATGAATATACAGAGCCAGTCAAACGTTTGGACACGCCCCCTTTATGCTCCACTTATTGTCCATGTTCTCAGTTCCACTGTAAAGATGGACATTGTAGTTCTCCAATTCCAGACTGTAGTCCATCTGTTTGTGTTCTACAGTACATACTGTGTACCTCCCCTTTACTCTGTTCTAATGATCAGAACCCCAATAGTAGCACCACAGAACAGGGATTGTGTGGTTCCTATCCCAGCAGTGTCTCTGAGGTGTTTAATCTGCTGCACTACCCCCCCCCCCCCCCCCCACCACATCAGTGTCACTGCAGAACTGACAATAAACAATCCACCACCCAAATGATACCTGTTCTGTGATGCTCCTGACCAACAGAGAACAGAGAACCAACAGGGACTAACAACAACAAAGAACAGAGATGGACTACAGTCTGGAATTGTAGAACTACAAAGTCCATCTATATGATAAGTGGAGGATATAGATAATGGAGCAAGAAAGGGGCGTGGCCAAACATTTGACTGTACTGTATATATAAATAAAATCTGTGTGATGTCATGAAGTGCATCTAAAAGTACTTCTTTGAAATGCATAAAGTGAAGAAACCTAGAAAAAGGCTATTGAAATAATTGTATATGTATAAAAATTTGCCCCATAAGCCCCAGTCTGACCTGTATCTTGTTGCTTGCCGGTGCAGTTTGCATGTGAAGGTGAAATGGTTTTACTTTGGAAATACACCTCCCCACATCAGGTTTGTTTAGAGTTGCCATAGCACCACGGTCACATATGCAGTGTATCCAATCACGCACTGCCCCCCCCCCCCCCCGACACCTGCCATTCAACCCTCACTGCTTTGTTGTGTTTGCTTGATTTAGTTAAATACATTATGTTGGGTTTAAAAAATCTGGATTTTAATATAGCGTGTCATGCGTAGATGACGGCCAGCGGGTTGTATTAGTACAATTATATATCATTTTATATGAATGAGTTGTTCTCCCCGTGTCCGCGTGGGTTTCCTCCGGGTTCTCCGGTTTCCTCCCAAAAACATGGATCAGGGTCAATTGAGTTCTCCAAATTGCCCCATATAGAGTGTGTCTGTGTGAGTGAGTGTATGACCTGTGATAGATTGACGCCCTGCCCTGGGTGTATCTGCCCAGCGCCCGAAACGTTCTCCCCTGGATGGGCATGGGGAACCATAATATAGGATAAAGCAGAGGATAATGGATGGATGTTTTCGAATGGGTATCGGAAACACTTTCTATGAATCTGGTATTCATGATGCATTATAAACACATTCATAATGCTTTATAATACTTGTCATAAGCCTTTGTTAATGTCCACAGACCGTAACCACACTTATAACGCGTTCTAAGAATATGCCACAAGGCTTTATAACACAAAGTGAAATAATGCATTATAAATTGTATATTCTAATAATTTATTGACTTGTTGTTATGAAGCTTTATAATGTTTCTGGTAAACAAATGCTCACCCCCTCCCACCAAAATGACATTCAAAGCAGTCATAACTGTTTATGAAAGCTAATTTTACAGGCATTAAAAATGTTTTCTTTTAATATCTTTGATGTGGAGAATATATATATATATATATTTATATAATATATATATATATATATATATATATATATATATATATATATATATATATATATATATATATAGGTGGCACGGTGGCTTAGTGGTTAGCATGTTCTCCTCTCAGCGCTAGGGATTCCCGGTTCGAATCCCCATCTGGTTGGAGTTTCCATGTTCTCCCCGTGTCTGTGTGGGTTTCTTATGGGTTCTCCGGTTTCCTCCCACAGTCCAAAAACATGGATCAAGTCAATTGATTTCTCCAAATTGCCCCATATAGAGTGTGTCTGAGTGAGTGAGTGTGTGCCCAGCGATAGATTGGCGCCCTGTCCTGGGTGTATCTGCCCAGCGCCTGAAACGTTCTCCCCTGGATGGGCATAGGGAACCCCACCGCGACCCTAATAGAGGATAAAGCGGGAGATAATGAATGAATATATATATATATATATATATATATATATATATATATAAATATATATATATATATATATATATATATATATATATATATATATATATATATATACATAATGGCTTATTAACATTTATAAATGCTCTTAACAGACTTTAGGTAACATCGAATCCTCATGTATTAACTTGAAATGTCTAAAAATTCAAAATACAAAGAATCCAGGGTTTATATTATAATGGTTTATGTATATTTGTGGTATAAAACATTGTCATATTGTTATAACACGTAATGTCTGTGATTATGAACATCTATGTACATTACCAGAAGCTTATAACAAATGTTAAGCATTATTAATACATTATACAGTTTTGTAAGGACTCCTGTGATGCATTATGAATACGGGATTCATAGAAAGTGTTATTGTTTGGTTAACCGCTCAATTGAATGTTCTTGCTCAGGAACCTGGTTTGATTAAAACCTGCTTCTTATATGATTTGAAAGTCACTGAGTGTCATGTACTGGATAGAAATTCATTTTAAGTGACTTTTGAGACGAATCGACGAATAAAGCCAAATAAAGGCAAATATATTAATAGTTAATGTTCTTTCTATCATTCCTCAGTGGATTACAGTTCTGTGGATTACACAGTTGATTTCACTCTCTAGTAATTGATTCTCAATATCTTGTCTGTTTTCTGCTAATACATTTTTCGTGGAAGGTTTTCTCTCTGGATGCTCCATTAAGCAGCAAATCAAAAGTGAAAACTGAAAACACGAAGATACAAACGTTAGAAAAATAACAGAACAGCCCCCAGTTCTGTTTCACGCTTATTAAGGCTCGGCTTGGCTTTGCCTGGACTCGTTATGACCTGGCTCCTTAATTTAATTAATATTAATTTAACTGTTCATAAACTAATTGGGGTGGCACGGTGGCTTAGTGGTTTAGCATGTTCTCCTCTCAGCGCTAGGGATTCCCGGTTTGAATCCCAATCTGGGTGGAGTTTCCATGTTCTCCCCATGTCTGCGTGGGTTTCCTCCGGTTTCTCCGGTTTCCTCCCACGGTCCAAAGGCATGGATCAGGTCAATTGAGTTCTCAAAATTGCCCCATATAGTGTGTGTCTGTGTGAGGGGAGTGTGTGCCCAGCGATGGATTGGCGCCCTGTCCTGGGTCTTTCTGCCCAGCGCCCGAGACGTTCTCCCCTGGATGGGCATGGGGAACCCCACCGCGACCCTAATAGAGGATAAAGGGGGAGATAATGAATGAATGAATGTTCATAAACTAATTGGGGCGGCGCGGTGGTTTAGTGGTTTAGCATGTTCTCCTCTCAGCGCTAGGGATTCCCGGTTCGAATCCCAATCTGGGTGGAGTTTCCATGTTCTCCCCATGTCTGCATGGGTTTCCTCCGGGTTCTCCGGTTTCCTCCCACAGTCCAAAAACATGGATCAAGGTCAATTGATATTCTCCAAATTGCCCCATATAGAGTGTGTCTGTGTGAGTGAGTGAGTATGTGCCTAGAGATAGATTGGTGCCCTGTCCTGGGTGTATCTGCCCAGCGCCACCCAGATTGGGATTTGAACCGAGAATCCCTAGCGCTGAGAGGAGAACATGCTAACCACTAAGCCACCTCGCCGCCCTATATATTTATATCTATATTCCTTCATTCATTATCTTCCGCTTTATCCTCTATTCGGGTCGCGGTGGGGTTCCCCATGCCCATACAGTGGAGAACATTTCGGGCGCTGGGCAGATACACCCAGGACAGGGTGCCAATCCATCGCTGGGCACACACTCACTCACACATACACACTCTATATGGGGCAATTTAGAGTACTCAAGTGAATTGATCCATGTGTTTGGACTGTGGGAGGAAACCCGAGAACCCGGAGGAAACCCACGTGGACACCGGGAGAACATGGAAACTCCACCCAGATTGGGATTCGAACTGGGAATCCCTAGTGCTGAGAGGCGAATGTGCTAACCACTAAGCCACCGTGCCACCCCGCCCCTTAATTTAATTAATATTAATTTGGTCAGTGAAGAACATTTTGGGCGCTGGGCAGATACACCCAGGACAGGGCGCCAATCCATCGCTGGGCACACACTCACTCACACAGACACACTCTATATGGGGCAATTTGGAGAACTGAAGTGAATTAATCCATGTGTTTGGACTGTGGGAGGAAACCGGAGAACCCGGAGGAAACCCACGCGGACACGGGGAGAACATGGAAACTCCACCCAGATTGGGATTCGAACTGGGAATCCCTAGTGCTGGGAGGAGAACATGCCATATATATATATATGTAATTTTTTTTTTTTCACACAGCTCAAGCTTTTTTCATGTTAATTTGATTATAAATGGTGACTCATCATGAAAATGTTGAATCTTTACAGGATTTTGTTTCTGATCTCTGTCCTGGTTCGTGGACTTTTTGGTTGCTTCTCCTTAAATGTAATGAGGCTGCAGCTGCTTAGACTGTCCTTTGTACTACTTAGTGTCTGTGACTGACCTCAGGATGTTGCTTTGCTTGTGGCTGACAGAAACTTGGCTGTAGTGAAATATGCAGTTGAACTTTAATTAGTGCTTCCTGCAATCAGTGGAAGGCCATTTCACTGCCGCTCTCGTCGATATGTAGTTAACAAAAGGTTCTGAACAGAGTGCAAAAGGCTTCCATTAGCACCTCTTCTGCACCCGTGTAATGGAAGCTCTCACTCGTTTATGCTAAAGGTCCTTCCTCATCACCATGTAGAGCATGTGTACAGTAATGTACAAAAGTGTGTCAATCCCCATGTCAGATTTCATTGTATTGTTCCTACGCTGCTTCTGTAGAACGCAAGTTTCTGTACATTTTTGTACAGTCTATTCATTGAGTCAATTTTTTTAAGTGAACTATAAAATTCATTCATTCATTTACTATCTTAGGGTGGCTGCACAAGCACACACACACTTTCGACTATATATATATATATATATATATATATATATATATATATATATATGTATATATATATATATAATTGTATAATTTCAATAAGTATTGTATAATTTCAGAACAGTATGCTGCCAATCTAATACTATATATATATATATATATATATATGGTTATATATATATATATATATATATATATATATATATATATATATATATATATATATATATATATATATATATATATTGGTTTAGTGGCTTAGCATGTTCTCCTCTCAGCACTAGGGATTCCTGGTTCGAATCCCCATCTGGGTGGAGTTTCCATGTTCTCCCCGTGTCCGCATGGGTTTCCTCCGGGTTCTCCGGTTTCCCCCCACAGTCCAAAAACATGGATCAAGGTCAATAGAGAGTGAGTGCCCAGCGATAGATTGGCGCCCTGTCCTTGTTGTATCCACCCAACGCCCGAAACGTTCTCTCCTGGATGAGCAAGGGGACCACCGCGACCCTAATAGAGGATGAAGCGGAAGCGGATCTTGTTCTTACTGTTAATCATCTACTAGGGTTGCTATAACACACACTATATGGAGCAGTTTAGAGCTTTTAATTTACCTTGAATTTATGTTTTTGGACTGTGGGAGGAAACCGGAGAACCCGGAGGAAACCCACACGGACAGGGAGAACATGGATAATTCATCCAGATTGGGATTTAGAACCTCGATCCCCACGTTCGCCTCCAGCACTAGGGATTCCTAGGTTCGAATCCCAATCTGGGTGGAGTTTCCATGTTCTCCCCGTGTCCGCGTGGGTTTCCTCCGGGTTCTCCGGTTTCCTCCCACAGTTTGCCCCATAGAGAGTGTGTTTGTGTGCGTGTCTGTGTGAGTGAGCGTGTGCCCAGCGATGGATTGGCGTCCTGTCCTGGGTGTATCTGCCCAGCGCCCGAAACGTTCTCCCCTGGATGGGCATGGGAACCCCCCCCCCCCCCCCCACGACCCTAATATAGGATAAAGCGGAAGATAATGAATTAATATATATATATACATACACACACAGATATTCACCTTTATTCATAAGATTTAATATTTTGTTAGACTGGAAAATAGAAAGCATAGATTTGAATGTATTTCAAAGCTACAGGATGAAGAGGTTAAGTGAAAATGAATTAAAAAAGCTGAGGCTACAGCTTCATGAATTAATATAAAGAAGTGAAAAAATGGCTGTAAAGGTCATGACAGTGTGTGTTAAACAAAGACGAACTGCATCAGGAAAAACTAACAGCAGTTGCATTTCAGAGAGCTGCGAGGGAGATAGACAGACACATTAAAGCTTTATGACGCCTGCCAGAGACCTGCCATCGAAATGAATGGGGAGTTTTGCACCTTGTCTCAACAAAAATTATGACATCATGATTCTTACAGCCGGAATTCATCATGAGGGTTTTTTTTATTTATTTTTTTTTTATTGAGGAGTAAAATCAGCAATACAATAGATAAATCATGAGGCTTTTTCCAAAGCATTTGTGTCTGATGTACGTGTGGGAATTGTTTTTCCAGTGCAGGAAACATAAAACCAAAGAACAGAGAGAAAAATCTGTGACACGCACACTTTATAGGGGCAATTTAGAATGGGGCTATTTATATCAGCCAGTTTACATTTAAATCCATGTTTTTAGACTGTGGAGAGAAAACTCACAGAGACACTTCACCAGGATCGGGATTCGAACCTGTATCCACAGCACTAAGAGGCAAATGTATTATTTACTCTGCCCCCTGCCTGCAAACCTGTCAATGATATATTTAATAGCATTTTATACCAACAGGGGGTTTTAGTGCAGCAGTGCTGCTGTAGTTTTAGTTAAACACCACAGCGACACTGCTGGGATAGGAATAATGCGCCAACCACACAATCCCTGCTCTGTGATGGTGGTACCATTGGGGTTCTGAGCATTAGAACAGAGTAAAGGGGATGTACACAGTATGACCTGTAGAACACAAACAGATGAACTACTGTCTGGAATTGTAGAACTACAAAGTCCATCTTTACACAAAGTGGAACTGAGAACATGGACAATAAGTGTCCAAACTTTTGACTCCATCCATCCATCCATTATCTTCCACTTTATCCTCTATTAGGGTCGTGGGGGGGGGGTTCCCCATGCCCATCCAGGAGAGACCGTCTCGAGCACTGGGCAGATACACCCAGGACAGGACGCCAATCTATCACTGAGCACGCATTCACTCACCCACTCACACAGACACACTCTATATGGGGCAATTTGGAGAACTCAATTGACTTGATCCTTGTTTTTGGACTGTGGGAGGAAACCGGAGAACCCGGAGGAAACCCATGCGAACACGGGGAGAACATGGAAACTCCACCCAGATTGGGATTCGAACCGGGAATCCCTAGCACTGAGGGGAGAACATGCTAACCACTAAGCCACATTGCCGCCAACTTTTGATTGATTGATTGATTCATTCATTCATTATCTCCCGCTTTATCCTCTATTAGGGTCGCGGTGGGGTTCCCCATGCCCATCCAGGGGAGAACGTCTCGGGCGCTGGGCAGATAGACCCAGGACAGGGCGCCAATCCATTGCTGGGTACACACTTACACACTCAAGCACACTCTATATGGGGCAATTTAGAGAACTCAATTAACTTGATCCATGTTTTTGGACTGTGGGAGGAAACCGGAGAACCCGGAGGAAACCCACGCGGACACGGGGAGAACATGGAAACTCCACCCAGATTGGGATTCGAACCGGGAATCCCTAGCGCTGAGAGGAGAACGTGCTAACCACTAAGAAGCCACATTGCCACCAACTTTTGATTCATTTCTAATTATTTCACTTTAAAATAAAAATCCACCAAACTCCACATGTATTTTCATTCATTCATTATCTCCCGCTTTATCCTATATTAGGGTCGCGGTGGGGTTCCCCATGCCCATCCAGGGGAGAACATCTCGGGCGCTGGGCAGATACACCCAGGACATGACGCCAATCCATCGCTGGGCACACACTCACTCACACAGACACACTCTATATGGGGCAATTTAGAGAACTCAATTGACTTGATCCATGTTTTTGGACTGTGGGAGGAAACCGGAGAACCCGGAGGAAACCCACGCAGACACGGGGAGAACATGGAAACTCCACCCAGATGGGGATTCAAACTGGGAATCCCTAGTGCTGAGAGGAGAACGTGCTAACCACTAAGAAGCCACATTGCCGCCAACTTTTGATTCATTTCTAATTATTTCACTTTAAAATAAAAATCCACCAAACTCCACATGTATTTTCATTCATTCATTATCTCCCGCTTTATCCTATATTAGGGTCGCGGTGGGGTTCCCCATGCCCATCCAGGGGAGAACATCTCGGGCGCTGGGCAGATAGACCCCAGGACATGACGCCAATCCATCGCTGGGCACACACTCACTCACACAGACACACTCTATATGGGGCAAATTAGAGAACTCAATTGACTTGATCCATGTTTTTGGACTGTGGGAGGAAACCGAAGAACCCGGAGGAAACCCATGCGAACACGGGGAGAACATGGAAACTCCACCCAGATTCTGATTCGAACTGGGAATCCCTAGTGCTGAGAGGAGAATGTGCTAACCACTAAGAAGCCACATTGCCGCCAACTTTTGATTCATTTCTAATTATTTCCCTTTAAAATAAAAATCCACCAAACTCCACATGTATTTGAAAATGGAATTTCCTCTCGGACAAGTAATGAGAGCCTAATCTATACTAATTCCAAGAGCCAGCAACCTCAGGGCTGCTTCTTAACCTGAATTTATGGGTTCAATCTACACTAAGAACTACATTAGCACGTATTAGGAATGCATCTGCGAGAATGCTCACTCATTTGCAGTCTTAGGCCGCTGAGCTAAGAGTCTCAGTATACGGTCAGATTGCACAGACAAAAGGCCAAACAAGACATTTCTTGTAATTCAATACACCGGCGGATTATAGATGTTCCGTGCACCGAGTAAACATGGCACAAAAATAGAATTTACTGCCAAGCAGCTCATAATAATCCATTATAAGCCAAACAGATATTCCATCATGCTAGGCAATCTTCACAGCACGAAAAACAAATGACTGGAAGTCGCGGCCGTTAGATTGAGTTACAGAAGTGCAGTGAATATAATAACGTGTTTACCTCTCCTTCACTATTATGGCTTTCCGTGTGCACCTATAATTCCCGAAAAAAACACAATGCACAATGAACATCTATAAATGCAGATTATTCGAGCTGTTTGTGGAAAATGGAAATCACTGGGGTCAGAAAAGAACAGCGTGAGATTGAGAATAAAGGAGGAAAAAACAATCCAGAGTGTTCGAACGATTCTAAAAATAGAAGCAACTGTCGAGATGACAGCCAAAATATGCTCTTAAGAACATTTTATCGAGTGAAACGGGGGGAGGGAGATGGGGCTGAAGAGAGAGCTATGGACATCCTGTGTCCTGAGGTCTTACTACAGATGAAATAAAGCCAAAAGGGGTCGATCCAACTGAGTGCAACAAAAAAAAAAATCAGATCAAAGTCAAAACCAAAAGAGAGTGATTCAGTCTGTCTGATCCATGTTTAAAGGTTCGCTTCAAAACAGTATGCGGTCAATCTAATATATATATATATATATGGGCGGCACGTTGGCTTAGTAGTTAGCATGTTCGCCTCTCAGCACTAGAGATTCCCGGTTCGAATCCCCATCTGGGTGGAGTTTCCATGGTCTCCCCGTGTCCGCGTGGGTTTCCTCCGGGTTCTCCGGTTTCCTCCCATAGTCCAAAAACATGGATCAAGTCAATTGAGTTCTCCAAATAGCCCCATATAGAGTGTGTCTGTGTGAGTGAGTGTGTGCCCAGCGATGGATTGGCGCCCTGTCCTGGGTGTATCTGCCCAGCGCCTGAAATATGGGGAACCCCACCGCGACCCTACTAGAGGATAAAGCTGGAGATAATGAATGAAAAATTAATGAATATATATATATATATATATCCATTATCTTCTGCTTTATTCTCTTCTAGGGTCGCGGTGGGGTTCCCAATGCCCATACAGGGGAGAACGTTTCGGGCGCTGGGCAGATAGACCCAGGACAGGGCGCCAATCTATCGCTGGGCACACACTCACTCACACAGCACACACTCTATATGGGGGCAATTTGGAGAATTCAATTGACCTTGATCCATGTTTTTGGACTGTGGGAGGAAACCGTAGAACCGGAGGAAACCCACGGGAAGAACATGGGAACTCCACCCAGAATCCCTAGCGCTGAGAGGTGAATGTGCTAACCACTAAGCCACTTTGCATGCATATACTATGTATATATATATATATATATATATATATTATATATATATATATATATATATATATATATCCATATATATATATATATATATTACATTGGCAGCATACTGTTCCGAAATTATACAATACTTATTGAAATTACAATAATATGGGGCGGCACGGTGGCTTAGTGGTTAGCATGTTCTCCTCTCAGCACTAGGGATTCCCGGTTCGAATCCCCATCTGGGTGGAGTTTCCATGTTCTCCCCGTGTCCGCGTGGGTTT
Organism: Corydoras sp. C115; assembly: GCA_019802505.1. Classification (NCBI taxonomy): domain Eukaryota; kingdom Metazoa; phylum Chordata; class Actinopteri; order Siluriformes; family Callichthyidae; genus Corydoras; species Corydoras sp. C115. The sequence continues at coordinate 7,943,209 of JAFMOC010000011.1, read as the reverse complement.
CCTCCGGGTTCTTCGGTTTCCTCCCACAGTCCAAAAACATAGATCAAGTCAATTGAATTCTCCAAATTGCCCCATATAGAGTGTGTCTGTGTGAATGAGTGTGTGCCCAGCGATGGATTGGCGCCCTGTCCTGGATGTATCTGCCCTGCGCCCGAAACGTTCTCCCCTGGATGGGCATGGGGAACCCCACCGCGACCCAATTAGAGGATAAAGCAGGAGATAATGAATGAATGAATATATATATATATATATATATATAGTCGAAGTTGTGTATGTGTGTGTTCCTTATATAAATCCAGACTGTTGGTTCGATAACCACGACATTTAACATAATTACCGATTTATATATTCTTTACAAATCGCCAAGAAGCAGCTTAATTTTTTGTTTTTAGTGAGCAGATAACCGTGCAGCCTGTGTGATTTTGGCCGTGATCAGTGTGTCTACTGTGATGATGTTATTCAGGAGTGTGTTTTGGCCATCACGTGCAATAAACCCATCAGTGTGTCACTTGCCATTAACATTTTATTGCCAGGTGCGGTCGGACTTTTCCCCGTAACAGCAATTCCACGGAAACTAATGTTTACACTGTTTACAGGAAACGTGGCTCGTTTGAAATATTTTAAAAATGTCATAACTAAGCTTATATCTGTGTGAGAAAAACATTAATACGCAGTTCTTCCCATACATCTTCTTAGGGCTATTGGGTCAGTGTGAGAACGTTCCGCAGAACATGAAGTAGTTGTAGTACGTAGGTGTGAAAAGGAATTTTAGATCAAAGTGAGAGAAGGTGGAACAACTCCAACTAATCCCATGATCAAAGGAAGGCGGCTATTATATGACATTACAGAAAGGACTGCTGTATTTAAAAAGCTTCATTATCCAACTAATTACTAATTAGTTATAGAAATATTTAAACTTTCTGTATGTTTCTGTTAAAACACAGTCTAATAAAATAAAATATCTTTTAATTTCAGGTTAGGGTGGCACGGTGGCTTAGTGGTTAGCATGTTCTCCTCTCAGCGCTAGGGATTCCCGGTTCGAATCCCAATCTGGGTGGAGTTTCCATGTTCTCCCCGTGTCCGTGTGGGTTTCCTCCGGGTTCTCCGGTTTCCTCCCACAGTCCAAAAACATGTATCAAGTCAATTGAATTCTCCAAATTGCCCCATATAGAGTGTGTTTTTGTGAGTGAGTGTGTGTCCAGTGATAGATTGGTGTCCTGTCCTGGGTGTATCTGCTCAGCGCTCGAAACATTCTCCCCTGGATGGGCATGGGGAACCTCCCCCGCGACCCTAATAGAGGATAAAGCGGAAGATAATGGATGGATGGATCCTATTTAATTTCAGGTTAGTGCGGAACGGTGGCTTAGTGTTTTGCATGTTCTCCTCTCAGCGCTAGGGATTCCCGGTTCGAATCCCAATCTGGGTGGAGTTTCCATGTTCTCCCTGTGTCCGTGTGGGTTTCCTCTGGGTTTTCCGGTTTCCTCCCACAGTCCAAAAACATGGATCAAGTCAATTGAATTCTCCTAATTGCCCCATATAGAGTGTGTTTGTGCGTGTGTGAGTGTGCAGCGATAGATTGGCGTCCTGTCCTGGGTGTATCTGCCCAGCGCCCAAAATGGCGTGAATCCCCCCCCTCCCCGCGACTCTAGTGGAGGATAAAGTGGAAGATAATGGATGGATGGATAGTTCTGTAGGTGATGTATGATGTAGTACTGATATGGGCAGTAGGTTACTGTGGTGTTTTGTGAAATGGCTGATCTGTAATGTTAATCTATGTCACTGTTGTCTATGCTATACTGTTACATTACATTACACTTGGTCATTTATCAGACGCTTTTATCCAAAGTTACTTACAAGGTGAGCACAGGGTTAATCACAACATCCCTGCAGCAATGAGGGTTAAGGGTCTTGCTCAAGGACCCACATTGGTAACTTTAGTGGACCTGGGATTTTAACCCCCAACCTTCAGATTGAGAGCCCAACACCCTGACCACTGAGCTACCACTCCCACTGTTCTCCATCCTCTCCAGCTCGGAAGGTCAAATCTGCCAAGGTAACAAGGAAAATAAATCTAGTAGCGAAAGAAAATGAAATAAATGTATAGCTAAATGCAGTGGAAACATTTAATGTCATTGTGAGCCATTTTATGTCCCAAGCTTGCCAACAACTAAAAGCACAGTAGTTAATGATTTCCTTATGTTTGAATTAGTCATTTAAATTTAATAATGACAAGAGGGATATGGTTCATAACTGGCAACATGCCAATGCTAAGTCGTGCAATGGTTTTAATATTCTGTGCAAGTGAAATTAAGGAACCTGACAAATACAACCAACCAAATCACTGAACATATGAGAAGAAACTTCCATCCATCCATCCATCCATCCATCCATTATCTTCCGCTTTATCCTCTATTAGGGTCGCGGGGGGGAAGGTTCCCCATGCCCATCCAGAGAAGAACGTTTGTGCTGGGTTGATACACCCAGGACAGGGTGCCAATCTATCACTGGGCACACATTTACACACACACACTCTATATGGGGCAATGTGGAGAATTCAGTTGACCTTGATCAATGTGTTTTGACTGTGGGAGGAAACCGGAGAACCCAGAGGAAACCCACGCGGACACGGGGAGAACATGGAAACTCCACCCAGATTGGGATTCGAATCGGGAATCCCTAGTGCTGAGAGGAGAACATGCTAAGCACTAAGCCACCGTGCTGCCTGAGAAGAAACTTAATTTTATTATAGTGATGTGGTGAAGGGGGGGGTTTAGTTTCCATGTTCTCCCCGTGTCCGTGTGGGTTTCCTGCGGGTTCTCCAGTTTCCTCCCGCAGTCCAAAAACATGGTCAATTGAGTTCTCGAAATTGCCCCATATAGAGTGTGTTTGTGTGAGTGAGTGTGTGCCCAGCGATAGATTGGCGCCCTGTCCTGGGTGTATCAGCCCAGCACCCGAAACGTTCTCCCCTGGATGGGCATGGGGAACCCCCCCTCCCCCCCCATGACCCTAATAGAGGATAAAGCGGAAGATAATGGATGGATAAAGGGGGGGTGTCCAAACTTTTGACTGGTTCTGACTATACACTAAATTGATTAAAAGTGCATAGTTTTGGCTTTTTTTTATCATAGCTGTTATAATTATTAAAACTATTAATTCGCTTCTTCGTTAGCAATTAAATCACTGCCATTTTTTGTCTTTTATACAGTCACTTGTAAGTCCTCTTAGATAAAAGCGGCGGAAAATTACTAAATGTAACTGCAATGAAATATAAATCATGTCTGCTACACTCCCCAAAACATAAAGCATCATTTCAAATTAAATGACTAAATCCGCAGTCATTTAATGTAGAGGCCATAGAGAATAAAGGCAAACATGAAAGAAACCAAGTAATTGAATTTGATTCAGCAAATGCTTTCAGTGAGGAGAGAAATCGGCTTTTAATATATCTAACCTCTTTAACTTTCAACCTCCAACTGAGAATAGTCTTTTAAAAAAAATTTCCTTTATTTATCTTGAGATAACTATAACCTGGACTGTAAAAACTACATGTATTATATTATAAGTTCATGCAAATCAGTAGAAATTCAAGCCAAAAAGATTAACATGTGTATTATTAATTTCATTACATGTCTCACATTTGATAAAGCGACTTGCGCACTAAAAAACCTTTAACAAGATATCAAGTTGTTAAGATGCAACTGTACATTTTCTTGAGCATGCAGTCTTGTGTGTATATATGTATATATATATATATATATATATATATATATATATATATATATATATATATATTCATTCATTCATTCATTTCATTCATTCATTATCTCCCACTTTATCCTCTATTAGGGTCGCGGTGAGGTTCCCCATGCCCATCCAGGGAAGAAAGTCTCGGGCAGATACACCAAAGACAGGGCGCCAATCCATCGCTGGGCACACAATCTCTCACACAGACACACTCTATATGGGGCAATTTGGAGAACTCAATTGACTTGATCCATGTTTTTGGACTGTGGGAGGAAACCGGAGAACCCGGAGGAAACCCACGCAGACACAGGGAGAACATAGAAACTCCACCTAGATGGGGATTCGAACCGGGAATCCCTAGTGCTGAGAGGAGAACATGCCAACCACTAAGCCACCGTGCCACCCAAAACTATATATATATATATATATATATATATATATATATATATACTTGGGGGCAGTAATTGGTTTGAGATTAAGATACCTGTTAGAGATGTCCGTTCTTCCCCGGAGGAAGGCGGCTACGCGGAGTAATAGCGTACGACCGCTCGCGCCTAGTGATCACTTCCCGGGCACCGACTACGCGGGGAATAAATGCGTACATCGGTCCACGGAAACGCTCCCACGAGTGAGACCTGCGCGGAGAAAGTGCGCAGCGCCGTACCGTGGTTGAACGCGGAGAGAGAGTCCAGGAAACACCGGGATAAAATCCAAAACCGAATTTATTAAAAACTGGTGACGGAACACCAACAGAAAGGGGGGAACCAAAACGAACAAACTAACATAGGGTATTAACCGCAAAACAAAGACGTGCACCGAACAGAGGGGAAACGGAAACTAAATAACAACCCAACTAATCACGTGCACAAAACAAACCAATCACCCAGCTGAGATAATAAAGAACCAAACGAGGCACAGGTGCCCCAGGAATCTGTTACAATACCGGCCTTGTGACCTGGATGGCCCCGGGCCCTAGCAACCCGAATTACTCCCCGGGCGGCATTTAAAAAAACTGCCACTGCTCTGGGCATATGTTCTTACTTCACTCCTTCACTCAGTGTGCGTATGTGTGCATTTCTCTGCACGGATAGGTTAAATGTGGAGGATTGCAAATTCCTCAGTGTGTAATTACACTAGACAAAACAGGTCACTTCATCTTTTTAAATTGTTCGAAAGTGGATAAAAGCTAAAAGGTCATGAGTTCCTATGAAAGATCGATGTGGGTAGTTAGTCTCTGGTCTATCAGACCATATCTGCAACCCTGTACACATCTGTAGTGTGGTGTGGGGATCTGTCTCATTCGGTCTGCATATGAGAAAACCCGGGCGAATTCACTGTAATATCAGATCCGCTGTTAAAGTGCTGGCCAGGGGTCAGCGCTGGCTGGATTGAGCCACTTCAGCATCAGTGAAAAGGAACAAATCCTCTGTGTTCGTGGCGCTGTAATTGAGGCTGGAGCAGAGGCATGTCTGCCCATGCTGAGAGCGAAAGGCATGGGCAGACACTAAAAGAATAGAATTTGGAGGTGAGGACAGAGAGTGCACAGTATCAGACGGAGGTATTTCTGGGCTCCGATTCAATTGTGGAAATGATGCATGAGATCCTTTAGTCACTACTTTGCCATCTGGGCTTTCAGACAGCATCATTTCAGCCAGCTGTGATCTGTGATCTGTGTTGTGTAGGAAAGAAGAGCAGTGCGATGTTCAGTATTATTTTTTATTTTTTGAGTACTCATATTTTTCTTTTGGTGTTCATTCATTCATTCATTCATTCATTATCTTCCACTTTATCCTCTATTAGGGTCGCGGTGGGGTTCCCCATTCCCATCCAGGGGAGAACGTTTCGGGCACTGGGCAGATACATCCAGGACAGGGCGCCAATCCATCGCTGGGCACACACTCACTCACACAGACACACTCTATATGGGGTAATTTGGAGAACTCAATTGAATTGATCCATGTTTTTGGACTGTGGGAGGAAACTGGAGAACCCGGATGAAACCCACGCAGACACGGGGAGAACATGGAAACTCCACCCAGATGGGGATTCGAACCGGGAATCCCTAGTGCTGAGAGGAGAACGTGCTAACCACTAAGCCACTGTGCCTCCCTCTTTTGGTGTTTTAGTGTAAAATTAACCAATGTTTGATTTTTGGTCTAAAACATGGCAGAATTAGAATCAGAATCAGACCTAGTATGCAGATACACAAAAGGGGGTGTGGTTTGTTTATAAGATGATTATTTGAGGGGTGAGGATTCAAATCCCAAGTCCACCAAGTTTACCAATGTGGACCCTTGAGCAAGGTCCCTAACCCTGTGTTTTGGCCCCAACCATAAAATTGGGATACCATCCATCCATCCACTATATTCCACTTAATCATATACTGGGGTCATGGGGGTAAGGGTTTTATTCTGGAGGGGGGGTTGCCCATGCCCATCCAGGAGAGGACATTTCTGGCACTGGGCAGACCCATAGGCTGTCAATTCATTGCTCCAATGATAGAATTTGTCAATGCATCGCTGGCCACACAAAATGTGGATATAGAAACTTGGTTATCAGAGTTTTGGCTCTACCAAAATATATAATGGTGTTTTGTACTATTTTTTTAAATTAATATATTATTTAGGGCGGCACGGTGGCTTAGTGGTTAGCACGTTTCGCCTCTCAGCGCTAGGGATTCCCGGTTCCAATCCCCATCTGGGTGGAGTTTCCATGTTCTCCCCGTGTCTGCGTGGGTTTCCTCCGGGTTCTCCGGTTTCCTCCCACAGTCCAAAAACATGGATCAAGTCAATTGAATTCTCAAAAATTGCCCCATATAGAGTGTGTTTGTGTGAGTGAGTTTGTGCCCAGCGATGGATTGGTGCCCTGTCCTTGGTCTTTCTGCCCAGCGCCCGAAACGTTCTCCCCTGGATGGGCATGGGGAACCCCACTGCGACCCTAATAGAGGATAAAGCGGGAGATAATGAATGAATGAATGAATATATTATTTAAAAATATAATTAGTTGACATGTAGCAGAAGACAATTACAAACACAGTCAAGATAAGCTAACATTAGGGTTTAGTTCACTTTAAGAATAGAGTTCTTAAGAGACACTGTTCCTTTTCTGAAGTCTATTTTCACAATGCATGCAGCTCCACATTTAAAATAAGAGTCTTTGAAGAGGACTTAGCTACATGCGTGCTCTTCATGCATACGCACCAAGATCTTATTTTAGAGAAATAGGAAGCAGGAACCCACTTTAATTGAACGTATTGTACTCCAACCGAATCATCCAACACCATGAATAACAACTAGATTACATATTCAAGTGAGTGGAGGACCACGGCACTGCTGCAAATAGCAAATACAAAGCTAATCCACACCATTAACTCAGTCTAGCACCACTGTACATCCACCACTTGGCGGTGTGGTCATAGATGTACACATATCTTTCCTAGATTGTACACACACACACACACACACACACACACACACACACACACACACACACACACACACTCATAAATTATCTTCTGCCTAATTCTGTACTAGGGTTGCGGGGGTGGGGGGGGGGTATCTATCTATCTATCTATCTATCTATCTATCTATCTATCTATCTATCTATCTATCTATCTATCTATCTATCTATATATTCATTCATTCATTCATTCATTCATTCATTCATTCATTCATTCATTCATTCATTCATTCATTCATTATCTTCTGCTTTATCCTACATTAGGGTCACGGCGGGGGGTTCCCCATGCCCATCCAGGGGAGAACGTTTCGGGCGCTGGGCAGATACACCCAGGACAGGGCGCAAATCTTTTGCTGGGCACACACTCCCTCACACAGACACACTCTATATGGGGAAATTTGGAGAACCCAATTGACTTGATCCATGTTTTTGGACTGTGGGAGGAAAACGGAGAACCCGGAGGAAACCCACACAGACACACGGAGAACATGGAAACTCCACCCAGATGGGGATTCGAGCCGGGAATCCCTAGTGCTGAGAGGAGAACATGCTAACCACTAAGCCACAGTGCCCCCCCTTTATGCTCCATTTATTGTCCATGTTCTGAGTTTCACTTCCTGTAAAGATGGACGTTGTAGTTCTCCAATTCCAGACTGTAGTCCATCTGTTTGTGTTCTACAGTACACATATATATATATATATATATATATATATATATATATATATATATATATATATATATATATATATATATATGGACACGCCCACTTTTGGCTCCACTTACTGTCTATGTTCTCACATACTGTAAAGACTTACTTTTAGTTTCTGCTGTTCTTTTCTCTGCTTTTTCTAAGCCAGAGAATCACTTAACACTGACAATGAGAATTGTGCATATATCACGTGAGCACGGCAATTAAATCTTAAGCAACTGGAGAAAACAGAGACGTTATTTTCACGGAACAAAATAACACAATTTAGTTAAAAATAATTAAACCAATAATGATTAAAATGAACACTGTCATAATATCAGCTGAAGTGATGCTAGAATTAGTTTAACTAAACTTACAAAATTGCTGTCCTCATGTCTTTATTATAAATGTAGCTGTTAAAAAATTTTACCGTGTCCTTAGTAACTAAGCCGAAATGTTGGATTTTTAAAATAACATTTGCAGTCAGTATTTAAACACAAAAGTCTCGATTTAAATAATTGGGAAAATACAAATTTTATAAAAAGGCTATGTGTTATAATGGATCACTGTATTTTCATACCTTAAATTTGAGCAAAGCCACATTTCGAGGGTTTTTTGTTTTCTCTAGGAAAGACAAAACCAAGCGCAACCAATTACTGGGGAAATAGCTTTTGTTCCTGTTCTGTCCTGGCTCGTCACTTTCTCAAAGACCACTCATTTGCATAATTATTTTGTCCTTTAAATACATGGAACTTTTCCTGTTCTCGGATATTAAATTAGTCTGAAAGCTGTGTTCTGTTCTGATGACATAACCGTCAATCGGTACGGGGGGAGGGGGGTGGGAGAAAAAAGTTTTTCTTCATCTATGTCAATAAACATTTCAGGTTCTCTCTCGTTGTAAATAATTGACCATTACAGATGGACGAAAGGTTTTCTATTTGGTTTTAGTGTGCAAATCAGGCCGGGTCGATAAACAATCTGAAACTTAATGATGCTTTGGCCATTACACAAAGATGCAGATGAAGGCATGATGTTTTCCCTTAAGTCTGGGGCAACTGTGGGAGGTTTAATACTGCTCGATCATTTTTAACACACACCTGGATTTCATAAAGGTTTAAAGTTGACCCCTTTATCTCATCTCATTATCTTCCGCTTAATTACATTGCATGTACATCTTAATTATTTAGCAGAGACTATTGTCCAAGCATCCCATCTTGGTTGGGGTCAGAACACAGAGTTGGTACAGCATCCCTGGAGCAATGAGGGTTAAGGATTTTGCCCAAGGGTTCACAACTTTAGCTGACCTGGGATTTGAACCCACAACCTTCAGATTGATAACCCAACATCTTAACCATTGAGCTACCACACACACAATCGTTTACTAGGATCGGGTGGAAGGATGGGGTTCATTATGCCCATTTAGGGTAAAACGCTTCAGGCGCTGGGCAAATACACACACGACAGGGTGCCAATCCATCACTGGGCACACTCTCACCTATACAGATACACACACTATGTAGGGGCAATTTTGGTCATTTGATAAAAAAATTTAATAAAAAAATAAAAAAATTAACAGTAGTCAATTCATCTTGAATTAATGTGTTTGGACTGTGGAAACAAAATGGAGAACCCAGAGAATACCCAAGAAGACTTGAGGAGAACATGAAAACTCAACCCAGATCAGGATTTGAACCTTGTTTCCCAGCCCTGAGAGGCAGACATGCTAACCACTACGCCACCATGCCGCCCTCCTCAGAATATCATACACAGTAATCTATGATAAGACATAATTGGCAAATAATCCATCCATCCATTATCTTCCGCTTTATCCTCTATTAGGGTCGCGGTGGGGTTCCCCATGCCCATCCAGGGGAGAACATTTCGGGCGCTGGGCAGATACACCCAGGACAGGGCGCCAACCTGTCGCTGGGCTCACACTCACACACACAGACAACGCACACAAAGACTCTACATGGGGCAATTTGGAGAACTCAATTGACTTGATCCATGTTTTTAGACTGTGGGAGGAAACCGGAGAACCCAGAGGAAACCCAGGCGGACACGGGGAGGACATGGAAACTCCACCCAGATTGGGATTCGAACCAGGAATCCCTAACACTGAGAGGAGAACATGCTAACCACTAAGCCACGTGCCACCTTCTTCTTCTAAATAGATTAAAAATTTAGATTAAATTCAGTTAAATCAGTTATGTATATTCATTCATTATTCATTATCTCCCGCTTTAACCTCTATTAGGGTCGCGGTGGGGTTCCCCATGCCCATCCAGGGGAGAACGTCTCGGGCGCTGGGCAGATAGACCCAGGACAGGGCGCCAATCCATCGCTGGGCACACACTCACTCACACAGACACACTCTATATGGGGCAATTTTGAGAATTCAATTAACTTGATCCATGTTTTTGGACTGTGGGAGGAAACCGGAGAACCCGGAGGAAACCCACGCAGACACGGGGAGAACATGGAAACTCCACCCAGATGGGGGATTCAAACCGGGAATCCCTAGCGCTGAGAGGTGAACGTGCTAAACCACTAAGCCACCGTGCCGCCTAGTTATGTATATTTTGGAACTATTTACAACATACAGCTGTACAGTTTTATTTTCAAAGTTCATATTTACAGAAATCCACATCACAACAAATGGTAAAGCGCAACAAGGCAGAGATTACAAAGAGGGCCATTCGCCTTAAAGGCTATTTTAACGGAAACCAACTTTATTTATGTGGCTCCTGACAATAATTGCTTTAAGAACCCATTGTGTCTTGACACATCCAGTGTCGTTTTCGATATGTCACTTCT
>JAFMOC010000011.1:7605000-7927500 GCA_019802505.1 Corydoras sp. C115 | reverse complement strand
TCCACCCAGATGGGGATTCGAACTGGGAATCCCTAGTGCTGAGAGGAGAACGTGCTAACCACTAAGCCACCATGCTGCCCTTCTGTTAATGTTATATTATTTAAAATAATGTACAGTTTATTGTGCATTGATACGCAAGTGAAGCGCTCAGAAGTGCGTTATTGAGAGGGCGTGGTAGCTCAGTGGTCAGGGTGTTGGACTATAAATCAGAAGGTTGGGGGTTCAAATCCCATGTCCACTGAAGTTACCAATGTGGGTCCTTGAGCATGAACCTTAACCCTCATTGCTGCAGGGATGTTGTGATGAACCCTGTGCTCACCTTATAAGCCGCTTTGGATAAATGCGTCTGCTGAATGACCAAATGGAATGTAAATGTAAATGTATTGTCAATAACGTCACGACTGGACAAACGGCTCCCGTTTTATAAGATGCTTTTGCACAGAATGTCATTATTGTCACACTTAATTGATTGAGGGTGACATTTTCATTAATGGTACCTGATTTTAAAGTGCTACCTTCTTCCCGTTTGCCAGGTTTTACAGCTGTAGCTTTTAGTGAGTGCATTCTGATAACATGGTGGACTTTTTGCCAAAACGTTTTTGTCAGTATGACCGTAGAGACGATTTGCCTTCGCGTTCAGTCGCAGCTATAATTTCACTAACCACTGAGTCAGCATCGATAGTTTTTGCCTAAAGAGCACCTCACGCTTTTAAAAGGGCACAAAAACCCTGTTCTACTGTTAAACATGTATTTAAAAAAGTGTTAACTACTAATGCTGCTTTCATTCATTCATCCATCCATTATCCTCCGCTTTATTCTCTATTAGGGTCGCGGTGTGGTTCCCCATGCCCATCCAGGGGAGAACGTTTCGGGCGCTGGGCAGATAGACCCAGGACAGGGCGCCAATCTATCGCTGGGCACACACTCCTTCACACAGACACGCACACAGACACACTCTATATGGGGCAATTTGGAGAACTCACAGGAGACAGGAAACAGGAGAACCCAGAGGAAACCCACGCAGACACGGGGAGAACATGGAAACTCCACCCAGATGGGTATTCGAACGGGAATCCCTAGTGCTGAGAGGAGAACGTGCTAACCACTAAACCACCGTGCCGCCTGCTGCTTTAATGTTCTTTTATTTTTCACAAGCAAAAAAAAAGTTTTCTAGTTTTCATTGTTGTCTTCGGACCCTAAAAAACTTTAAAGCTCTCTGGCCTACTTCCTTTATTTGATAATTTGCTCCACAGCTTTGATGTGACAGTCTTGCAATGATAGCCTTTAAAAAATATAAGTCTCATACATTGGACGGTACTCTGTCAGAGTGATTTATAGAATGGGCGCTGGATGCTTGTCCCCTGGTATTTAACACTCTTGGTTTGAAGAGAGAGAAGGACGGGTACTTGTGGTTTGCTGCTGTACACCAACTCTTTGTTTCCATGGCAACAAAAATGTCTTCACTTTCCCCCAATCCCCTTTCCGCCCCTTACTTTGATAAATGTGTTTTCGCCCTGCCAGGCTTCTGATTTTTATATTTCCCTGTAGCTTTTTGTTAGCTACACATTTGTTTGATGGTAGGCACCATTTACCAGCAGGAGATGCCCTTAATAAATGCTTCATGAGTGTATTCCTTTTCATTCAGACAGAACTGACGGCTGACCCAGTGTTGTCTAACTTCCAGATGTACAATAGCACATAGACAGATTTTTTGGTGACACTTTACCTAAATCCGATATTCATAATGCATTATTAACACATTTATAAAGCTTTATAAATTATTCATAAGGCTTTATAATACCTGTCTACATACCTACCTATATATATATATATATATATATATATATATATATATATATATATATATATATATATATATATATATATATATATATATAAATAAAGTTAACATATATCATCATTTATAATGCATTATGTCACTTGTGAGTTACGACATGTTCTTATAACACTTCATAAGTCTGTTTATATATATATATATATATATATATATATATATATATATATATATATATATATATATATATATATATTTTTTTTTTTTTTTTTTTTTTTTTTTTAATATGTATATAGGGTGGCTCTCAGCGCTAGGGATTCCTGGTTCGAATCCCAATCTGGGTGGAGTTTCCATGTTCTCCCCATATCCTCATGGGTTTCCTCCGGGTTCTCCGGTTTCCTCCCACAGTCCAAAAACATGGCTCAAGGTAAATTCAGTTCTCCAAATTGCCTCATATAGAGTGTGTCTGTGTGAGTCCAGTGATAGATTGGTGCCCTGTCCTGGGTGTATCTGCCCAGCGCCCGAAACGTTCTCCCCTGAATGGGCATAGGGAAAAAGCGAAGATAAAATAAAGCCGAAGATTATGGATTTATATATATATATATATATTAAAAGCCTTTTTTCTGAGGTTTAGCACTTAAGAAAAATACACATTAAAATGTGCCGTAGCAATTAAAAAGAAAAAAGACCATGAAAATGCTAAATTATTAAACTTGTAGTTTTTTTTATTTTTATTTAATTCTGGCATTTAAGTAAGATCCTGTAATGATCACTCTTTCTTGAGAATATCATAATCATGCTTTTTTTATGAGAAAAAGAAAGACCCCATTCGACTTCATTCACCCGATTTATCCTCGTATTTCCGCTGTGCCCAGACTGTCGTATGGATGGATCTGTATTTGGACTAAGTGCATGGATGGAGTATAAAAAAGCATTGTAATTAGCACTAAGTAGTGATCTTTAAAGTGTGATGAATTCACATACTCCCCCTCCCCTCATGTATGTATATAGGCCTGTGGTGACAGTGACATAAAAACTGTAATTAAATCTGGCTTTCGCTGCCTCTCTGTAGATTTTTGTGTGTGAAGTCATATATCGGCTTGACTTTTTATTATTATAATCATTATATCAGGGCTGCCTAACAACTAACAACTGTTTTTCTGTTTTTCTATTCTGACAACAATTACAGAGCAATCTATGATATTTTCTTATTTTAAAAAGGAATCACAGCAAGTTGTATTTCATTTATATATGTAAAGATAGATTCCTTTTGAAAAATGTTGCTCAACTCTTGTATTTGGCGGCACGGTGGCTTAGTGTTTAGCACGTTCTCCTCTCAGTGCTAGGGATTCCCGGTTCGAATCCCCATCTGGGTGGAGTTTCCATGTTCTCCCCGTGTCCGCGTGGGTTTCCTCCGGGTTCTCCGGTTTCCTCCCACAGTCCAAAAACATGGATCAAGTCAATTGAGTTCTCCAAATTACCCCATATAGAGTGTGTTGGCGATGGATTGGCGCCCTGTCCTGGGTGTATCTACCCAGCGCCCGAAACGTTCTCCCCTGTATGGGCATGGGGAACCCCCACCGTGACCCTACTAGAGGATAAAGCGGAAGATAATGGATGGATATATAGGGCGGCTTTCGGCCCTAGGGATTCCCGGTTCCTCATATAGAGTGTGTCTGTGTGAGTGAATGTGTGTCCAGCGATAGACTGGCGCCCTGTCCTGGGTGTATCTGCCCAGCGCCCGAAACGTTCTTCCCTGGATGGGCATGGGGAACCCCCCCGCAACCCTAATAGAGGATAAAGCGAAAGATAATGAGAGAATGAATGACTGTATGAATGAATGAACTCTTGCATTTGCATTTGTTCATTCAGCAGATGCTTTTATCCAAAGCGACTTACAAGGTGAGCACAGGGTTAATCACAACATCCCTGCAGCAATGAGGGTTAAGGGTCTTGCTCAAGGAGCCACATTGGTAACTTCAGTGGACCACTCTTATTTAAAAGACATTCAAAATGTGCAGACAAGAGGCTTTATTGATATAACAATAATCTCCTTTAATAGCTCCAAAGACAGGTGCATTTTTCTGTATTCTGAAAGTGATTGTTTGTTTTTCTGCTTTGTGGTGTCTGAACATTGGTAATCATCAAGCTACATAAGAAATCACAGAATGACCCACTGCTCTGAACTGTTCAATACCATAATAGTGTTCTAGTTCCGGCTTGGCCTAGGTTTGTAATTTATGTCAATTACAAAGTTTTCATAGTAATGGAAATTCATTCATTCATTCATTATCTTCCGCTTTATCTTATATTAGGGTCGCGGGGGCGGGGTTCCCCATGCCCATCCAGGGGAGAACATCTCGGGCGCTGGGCAGATAGACCCAGGACAGGGTGCCAATCTATCACTGGGCACACACGCACACACACTCTGTATGGGGCAATTTAGAGAACTCAGTTGACTTGATTCATGTTTTTGGACTGTGGGAGGAAACCGGAGAACCCGGAGGAAACCCACGCGGACACGGGGAGAACATGGAAACTGCACCCAGATGGGGATTCGAACAGAGAATCCCTAGTGCTGAGAGGAGAACATGCTAACCACTAAGCCATCATGCCGCCCAGTAATGGAAATTCATTCATTCATTCATTATCTTCCACTTTATCCTCTATTAGGGTCGCGGGGGGGTTCCCCATGCCCATCCAGGGGAGAACGTCTCGGGCGCTGGGCAGATACACCCAGGACAGGGTGCCAATCCATCGCTGGGTACACACTCACACACTCAAACACACTCTATATGGGGCAATTTGGAGAACTCAATTGACTTGATCCATGTTTTTGGACTGTGGGAGGAAATTGGAGAACCCGGAGGAAACCCACGCGGACACGGGGAGAACATGAAAACTCCACCCAGATGGGGATTCGAACCGAGAATCCCTAGAGCTGAGAGGCGAACGTGCTAATCACTAAGCCACCGTGCTGCCCAGTAATGGAAATTAAACAATTAATTAAAATGCTCAACAGTGTTTCCCATGTGTCCGTATCTTAATGCTCGATTTGGACCAAGGCAATTGTTGATAGGCGTTCCCAAAAGCTTACGCTCTATTGAGATTTATCAGCGGAAGTGACTCGTTCATCATGAAATTGATTAACAGCATCATATTTTAATGCGCGGCACGTGGCTTAGTGGTTAGCATGTTCTCCTCTCAGCGCTAGGGATTCCCGGTTCCAATCCCAATCTGGGTGGAGTTTCCATGTTCTCCCCGTGTCCCCGTGGGTATCCTCCGGGTTCTCATGTTTCCTCCTACAGTCCAAAAAAACATGGATCAAGTCAATTGAGTTCTCCAAATTGCCCCATATAGAGTGTGTGTGTGAGTGAGTGGGTGCCCAGTGATAGATTGGCGTACTGTTCTGGGTGTATCTGCCCAGCGACCAAAACATTCTCCTCTGGATGGGCATGGGGACCCCCCCCCCCCCCCCCCCCCGGAACCCTAATAGAGGATAAAGCGGAAGATAATGGATGGATATTTTAATGCTTGTAGACTACTTATCTTCTCCAGCCGTCTTTTTTCCCTTTGTGTGGGAGCAAAATAATCTTGTCTCCATGGACAATTTTATTACAGCTCTGGCTGCATTAAACTTTTTAATTATTACCTTCACAGTGGGGAGAGGCATTTTTAAATACGTTGCTGTCTATGGAAGTTTCCTCTCCTTTATGTTTGTCATGTAGAGAAATCTGAAGTTCTGGATAAACCTAGACATATAGACTAGGGGTTGACCAGGTGTCCCGATTTACCCACAACACTCCCGATTTTGGACCCTTTGTCCCATGTCCCCGAAGATATTTAGTAACCCATTATGTTTGTCCTAATTTTATCCAACATTTGTCCTGAATTTCCTGATTTTTAACCAATTTAATGGATTACAGCACACATGACTCATTGTCTTTGGGCTATTTTTATGTCAATCACAAATTTTTCATTCATTCATTCATTATCTCCTGCTTTATCCTCTATTAGGGTCGTGGTGGGGTTCCCCATGCCCATCCAGGGGAGAAAGTCTTGGGCACTGGGCAGATATACCCAGGACAGGGCGCCAATCCATCGCTGGGCACTCACTCACTCACACAAACACACACTCTATATGGAGCAATTTTGAGAATTCAATTGACTTGATCCATGTTTTTGGACTGTGGGAGGAAACCGGAGAACCCGGAGGAAACCCACGCAGACACGGGGAGAACATGGAAACTCCACCCAGATGGGGATTCGAACCGGGAATCCCTAGCGCTGAGAGGCGAACGTGCTAACCACTAAGCCACCGTGCCGCCTAAAGTTTTCATAGTAATGGGAATTAAACAATTAATTCAAATGCTCAACAGTGTTTCCCAATGGTCCATAACTTAATGCTCGATTTGGACCGAGGTAATGTTGATAGGCGTTCCCAAAAGCTTGCGCTCTATTGTGATTTATCAGCGGATGTGACTCGTTCATCATGCTGCATGCCGAAAAGAAGGTCATGATTTACAAAAAAAGAAAAGTACAGGGAAACGAATCTGCTGCGCTTGGTATTTTCTGTAAGAGTGAATTCTCTGTTGCTCATGGTGAATATGAGGACATCCAGAGCAAAAAGTCATTGTCATCATCTCATTTTTGGTAAAATTTCAGTGTCCCAGTTCTTAGTTTTTAATATCTGGTCCTCCTAATATAGGAAACAAACCGGACATCTTACACCATGGGATGGCTTTAATACATTTTTGATTATTGACTTTTAGTCTGGGCGGCACATTGGCTTAGTGGTTAACACTGGGTGGAGGTTCCATGTTCTCCCCGTGTCCGTGTGGGTTTCCTCCGGCTTCTCCAGTTTCCTCCCACATTCCAAAAACATGGATCAAGGTGAATTCTCCAAATTGCCCCATATAGAGTGTGTCTGTGTGTGTACCTGAGTGTGTGAGTGTGTGCCCAGTGATAGATAGATAGATTGTCGCCCTGTGTTGGGTGTATCTACCCAGTGCCCGAAACGTTCTCCCCTGGATGGGCATGGGGAACCCCCCCGCGACCCTAATAGAGGATAAAGCAGAAGATAATGGATGGATAGACTTTTAGTCCATCCTAACACAGCCTTAAGTATTAGCATGCCAGTTAATATATACAACTTCATACAAAGAAACAGCTGATTGTTGTATAGTGTATTTGTATTTTTATATTATTGAAATTGGCTTTTTTATATAACACTTTGTAAAACATTAACTTCACTTTGCAAATTCCTCACTGATTCCTCATATATATATATATATATATATATATATATATATATATATATATATATATATATATATATATATATATATACACATCTATCTATCCATTATCTTCCACTTTATCCTCTACTAGGGTTGCGGGGAGGTTCTCCATGCCCATCCAGGGGAGAACATTTCGGGCGCTGGGCAGATACACCCAGGACAGGGCGCCAATCTATCACTGGGCACACACTCACTCACACAGACACACTCTATATGGGGCAATTTGGAGAACTCAATTGACTTGATCCATATTTTTGGACTGTGGGAGGAAACCGGAGAACCCGGAGGAAACCCACGCGAACACGGGGAGAACATGGAAACTCCACCCAGATGGGGATTCGAATCGGGAATCCCTAGTGCTGAGAGGCAGACGTAATACCCACTAAGCCACCGTGCCACCCTATATATATATATATATATATAAAATCAGCATATGTAGGTAAATGTGCTACTGAAACATCCATCCCTCCATTATCTTCCACTTAATTTTCTACTAGGGTTGTGGAGGGTGTATTGAGAACATATTGGGTGATCAGCAGATACACTCAGGACATGGACCCATTCTATTGCACACTGGACCTTCAACTCACAAGGCTGGTTCTTTTACAACAAGCCTCTAGTGCATTCAGTACTGCAGTAAAGGAAGAGTAGGGGATGACCCAGGACGGAAATGTAGCTGATGTAAAAGTCAACACACTCCTGTTTATGTAAAAAAAAAAACACCATTTGTGTGACCTGAAGAATCTCCTGCAATGTGGTTGCACAGCTTTTAATGAATACATTGTTAAAGCACCTTTTGATTTTCTGACAGCATTCGGCATTCGTTTAGATAGGAGGCTATCGGCATGGCACATCTAGACTTGACAATTTTCGCCCACTCCTCCTGCAAGAGCATTTCAAATCTGTCAGACTGCGAGAGCATCTCCTGTGCACAGCCCACAGATTTCAGGTCAGCCCACAGTTCAATCAGATTCAGGTCCGGGCTCTGGCTGCACTATTTCAAAAGTTTGATCTTCTGCTGAAGAAGCATTTCATTTGTTGATGCTTTGAGCTTCTTTGAGTTTCCTTTTATTGTTTTTTTTTTTTGGTTTGATAATTATATACCAAATAATTATATCTTGATCGGTTTTATTATATACCAAATAATATATATATATATATATATATTCATTTATTCATTATCTTCTGCTTTATCCTCTATTAGGGTCGCGGTGGGGTTCCCCATGCCCATCCAGGGGAGAACGTCTCGGGCAGATAGTCCCAGGACAGGGCGCCAATCCATCGCTGGGCACACACTCACTCACACACAGACACACTCTATATGGGGCAATTTTGAGGTGGCTTAGTGATTAGCATGTTCTCCTCTCAGCGCTAGGGATTCAGGTCAGAATCCCAATCTGGGTGGAGTTTCCATGTTCTCCCCATGTCCGTGTGGGTTTCCTCCGGGTTCTCCCGTATCCTCCCACAGTCCAAAAACATGGATCAAGGTCAATTGAATTCTCCAAATTGCCCCATATAGAATGTGTGTGTGTGTGTGTGTGTGTGTCCAGCGATAGATTGGCGTCCTGTCCTGGGTGTATCTGCCCAGCGCCCGAAACTTTCTCCCCTGGATGGGCATGTGGAACCCCCCCCCCATATAGGATCTGTGTGCAAATCCAAAAACCACCATGTTTGATTTAGATTTCGCTTACAGATAAACCAAAACAAAATATTAAAATTATGTTTTGTAGATTTTAAATTAGATTAGATTTTTTTTCCAGTTTCATAGAATTATATAATAGGATAATAAACCAAAACTTTCATTATACATTGATTTAATTCCATGTCATTGATGACCTTCCATCTGATTATAAACATAGCATTTAGCACTAAGTCCTAATTAAATAATTAGCATTATTTTAATTATAAAGTACACACAGAGAGGCGAGATAATCCCCCTCCAATGCTCTGTACCGAGCTCGACTGTTAGTATTGTCATGCAAAACCAAACAGCACAGCCATGGTTTATTCAGACGGGGCATCAAACTGATTGCAATTTGGAAGCCTTATCATTATTTACCTTCATTTGCATGAACGCTCCCATTCTTTTAAATCATTCTGCATGACTGTTTGATGTAGGGCATGATAAATGATTTTATTTAATTAAGTATATATATATAAAAAAGCTAATAAGGATTGTCATAATAAGAATTATCATCCATAGTGATCTATTGGCACATCCGACCCCTGCCATAAAGCTGTATAATGTTTGTGTTGAATTAATGTCCCCCCCAAAAAGGACTTTATAAGTGCTTACACCACCACCATGTCCGTATCACTGCAGTACTGAGAATTATCCACCACCTTAATAACTCCTTTGGTGGGAATATCAGAGAACATACCAAATAATGGACTACAGAATGTAATTGTAGAACTACAAAGTCCATCTATATGATCAGGGGAACTGAAAAACACACCTTAGGTGTACCTAATACTAACCAAACCCTTATAATACATAAGTTAAAATACATTTTTAAATAATAAATAATACATTTTCAATTATTTTTAAATATTTTTGAATCTACTTATCCCATCTTATCTTATCTTCTGCTTTATCCTCTTCCCATGTCCACCAAGATGATGATGATGATAATAATAATAATAATAATAATAATAATAATAATAATAATAATAGGGCAGCATGGTTGCTTAGTGGTTAGCATTTTCCCCTCTCAGCGCTAGGGATTTCCGGTTCGAATCCCAATCTGGCTGGAGTTTCCATGTTCTCTCCATGTCTGTGTGGGTTTCCTCCGGGTTCTCCGGTTTCCTCCCACAGTCCAAAAAGCATGGATCAATTCAATTGAATTCTCCAAATTGCCCCATATAGAGTGTGTTTGTGTGAATGAGTGTGTGCCCAGTGATAGATTGGCACCCTGTCCTGGGTGCATCTGCCCAGCGCCCGAAACATTCTCCCCTGGATGGGCATGGGAAACCCCCTTACAACCCTTACAGCCATAGTAAATAATATTATAAGAAAGTAAAAATAAAAAAAAATTGTGGTGTGGGAATGTTTCCGGTACTATACGGTATATAGGGGCAATTTAGAGCAGCCAATATACCTTCAATTCACGTTTTTGGACTGTGGGAGGAAACCATTGAACCTGGGGGAAACCCACATAGACACAGAGAAAACATCGAAACTCCACCCAGATCAGGATTCGAACCTGGATCCCCAGCGCTGATAGGTGGCCTTACTAACCACCACACCACCATGCCGTCCTGAACGCATTAATAATTAGGGCTGTATTCAACTAAAGATTTTCATAGTCGAATCTGATTCGTCAGATTTTCCCTATAGTCGACTGATAGTCGAATCAGTTAAAATTTCACCACAAGATAGCGCTAAGGGCGTAGATTTTAAAAAATATATATATTTTTTAATATTTTACTTGTTTTTCTAACAAAAGAAAACCTTTTTTTTTCTAGAAATTAGGATGATTTAATTTGACAAAAGGCTATATATATAACGAAAACAAAGACATTTCATGTAAAAACTAATGCTTAGCAGCAGCCATGGGCTCCCCCATGTGGTCAAAATGGTACATTCGACTATGAGGTTCATAGTCGACTACGGTTCTCCGAATCGAATCGTCGAATCAGCGAATATTGCAGCTCACCCCTAGTAGTAATGAATTATAAGTTCAAGAATCATAGAAAATATTCCCCACCCATAGCAGATATATTAGCAAAGAACAGAACATTTGATTGAGAAATGCTGTACATGAGCACTTTTTTAACAAACTGCCATCTGAGTCTGTATAATAATCTTACATTGCAATTTTAGTCTGCATCCCCTGTGATTAATATTGTGTTGGTGTTCTGACGATGCAGGCAATAAGACACTTTGCAAGTCGATATGAGTTTAACTGTCACATTCATAATGCAGAGATTTCCATACATGTCAGCAGAAAACAGGACGTAAACAATTGTGTTGGCTCTGGGGAGTTCTTTGGGCTCTAAACCTATTAAAAACATAATCCATCAGCATGAAGTGTAATATTCACTTATATGAAGTCTTGACAACCCACTGCCCAGATTTACAGCGTTGAAAGTTCACTAACTTCGCACACCAGCCAGGTTTTTATCTCTCTCTCTTCCTCTTTCTCTGTCTCTCTCTGTCTCTCTCGCTCTTTCGCTCTCTCTCTCACTCTCTTTCTACCTCCTTCATGTTGAGACAAAATAAAAACAACATAAGTTATTATTTAAACTCGCATTTAATGGCTCTTTTAACATGTCCTCAAAGCATACTCATAAAATACTGACAATGCTAATGTGGTGGAATGTTTGTTATGAGAGCTCAAGGCTGTGTGCGCTTGTGTTTGTGTGTATAATATAAATGCATGCAAATGAAATGAAGTCATTTAGTAGACACTTTCATCCAAAGCAACTTACAACTATCTCAACCGGATGGGGACGCAGGGATCGCCATACAGCGGTGATTCGTAACGGGTGGGTCACGACCCAATAGGAATTGTGGACACGTCTAGGTTTTTATATAATATATTATAATATATTATAATTAGGGCGGGCGGCACGGTGGCTTAGTGGTTAGCACGTTCTCCTCTCAGCACTAGGGATTCCCGGTTCGAATCCCCATCTGGGTGGAGTTTCCATGTTCTCCCCGTGTCCGCGTGGGTTTCCTCCGGGTTCTCCGGTTTCCTCCCACAGTCCAAAAACATGGATCAAGTCAATTGAATTCTCCAAATTACCCCATATATAGTGTGTGTGTGTGTTTGAGTGAGTGTGTGCCCAGTGATGGATTGGCGCCCTGTCCTGGGTGTATCTGCCCAGCGCCCGAGACGTTCTCCCCTAGATGGGCATGGGGAACCCCACCGCGACCCTAATAGAGGATAAAGCGGGAGATAATGAATGAATGAATAATGAGGGCGGCACGGTGGCTTAGTGGTTAGCATGTTCTCCTCTCAGAACTAGGGATTCCTGGTTCAAATCCCCATCTGGGTGGAGTTTCCATGTTCTCCCCGTATCTGCGTGGGTTTCCTCCGGGTTCTCCGGTTTCCTCCCACAGTCCAAAAACATGGATCAAGTCAATTGAGTTCTCCAAATTGCCCCATGTAGAGTGTGTTTGTGTGCGTGTCTGTCTGTGTGAGTGTGTGCCCAGCGATAGATTGGCGCCCTGTCCTGGGTGTATCTGCCCAGCACCCGGGTGTGGGACCCCCCCCCCCCCGCGACCCTAATATAGGATAAAGCGGAAGATAATGAATGAATGAATGAATATTATAATATATTATAATTATATATAATATATAATGTATATATCTATATAGTTTTTATAAAAAATGTAAATTATTAATGTTCAAACGAATTTATACTCGTTTTTTAGCGTGAAATAAAAGAGACAGAGAGAGGCACGTGTCAGACGCGTGCTGCATGCTAGTTGCCATGGTAACCACTGTTTGTTTGCCGGTTACCATTCTCTTTAAATTTGTAATGAGCCAAGATAGCAAAACGCAAATATTTGAGAGTATAACAGAGTATTTGAATTGGGGAGAAGTTTCTCAGTTTCTTAAAGAAATTGCTCTTAAATTTACTTTGCATGTATATGATATTTAAACGTGTTTTTAAAAGATGTTTTTAATAATTATGTTTGTTTGGATTGTATTCTATAAAAGTGGGTAGCAACTTAATGACTGAGAAAATGTGGGTCCCGTGCTGAGACCAGTAAAGAACCCCTGCCATACAGCGCCCCCTGGAGCAATGAGGCTTAAGGCTTTTTCTCAAGAACATTGGTGTGGACCTGGGATTTGAACCTTCAGCCTTCATATAGACAACCCAACACCCTACCCACTGAGCTACCACATCATAAAACGATAGATAAATGTCGTTACAGATATAATGCAATGAATAAAATATTTTATAATAATATTAAAATGGAGCAAATATGAATAAATAAATGAACCTTGAATAATTAATTGCAATATTAAAATTCCCTTTCAAAAAGTCTGGATTATATTAGCATTCCAGATTAATTATCACTTAACAATGGAGCTGTTCTTTTTATGTTCAAATCTTTATCTTATATGAGGGACTAAAGGCAGATGAACCATTTCTGCTTTTGTCTCTTTTTTATTACTTTGCCTTTATCTTTTTTTTTTTTTTTTGAGCTCGGCCTTTTGTGGGTTTTGAGAGCCCTTCATGTCCCTCTCTGCTGGTACTCTTAGTTCTTCAGTTATGATCCTGTTTGATCTTATCTTGCATTTATTAATAGTTCTAAACTTTCCCTTTATATTTATGCATTATAATGATTTGAACATCTCAGATCTCACAGGGCTTTCAGACCCAACAGATCTTTTGTATCTGTGGTATTTTGCTTTTTCATATAAGTTCATGTATAATATGATTGTAATACTACTATTCATAATGCATTATAAGTGCATTCCCAAAGCTTTCTAAAGTTTTTCTCTGTTCTATTTGATGCTCGATTATTGCACACAAATATGTGTGGTATATATTCATAACGCGGCATGGTGGCTTAGTGGTCAGCACGTTCGCCTCTCAGCGCTATATATTCCCGGTTCGAATCCCCATCTGGGTGGAGTTTCCATGTCCTCCCCGTGTCTGCGTGGGTTTCCTCCGGGTTCTCCGGTTTCCTCCCACAGTCCAAAAACATGGATCAAGTCAATTGAGTTCTCCAAATTGCCCCATATAGAGTGTGTCTGTGTGAGTGAGTGTGTGCCCAGCGATGGATTGGCGCCCTGTCCTGGGTCTATCTGCCCAGCGCCCGAGACGTTCTCCCCTGGATGGGCATGAGGAACCCCACCGCGACCCTAATAGAGGATAAAGCGGAAGATAATGAATGAATGAATATATTCATAATCACAATCATAAAGTGTTATAACAAAATGACACGACAAGGCAAGGCTTTATAAAACACAAAGTCACTTTGAATTTAATTTCTATTCATCCATTATCTTTTGCTTAATCCTATATTAGAGTCGCAGGGAGGGGGGTTGCCTATGCCCACCCAGGGGAGAACGTTTTAGGCCCTGGGCAGATACACCCAGGACAGGGCACCAACCTATTGCTGGGCACACACACTCTCTCTCTCTCTGACACACACACACACACACTGTTTAGAGGCAATTTAGAGCAGCCAATAACTTTTAACCCATGTTTATTGAATGTGGGAGGACACTGGAAAGCTTGGATAAAACCCACACGGACATGGGGAGAACATTGAAACTCCAACCTGGATCCCCAGCGCTGAGAGGTCACCATGAACCATGCTAACCACTACCTCATCTTTAATTTAATTTATTTATCATAATCTAATCTACGGGCGGCACGGTGGCTTAGTGGTTAGCATGTTCTCCTCTCAGCACTAGGGATTCCCGGTTCGAATCCCCATCTGGGTGAAGTTTCCATGTTCTCCCCGTGTCTGCGTGGGTTTCCTCCGGGTTCTCCGGTTTCCTCCCACAGTCCAAAAACATGGAACAAGTCAAATGAGTTCTCCAAATTGCCCCATATAGAGTGTGTGTGAGTGAGTGAGTGAGTGAGTGAGTGTGTGCCCAGCGATAGATTATCGTCCTGTCCTGGGTGTATCTGCCCAGCGCCCGAAACGTTCTCCCCTGGATGCGTATGGGGAACCCCCCCCGCAACCCTAATAGAGGATAAAGCGGAAAATAATGAATGAATGAACAATCTAATCTACGGGTGGTTTAGTGGTTGGCATGTTCTCCTCTCAGCGCTAGGGATTCCCGGTTCGAATCCCCATCTGAGTGGAGTTTCCATGTTCTCCCCCTGTCCTTATGGGTTTCCTCCGGGTTCTCCGGTTTCCTCCCACAGTCCAAAAACATGGATCAAGTCAATTGAGTTCTTCAAATTGCCCCATATAGAGTGTGTTTGTGTGAGTGAGTGAGTGTCCAGTGATAGATTGGCGTCCTGTCCTGGGTGTATCTGCCCAGCGCCCGAAACTTTCTCCCCTGGATGGGCATGGGGAACCCCACCGCGACCCTAATAGACAATAAAGTGGAAAATAATGGATGGATGGATGTTATTAACCTACTTATGTTCCATATTAGTTGTAAATGTGCATTTAAAAAACAAACTGGTTGAATAATAAAAAACAGAAGATATGGCCACAGCATCCTCTTCTTCACAATTTTTGTACTGACTCATTCTTAACAGCACATTGTTTTTATAGCTTTGAGAGACAATAAAGTGCAAAGTATGTGTTTCTGCTTCAGGTTTCACAGCTGTGTGCACAGTTTCACACCTCGATCAGCTGTGTACTTCAAATTAAAGTCTCAGATTCACTTTCTGGAGGGCTTAGGTTCCTTATATCATACATAAAAAAAATTCCATTTATGAAACCATCCATCCATCCATTATCTTCTGCTTTATCCTCTACTAGGTTCACGAGGGGGTTCCCCATGCCCATCCAGAGGAGAAGGTCTCGGGTGCTGGGCAGATACACCCAGGACAGGACGCCAATCTATCGCTGGGCACACACTCACTCACATAGACATACAGACACACTCTATATGGGGCAATTTGGAGAACTCATTTGACCTTGATCCATGTTTTTGGACTGTGGGAAGAAACTGGAGAACCCAGAGGAAACCCACATGGACACGGGGAGAACATGGAAACTCCACCCAGATGGGGATTCGAACCGGGAATCCCTAGTGCTGAGAGGAGAACATGCTAACCACTAAACCACCATGCCGTCCTATTTATAAAATCTTGATTTCTAAATTACAAACAGTAGGAAACAGTAACTTACTAAATTGCGTTTATTAAAAATGCTGTTCAGCAACTGCATCGCCAAAGTTCACAGGTCAGTGCATCAAACATTCATCCATCCATCCATCCATCCATTATCTTCTGCTTTATCCTCTATTAGGGTCGCGGGGGGGTTCCCCATGTCCATCCAGGGGAAAACGTTTTGGGCGCTGGGCAGATACACCCAGGACAGGGCACCAACCTATCACTGGGCACACACTCACTCACACAGACACACTCTATATGGGGCAATTTTGAAAATAACAAAATAACAAAATCCATGTTATTGGACTGTGGGAGGAAACCGGAGAACCCGGAGGAAACCCACGCAGACACGGGGAGAACATGGAAACTCCACCCAGATGGGGATTCGAACCGGGAATCCCTAGTGCTGAGAGGCAGACATGCTAACCACTAAGCCACCGTGTCGCCCTACATCGAACATCAAGAACATTTCACGGTACAGTTACTGTATGTGTTTCCTTTCAGCAGGATGGTGGAGTGTTAGACGTGGAGTGTTTGACGTGGAGGTTTGGTGCAATTCTAATAGATTTTAATGGGCTGGACTGGATTGTCAACTCTGACACCAAATGATTGAACATTTCTAAGATTGCAAGCCTTCATTAGTATGCGCCTAAAAGCTCTAAGCTCCAGCGTGTCATCATTTTCTTAATAATTCCTTATTAACCAATATGGAGTAGTTGTGTGTTCTTTAAACATTTTGAAATAAAGATTAACGTGTAGGAACTTATTTATAATGAGAGTAAATTGAAACATCCATTCATCCATCTATTATCTTCCGCTTTATCCTCTACTATGGTCGCGGGGGAAGGGGGGGCTGATACACCCAGGACAGGACGCCAATCTATCGCTGGGCACTCACTCACACAAACACACTCTATATGGGGCAATTAGAGGAGTGTTAGACATGGATTGTTAGACGTGGAGTGTTAGACATGGAGTGTTAGACATGGAGTGTTAGACATGGAGTGTTAGACATGGAGTGTTTGATGTGGAGTGTTAGACGTGGAGTGTTAGACGTGGAGCGTTAGACATGGAGTGTTTGATGTGGAGTGTTAGACATGGAGTGTTAGACATGGATTGTTTGATGTGGAGTGTTAGACGTGGAGTGTTAGACATGGAGTGTTAGACGTGGAGTGTTAGACGTGGAGTGTTAGACGTGGAGTGTTAGACGTGGAGTGTTTGACGTGGAGTGTTAGACGTGGAGTGTTAGACGTGGAGTGTTAGACGTGGAGTGTTAGACGTGGAGTGTTAGACGTGGAGTGTTTGATGTGGAGTGTTTGATGTGGAGTGTTTGATGTGGAGTGTTAGACGTGGAGTGTTAGTGTTAGATGTGGAGTGTTAGACGTGGAGTGTTAGACGTGGAGTGTTAGACGTGGAGTGTTAGACGTGGAGTGTTAGTGTTTGACGTGGAGTGTTAGACGTGGAGTGTTAGACGTGGAGTGTTTGAGTGTGTGGAGTGGAGTGTTAGACGTGGAGTGTTAGACGTGGAGTGTTAGTGTTTGACGTGGAGTGTTAGAGTGTTAGACGTGGAGTGTTGGACGTGGAGTGTTAGACGTGGAGTGTTTGGAGTGTGACGTGGGAGTGTTAGACGTGGAGTGGAGTTTTTGATGGAGTGTTAGACGTGGAGTGTTGATGTGGAGTGTTAGACGTGGAGTGTTAGACGTAGACGTGGAGTGTTAGACGTGGAGTGTTAGACGTGGAGTGTTTAGTGGAGTGTTAGATACGTGTGTTAGACGTGGAGTGTTTGATGTGGAGTGTTAGACGTGGAGTGTTAGACGTGGAGTGTTAGACGTGGAGTGTTAGACGTGGAGTGTTAGTGTTAAATGTGGAGTGTTAGACGTGGAGTGTTAGTGTTAGACGTGGAGTGTTAGACGTGGAGTGTTAGACGTGGAGTGTTAGACGTGGAGTTTGACGTGGAGGTTTGACGTGGAGTGTTAGTGTTATGTGGAGTGTTAGACGTGGAGTGTTAGTGTTAAATTGTGGAGTGTTAGACGTGGAGTGTTGTTTAGTGTTAGACGTGGAGTGTTAGACGTGGAGTGTTAGACGTGGAGTGTTAGACGTGGAGTGTTTTGACGTGGAGTGTTAGACGTGGAGTGTTAGTGTTAAATGTGGAGTGTTAGACGTGGGAGTGTTAGAGACGTGGAGTGTTAGATGTGGAGTGTTAGACGTGGAGTGTTAGAAGTGTTAGACATGGAGTGTTAGAAATGGAGTGTGACGTGGAGTGTTTGATGTGGAGTGTTAGACGTGGAGTGTTAGACGGAGTGTGGAGTGTTAGACGTGGATGGAGTGTTAGTGTTGTTAGATGTGGAGTGTTAGACGTGGAGTGTTAGTGTTAGACGTGGAGTGTTTAGACGTGGAGTGTTAGACATGGAGTGTTAGAGTGTTAGATGTGGAGTGTTAGACGTGGAGTGTTAGAACGTGGAGTGTTAGACGTGGAGTGTTAGACGTTAGATGGGGAGTGTTAGATGTGGATTGTTAGACGTGGAGTGTTTGACGTGGAGTGTTAGACGTGGAGTGTTAGACGTGGAGTGTTAGACGTGGAGTGTTAGACGTGGAGTGTCAGTGTTAGACGTGGAGTGTTAGTGTTTGACATGGAGTGTTTGATGTGGAGTGTTAGACGTGGAGTGTTTGATGTGGAGGTTTGGTGCAATCCTAATAGAGTTTAATGGGCTGGACTGGATTGTCAACTCTGACACCAAATGATTGAACATTTCTAAGATTGCAAGCCTTCATTAGTATGCACCTAAAAGCTCTAAGCTCCAGCGTGTCATCATTTTCTTGCTCTCTTGTCTTTTTATAAAACTGCCTCCTCTTTAGCTGTGTCCCTCCTGCTCTCTTGCTCTTTTTCTGTTACTTCGTTTCTAATTCCTTATTAACCAATATGGAGTAGTCGTGTGTTCTTTAAACATTTTGAAATAAAGATTAATGTGTAGGAACTTATTTATAATGAGAGTAAATTGAAACATCCATTCATCCATCTATTATCTTCCGCTTTATCCTCTACTATGGTCGCGGGGGGAGGGGGGGCTGATACACCCAGGACAGGACGCCAATCTATCGCTGGGCACTCACTCACACAAACACACTCTATATGGGGCAATTAGAGGAGTGTTAGACATGGATTGTTAGACGTGGAGTGTTAGACATGGAGTGTTAGACATGGAGTGTTAGACATGGAGTGTTAGACATGGAGTGTTAGACATGGAGTGTTTGATGTGGAGTGTTAGACGTGGAGTGTTAGACATGGAGTGTTTGATGTGGAGTGTTAGACGTGGAGTGTTAGACGTGGAGCGTTAGACATGGAGTGTTTGATGTGGAGTGTTAGACATGGAGTGTTAGACATGGATTGTTTGATGTGGAGTGTTAGACGTGGAGCGTTAGACATGGAGTGTTTGATGTGGAGTGTTAGACATGGAGTGTTAGACATGGATTGTTTGACGTGGAGTGTTAGACGTGGAGTGTTAGACGTGGAGTGTTAGACGTGGAGTGTTAGACGTGGAGTGTTAGACGTGGAGTGTTAGACATGGAGTGTTTGATGTGGAGTGTTAGACGTGGAGTGTTAGATGTGGAGTGTTAGACATGGAGTGTTAGAAATGGAGTGTTAGACGTGGAGTGTTAGACGTGGAGTGTTAGACGTGGAGTGTTAGACATGGAGTGTTTGATGTGGAGTGTTAGACGTGGAGTGTTAGATGTGGAGTGTTAGATGTGGAGTGTTAGACGTGGAGTGTTAGACATGGAGTGTTAGAAATGGAGTGTTTGATGTGGAGTGTTAGACGTGGAGTGTTAGATGTGGAGTGTTAGACATGGAGTGTTAGAAATGGAGTGTTAGACGTGGAGTGTTTGATGTGGAGTGTTAGACGTGGAGTGTTAGACATGGAGTGTTTGATGTGGAGTGTTAGACATGGATTGTTTGATGTGGAGTGTTAGACGTGGAGTGTTAGACGTGGAGTGTTAGACGTGGAGTGTTAGACGTGGAGTGTTAGACGTGGAGTGTTAGACGTGGAGTGTTAGACATGGAGTGTTTGATGTGGAGTGTTAGACGTGGAGTGTTAGATGTGGAGTGTTAGACGTGGAGTGTTAGACATGGAGTGTTAGAAATGGAGTGTTTGATGTGGAGTGTTAGACGTGGAGTGTTAGATGTGGAGTGTTAGACATGGAGTGTTAGAAATGGAGTGTTAGACGTGGAGTGTTTGATGTGGAGTGTTAGACGTGGAGTGTTAGACATGGAGTGTTAGACGTGGAGTGTTAGACATGGAGTGTTAGACATGGAGTGTTTGATGTGGAGTGTTAGACATGGAGTGTTAGACGTGGAGTGTTAGACGTGGAGTGTTAGACGTGGAGTGTTAGACGTGGAGTGTTAGACGTGGAGTGTTAGACATGGAGTGTTTGATGTGGAGTGTTAGACGTGGAGTGTTAGATGTGGAGTGTTAGACATGGAGTGTTAGACATGGAGTGTTTGATGTGGAGTGTTAGACGTGGAGTGTTAGAAATGGAGTGTTAGACGTGGAGTGTTAGAAATGGAGTGTTAGACGTGGAGTGTTAGACGTGGAGTGTTAGACGTGGAGTGTTAGACATGGAGTGTTTGATGTGGAGTGTTAGACGTGGAGTGTTAGATGTGGAGTGTTAGATGTGGAGTGTTAGACGTGGAGTGTTAGACGTGGAGTGTTAGACGTGGAGTGTTTGACGTGGAGTGTTAGACGTGGAGTGTTAGATGTGGAGTGTTAGACATGGAGTGTTAGAAATGGAGTGTTAGACGTGGAGTGTTTGATGTGGAGTGTTAGACGTGGAGTGTTAGACATGGAGTGTTTGATGTGGAGTGTTAGACATGGAGTGTTAGATGTGGAGTGTTAGACGTGGAGTGTTAGATGTGGAGTGTTAGACATGGAGTGTTAGAAATGGAGTGTTAGACGTGGAGTGTTTGATGTGGAGTGTTAGACGTGGAGTGTTAGACATGGAGTGTTTGATGTGGAGTGTTAGACGTGGAGTGTTAGACGTGGAGTGTTAGAAATGGAGGTTTGATGTGGAGTGTTAGACGTGGAGTGTTAGACGTGGAGTGTTAGACGTGGAGTGTTAGACGTGGAGTGTTAGACATGGAGTGTTAGTGTTAGATGTGGAGTGTTAGACGTGGAGTGTTAGTGTTAGACGTGGAGTGTTAGACGTGGAGTGTTAGACGTGGAGTGTTAGACGTGGAGTGTTTGACGTGGAGTGTTAGATGTGGAGTGTTAGACGTGGAGTGTTAGTGTTAAATGTGGAGTGTTAGACGTGGAGTGTTAGTGTTAGACGTGGAGTGTTAGACGTGGAGTGTTAGACGTGGAGTGTTAGACGTGGAGTGTTTGACGTGGAGTGTTTGACGTGGAGTGTTAGTGTTAAATGTGGAGTGTTAGACGTGGAGTGTTAGTGTTAGACGTGGAGTGTTAGACGTGGAGTGTTAGACGTGGAGTGTTAGACGTGGAGTGTTTGACGTGGAGTGTTTGACGTGGAGTGTTAGTGTTAGACGTGAAGTGTTAGATGTGGAGTGTTTGACGTGGAGTGTTAGACGTGGAGTGTTAGTGTTAGACGTGGAGTGTTAGACGTGGAGTGTTAGTGTTAGATGTGGAGTGTTAGATGTGGAGTGTTTGATGTGGAGTGTTAGACGTGGAGTGTTAGTGTTAGACGTGGAGTGTTAGACGTGGAGTGTTAGTGTTAGATGTGGAGTGTTAGTGTTAGATGTGGAGTGTCAGATGTGGAGTGTTTGATGTGGAGTGTTTGATGTGGAGTGTTTGATGTGGAGTGTTAGACGTGGAGTGTTAGACGTGGAGTGTTAGATGTGGAGTGTTTGATGTGGAGTGTTTGATGTGGAGTGTTTGATGTGGAGTGTTAGTGTTAGATGTGGAGTGTTAGATGTGGAGTGTTTGATGTGGAGTGTTAGACGTGGAGTGTTAGTGTTAGACGTGGAGTGTTAGACGTGGAGTGTTAGTGTTAGATGTGGAGTGTTAGTGTTAGATGTGGAGTGTCAGATGTGGAGTGTTTGATGTGGAGTGTTTGATGTGGAGTGTTTGATGTGGAGTGTTAGACGTGGAGTGTTAGTGTTAGATGTGGAGTGTTAGATGTGGAGTGTTTGATGTGGAGTGTTAGACGTGGAGTGTTAGTGTTAGACGTGGAGTGTTAGACGTGGAGTGTTAGTGTTAGATGTGGAGTGTTAGTGTTAGATGTGGAGTGTCAGATGTGGAGTGTTTGATGTGGAGTGTTTGATGTGGAGTGTTTGATGTGGAGTGTTAGACGTGGAGTGTTAGACGTGGAGTGTTAGATGTGGAGTGTTTGATGTGGAGTGTTTGATGTGGAGTGTTTGATGTGGAGTGTTAGACGTGGAGTGTTAGACGTGGAGTGTTAGTGTTAGACGTGGATTGTTAGATGTGGAGTGTTTGACGTGGAGTGTTAGACGTGGAGTGTTAGACGTGGAGTGTTAGATGTGGAGTGTTAGACGTGGAGTGTTTGATGTGGAGTGTTAGTGTTTGACATGGAGTGTTAGATGTGGATTGTTAGACGTGGAGTGTTAGACGTGGAGTGTTAGACGTGGAGTGTTAGACGTGGAGTGTTAGACGTGGAGTGTTAGATGTGGAGTGTTAGACGTGGAGTGTTTGATGTGGAGTGTTAGTGTTTGACATGTGTGTTAGATGTGGATTGTTAGACGTGGAGTGTTAGACGTGGAGTGTTAGACGTGGAGTGTTAGACGTGGAGTGTTAGACGTGGAGTGTCAGTGTTAGATGTGGAGTGTTAGACATGGAGTGTTTGATGTGGAGTGTTAGACGTGGAGTGTTTGATGTGGAGGTTTGGTGCAATCCTAATAGAGTTTAATGGGCTGGACTGGATTGTCAACTCTGACACCAAATGATTGAACATTTCTAAGATTGCAAGCCTTCATTAGTATGCGCCTAAAAGCTCTAAGCTCCAGCGTGTCATCATTTTCTTGCTCTCTTGTCTTTTTATAAACCGCCTCCTCTTTAGCTGTGTCCCTCCTGCTCTCTTGCTCTTTTTCTGTTACTTCGTTTCTAATTCCTTATTAACCAATATGGAGTAGTCGTGTGTTCTTCAAACATTTTGAAATAAAGATTAATGTGTAGGAACTTATTTATAATGAGAGTAAATTGCAACATCCATCCATCTATTATCTTCCGCTTTATCCTCTACCATGGTCGCAGGGGGAGGGGGGGCTGATACACCCAGGACAGGACGCCAATCTATCGCTGGGCACACACTCACTCACACAGACACACTCTATATGGGGCAATTTGGAGAATTCAATTGACCTTCATCCATGTTTTTGGACTGTGGGAGGAAACCGGAGAACCCCGAGGAAACCCACGCGGACACGGGGAGAACATGAAAACTCCACCCAGATTGGGATTTGAACCGGGAATCCCTAGCACTGAGCCTTCATTAGTATGCGCCTAAAAGCTCCAAGCTCCAGCGTGTCATCATTTTCTTACTCTCTTGTCTTTTTATAAACCGCCTCCTCTTTAGCTGTGTCCCTCCTGCTCTCTTGCTCTTTTTCTGTTACTTCGTTTCTAATTCCCGGATTGTAATTACACAGAAACCCTTATCGTATTGTTGCACAGCCTTTGATTTCACAAGAGAAGTCTGGCCTCGTTCCGACACCGTTTTTTCCGTTCTCTGGTTAAAAGGCACACACTGGTTTGGCATCAGTGTTTTTTAATCATCCTGCGTTCCTTTGTCTACGGAACACCAGATAAACAATGCAATCATCCGTGCTACTAGCACACAAAGTAAAGCAACCTGGCACATCCATGCTCTCGGTCTTCTCTGGAACTGTTAGCCTAATGAACTGAAGACATCTTGTGTAAATGGCGTCAAAGGGACTCTGTAAAAGCACATGCTGCTCCTTATTAACCAATATGGAGTAGTTGTGTGTTCTTTAAACATTTTGAAATAAAGATTAATGTGTAGGAACTTATTTATAATGAGAGTAAATTGCAACATCCATCCATCTATTATCTTCTGCTTTATACTCTACTATGGTCGCGGGGGGAGGGGGGGCTGATACACCCAGGACAGGACGCCAATCTATCGCTGGGCACTCACTCACACAAACACACTCTATATGGGGCAATTTGGAGAAATCAATTGACCTTCATCCATGATTTTGGACTGTGGGAGGAAACCGGAGAACCCGGAGGAAACCCACACAGACACGGGGAGAACATGGAAACTCCACCCAGATTGGGATTCGAACCAGGACTCCCTAGTGCTGAGAGGCGAACATGCTAACCACTAAACCACCATGCCGTCCTATTTATAAATCCTTGATTTCTACATTATAAACAGTAGGAAACAGTAACTTACTAAATTGCGTTTATTAAAAATGCTGTTAGTTAGAAAGGTGCTGTTAAAAAGGTCAGTGCATCGAACATCCATCCATCCATCCATTATCTTCCGCTTTATCCTCTATTAGGGTCGTGGGGGGGTTCCCCATGCCCATCCAGGGGAGAACGTTTCGGGCGCTGGGCAGATACACCCAGGACAGGACGCCAATCTATCACTGGGCACTCACTCACACAAACACACTCTATATGGGGCAATTTGGAGAATTCAATTGACCTTCATCTATGATTTTGGACTGTGGGAGGAAACCGGAGAACCCGGAGGAAACCCACGCGGACACGGGGAGAACATGGAAACTCCACCCAGATTGGGATTTGAACCAGGAATCCCTAGCACTAAGAGGAGAACATGCTAAAAACTACGTCACCATGCCACCCTATATTGCAACAGTAGTTTTTATATGTTTAATTAGCTTTTTTAGTTATTAGTGTTATTAGTGTATTTATCTATAATAGTGCACATATTAAGTTTTTTAAATACTTTTGGTTTTAAAGGAGATTCTAAACTGCAGCACAGTTTTATAGGTTTGTAACATATTCCATCAAAATTATGATATTTTACATTTTTTCAATAATAAAATAATAAGAAATTATGGGGATCCAGGTTCGAATCCCGATCTGGATGGAGCTTCTATGTTCTCTCCGTGTCCGCATGGGTGCTCTCCGGATTCTCCTGTTATCTCCCACAGTTGAAAAACATGGCATCAAGGTGAACTGGCTGCTTTAAAATGCTCCTTTTAAAATTGCCCCGTGTGTGTGTGTGTGTGTGTGTGAGTGAGTGTGTGCCCAGCGATGGATTGACGCCCTTTCCTGGGTGTATCTGCCCAGTGCCTGAAACATTCTCCCCTGGATGGGCATGGGGGGGACATTTTCTTTTTTTATACTGTGCAGACAAAAATAAATAATTTCAGTGATCAGAAATATGACTTTAAAGTATAAGAAGCTGCTATAAATAGACATCCAAAAATATATATATACATGGGCGGCACGGTGGCTTAATGGTTAGCATGTTCTCCTCTCAGCGCTGGGGATTCCCGGTTCGAATCCCCATCTGGGTGGAGTTTCCATGTTCTCCCCGTGTCCGCGTGGGTTTCCTCCGGGTTCTCTGGTTTCCTCCCACAGTCCTAAAACATGGATCGAGTCAATTGACTTCTCCAAATTGCCCCATGAACAGTGTGTCTGTGTGAGTGAGTGTGTGCCCAGCGATAGATTGGCGCCCTGTCCTGGGTGTATCTGCCCAGCGCCCTAGACGTTCTCCCCCGGATGGACATGGGGAGACCCTAATAGAGGATAAAGCGGAAGATAATGAATGAGGATATATACACACTGAGAATATTGCCTCTTACATGACTGAGTAAACCTATAACACATAAATCTATATATATATATATGGATTTTATGTGTTATAGGTTTACTCAGTCATACAAGAGGCAATATTCTCAGTTTACAGAATAGGAACCCTCAGCTTTTAGTATTCTGTAGAGCTGTCTCCTTCACTGACAAGCATCAGTCGTCAGTGATCACTTGTCAGAGTCAAGGACAAATCTGATATCTGCTGAAGGGCAGGAGGGGTTTAAGTGTGTGTGTGTGTGTGTGTGTGCCTGTGTGTCTGTGCATGTGTGCCTGTGTGTGTGTGCATGTGTGCGTGCCTGTGTGTGTGTGTGTGTGTGTGTGAGTGTGTGTGAGGGAGTGAATGCGATAAATCTCAGGTTGACCAATAAATACATTTCCTTTTATTTGTCACATTTTCCCAAGGACTTTTCTAATTCAGCCAATCAATCAAAATCTAATTTCTTTACCTGATGAACCCGGCTTTTCTCAGTTGCTCTTTTAATTTTGTATACTCAAAAAAAAGTGGATCAAAGGAATGTGTTCGTATGTAAACATTTCCAGATAAACATTCTGAACCAACAAGTACATTCATTTAAAAGCTACTGTATGTGTTTCGGGTGGCACGGTGGCTTAGTGGTTAACACGTTCTCCTCTCAGCACTAGGGATTCTCGGTTCGAATCCCCATCTGGGTAAAGTTTCCATGTTCTCCCCGTGTCTGTGTGGGTTTCCTCTGGGTTCTCCGGTTTCCTCTCACAGTCCAAAAACATGGATCAAGTCAATTGAGTTCTCCAAATTGCCCCATATAGAGTGTGTGTCTGTGTGTGTGTGTGAGTGTATGCCCAGGATTGGCGCCCTGTCCTGGGTATATCTGCCCAGCGCCCGAAACGTTCTCCCCTGCATGGGCATGGGGAACCCCCCCACGGCCCTAATATAGGATAAAGCGGAAGATAATGAATGAAAATGAATGAAAGTATTTGTTTCACTAGATTTTGTTATCAAGTGTTATCAAGGAAGCTGCATTAATATTAGTACATAAAGACTTGTGGCTTATAATGCTTTATAACCAATGCTATAAAGTTTTATGAAGCTTTATAAATGCACTAATGATGCAATCACTGCTATTGAGTCAGTAAGGCATGAAAGGTGAAAGAAGAGACTGGTCATTGAGTCAGATACAGTTCAAAGATTAAAAAAGGATGAGAAACTATAACCACTGTGCAGCTTTGGTAGCATGGGAAATCTTTGAAAAAATAGCCACAATGGCAGCTTTTGTAGACTGAGCTGCTTTAAAGCCATCAAGGTTTTAGGGATAAGCGAAATAAGCCTGTAGTTGTTCATTTTGACATCACATAGAGCAGGCTTCTTAAAGGCTTATTGGATGGGTAAGCTTTTTACAGTTTTTAAGTCGGTGTGAGTTTCAGATGGAAAGAGTAAATTGCAAAACTGGGCATTTGGCCAAACTGCTGGAGATATGATGGGATGGAGTGAGAGTAGTGGGATTGTTACGTGATAGGAGTTATAAGGTGCATTTTATGGAAATAGTAAGGATAATTTGTTGGAGGACTGTGCATCAGATACAGGGATTCAGCCAGGAACGCATGAAGGGGGCCGGAAAAAAACCTTCCTGGGGTCATTATAATTGTGTTTTTGTAGTGTGCTTGAATTGGGAAGAGCGATATGATTTGAGAATAGATATAATGTTTGTATTTCTCTACTTTGCTTTAGCCGACGACATGGAGTAGATCAAACAGCCGTGGTGCAGATTAAGGTTTTCTGTTCATGAGAAAAAGGGCAGCGTGAGTTCCTTGCTGAGGAGAATGATGATATGAATGTTGTGCTTAGTGCTTCAAGTGCTGAAGCTTATCTGGATGAGATTTGGATTTCAGTATATTAGATAACAGAACTGTAAGAGAAAGTGAAAATGTGAGAATAGGAAAAGAAATGGTTGTTATTAAGAATGTGATGAAAAAGAAATCACAAAAATAAGTGTGTGTGTGTTTTCTGTGCAAATTATTCCATTACCCTGATTATGACAGCATTTCTACAAAAAATGAAAGCTTTCCATATCAGAAAATCATTACAAGGTCTGAAAACAAATCTGTTTTTTTCATTTTACAGATTTAAGATAAATAGTTAAGATAAGATAGTTTTTAAAAACTTATTTTCATATTACTATAATAAGAAATATTACTATATATATATGTATATATATATATATATATATATATATATATATATATATATATATATATATATATATATATATATATATATATATATATTCATTCATTATCTCCCGCTTTATCCTCTATTAGGGTCGCGGTGGGGTTCCCCATCCCCAATCCATCGCTGGGCACACACACTCACTCACACAGACACACTCTATATGGGGCAATTTTGAGAATTCAATTGACTTGATCCATGTTTTTTGGACTGTGGGAGGAAAACGGAGAACTCTGAGGAAACCACGCAGACACGGGGAGAACATGGAAAACTCCACCCAGATGGAGATTCGAACCAGGAATCCCTAGTGCTGAGAGGCGAACGTGCTAACCACTAAGCCACCGTGCCACCCTATATATATATATATATATATATATATATATATATATATATATATATATATATATATTTGGGGTTTTTTTTCAAGCCTTTGTTAATGTCCATAAATGCATAAATAATGTCCTAACCACACTTATAAAGTGTTATAAGAACATGGAACAAGAACCTGAAACGTTCTCCCCTGGATGGGCATGGAGAACCCTCCCGCGACCCTAATATAGGATAAAGCAGGAGATAATGGATGGATAGATGCACTCACTGGACCTAAAGCCCTGAATTGTTCAGGTTAGATACATTCCTTTTCAAACTACAGCCCCATTTTGACTGTTTCCGTGTTTTCTATTGGAATTACCAGCCATTTGAAGAGAAACCACCGCATGCCCTCGTTTTAAAGGGGCAGATCAATCTGACCTAAACTGCTACTCACCTATTCATAAGACCACTTGATGGAAGCTTCTGGAACAAGCTGCTATCTCACTATTTGAGTGCAGTTTATTTTTCTTTCAGGCAGCAGATCTGATGCTGATGTTCTGAAAAATCTAAATGGCACAACCTGTGAACCAGACCACATTGTGCAGTTTGTTTATTGCCCTCATGTCACTCATTGGGGGGCTATTTTACTACCACTCTAATTAGGTACAGTGTGTAAATTTAGACCTCCAGCTTTCCCAGCTTTTTATGGCACTCCGTAGGGCACAATACTAAAACATCTTTTTATATTTGATACATATTTATTAATTTAATTTTAAGTAGGGTGGCACGGTGGCTTAGTGGTCAGCACATTGGCCTCTTAGTACTGGGGATTTAGGTTCGAATCCCAATCTAGGTGGAGTTTCCATGTTCTCCCCGTGTCCGTGTGGGCTTCCTCTGGATTCTCTGGTTTCCTCCCACAGTCCAAAAACATGGATCAAGGTCAAGTGAATTCTCAAAATTGCCCCATATAGAGTGTGTCTGTGTGAGTGAGTGTGTGCCCAGCGATGGGTTAGCGCCCTGTCCTGGGTCTATCTGCCCAGCGCCCGAGACGCTCTCCCCTGGATGGGCATGGGGAACCCCACCGCGACCCTAATAGAGGATAAAGTGGGAGATTATGAATGAAAGGGAATGAATGAAAGCTCAATTGAATTCTCAAAATTGCCCCATATA
The DNA here is from genome assembly GCA_019802505.1 of Corydoras sp. C115. Classification (NCBI taxonomy): domain Eukaryota; kingdom Metazoa; phylum Chordata; class Actinopteri; order Siluriformes; family Callichthyidae; genus Corydoras; species Corydoras sp. C115. Next base: position 7,898,184 of record JAFMOC010000011.1, on the reverse strand, counting down.
GAGTGTGTCTGTGTCAGTGAGTGTTTGCCCAGCGATGGGTTAGCGCCCTGTCCTGGGTTTATCTGCCCAGCGCCCGAAACGTTCTCCCCTGGATGGGCATGGGGAACCCCGCCGCAACCCTAATAGAGGATAAAGCGGGAGATAATTAATGAATTATATATATGTAATTATGTATAATATGTATTTTATTTATTTCGATGTCAATATGGATGAAGGGAAGGCATGAGTCACTCCGAAAGTTTTTGAAGGTTGTTTTTTTTAAAGCAACTAATTCTTTGTGATTTTTGAATTCGCTGAAGAGGAAAAAAAACATTTTAAGAACAGATCGCAGAACCTACAATGACTGCTCACAGAACATTAGGGTAGGTCACGCGGCAAGCAATTGAATGAGCTAAGCCTTGATGAGTGTCAGCGCTTACAGATAGATGATGGCTAATTTTCTTACAGATAGATGATGGCTAAGTTATACGAGGTCAGTCTAGCAGAGCTCACCCAGGTTAGGACTACAAAAGAACAACGTCATCTACAAACATTACACAAGTGGCAGCGGGTTTTGTCATTGACCAGACCTGTGTGCAAAATGATCTTATGTTCACATGGCGGAACACAAGTATACGATGAATGCAGTGACGAGTCGTCGCATAATTATCTTCTTTATTAACAATAATGATGTTTCACATGTTTGAATCCCAATCTGGATGGAGTTTATATTTTCTCTCCTTGTCTGAGTGGAATTTCTCTGGGTTCTCCGGTTTCCTCCCACAGTCCAAAAACATGGATCAAGGTCAATTGAATTCTCCAAATTGCCCCATATAGAGTGTGTGTGTGTGTGTGAGTGTGTGTCCAGTGATAGATTGGCGTCCTGTCCTGGGTGTATCTGCCCAGCGCCTGAAACGTTCTCCCCTGGATGGACATGGGGAACCCACCGCAACCCTAGTAGAGGATAAAGCAGACAATAATGAATAAATGAATGAATAAATGAACAAAAATGTGTGATGTTTCTTGTTGTAGCTCGACACAATGGTGTATTGGTTAGCATGTTCACCTCTCAGCGCTGAGGATGTTGTCCCCATGTTTTCCATGTTTTCCCCATGTCTGCGTGGGTTTTCGCTGGGTTTTTTCTCCCACAGTCCAAAAACAGGGATTCAAATTGAATAGGATGCTCTAAATTGCCCCAGATAGAGTGTGTTTGTGTGTGTGGCCAGCAATAGATTGGTGTCCTGTCCTGGGTGTATCTGCCCAGCACCTGAAACGTTCTCCCCTGGATGGGCATGGGGAACCCCCCGCGACCCTAGTAGAGGATAAAGCAGAAAATAATGAATGAATGAAGCAATGAATGAACAAAAATGTGTGATGTTTCACGTTTAAGTTCGACACAATGGTGTATTGGTTAGCATGTTCACCTCTCAGCATTGAGGAGGTTGTTTTCCATGTTTTCCCCATGTCTGCGTGGGTTTTCGCTGGGTTTTTTCCTCCCACAGTCCAAAAACATGGATCAAGGTCAATAGAATTCTCCAAATTGCCCCATATAGAGTGTGTCTGTGTGAGTGAGTGTGTGCCCAGTGATAGATTGGTGTCCTGTCCTGGGTGTATCTGCCCAGTGCCTGAAATGTTCTCCCCTGGATGGGCATGGGGAACCCCCCGCGACCCTAGTAGAGGATAAAACAGACAATAATGAATAAGTGAATGAATGAATGAACAAAAATGTGTGATGTTTCTTGTTGTAGTTCGACACAATGGTGTATTGGTTAGCATGTTCACCTCTCAGCGCAGAGGATGTTGTCCCCATGTTTTCCATGTTTTCCCCATGTCTGCGTGGGTTTTCGCTGGGTTTTTTCCTCCCACAGTCCAAAAACACGGATCAAGGTCATTAGATTTCTCCAAATTGCCCCATATAGAGTGTGTTTGTGTGTGTGGCCAGCGATAGATTGGCGCTCTGTCCTGGGTGTATCTGCCCAGCACCTGAAACGTTCTCCCCTGGATGGGCATGGGGACCCCCCCGCGACCCTAGTAGAGGATAAAACAGACAATAATGAATAAATGAATGAATGAATGAACAAAAATGTGTGATGTTTCACGTTTAAGTTCGACACAATGGTGTAGTGGTTAGCCTGTCCGCCTCTCAGCGTTGAGGATGTTGTCCCCATGTTTTCCATGTTTTCCCCATGTCTGCGTGGATTTTCTTTGTTTTTTTTCCTCTCACAGTCCAAAAACAGGGATTCAAATTGAATGGGACGCTCTAAATTGCCCCATATAGTGTGTGTTTGTGTCTGTGTGAGTAAATGTGTCCAGGGATAGATTGATGCCCTGTCCTGGGTGTATCTGCCCACCACCCAAAACGTTCTCCTCTGAAAAGACATGACTGCAGAGGATTAAACGGAAGATTGTTGATGAATTAATAATCTCCCGTTTTACATATATCATCCTTACATTGATTCTTTTTAACATCAGTACGTTAAACATTTTATTGGCTAGTGGCTTTTTAAATGAAATCTAATCCTTCCCACAAGCTTTCTCCAGCAGTCATCAATTTTGTGTCCTTTCAAATTACCTTAATCAATTTTAGCAAATGAATCATGCATGAAGGTCTCCGAGTCAGTCCACCAATGAAAATTTCATGGGAATTTCTATATAAACACTTACATGGCCAATGCTTAATTACAGCACTGCAATGATGGTGTTCAAATAAATAATAAACAGTTTCCCCATTTCATTAAATTTCTTATAAGAGATTGAAGTTGACATGAAGGTTCAATCATCTTAATGATAAGAGACGTTATTTATTTATAATGTAAAGACATTGAAATCACAGAGAACTTCGTTCTTCAGTTTTAAGCTTTTTCAAATATAAATAATATATATAAATTATCCATCCATTATCTTCCGCTTTATCCTATATTACGGTCACAGGGGGGTTCCCCATGCCCATTCAGGGGAGAAGGTTTCGGGTGCTGGGCAGATACACCCAGGACAGGATGCCAATCTATCGCTGGGCACACACTCACTCACACACACAGACACGCACACAGACACACTCTATATGGGGCAATTTGGAGAACTCAATTGACTTGATCCATGATTTTGGACTGTGGGAGGAAACCGGAGAACCCGGATGAAAACCCACACGGACACGGGGAGAACATGGAAACTCCACCCAGATGGGGATTCGAACCGGGAATCCCTAGTGCTGAGAGGAGAACATGCTAACCATTAAACCACCGTGCCACCCATATATAAAATTATATATATATATAAATAATTTTATATATTATATATATATATATATATATATATATATATATATATATATATATATATATATATATATATATATATATATATATATATACAGATATATATATATATATCACTTCCCTCCATTGGCTTCCTGTAGCTGCTCGCATTCAGTACAAGTCGCTGACTTTGGCATACAGAACCATTTCTGGATCTTCCACCTCTTACCTTCACTCTATCTTTTCAAATTACACTCCGACTCGTTCACTTCGCTCCAGTGAGGATTGTCGCCTGGCGATTCCACCTCACCGAGGAGCTAATTCTCATTCTGTGGCGTTCACCACTGCAAAATGGTGGAACGATCTTCCCAACTCTGTCCGTAAGGCAGAATCTCTAAACGGTTTTAAGAAACTACTTAAGACGCATCTATTTAACAAATACCTGTTATAAAAAAAAAAAAAAATAATAAAAAAAAAAGGGGGGGGGGCGCAACTTCGAATAACAATCAGGTTTGATGAACTTACAGTATAGTTGGTTTTCTCCATGGCTTCTGACTTGTGGTGTTCTCATTTGTAAGTCGCTTTGGATAAAAGCGTCTGCTAAATGACTAAATGTAAATGTAAATGTAAATATATATATATATATATATAATTTAAGACTAAACTTACACTTGTTGCACATTGCATTAACCTAAGCCCCAAACTTCTTTTTTCTGCATTGTGTTCTGTGTGGTGTATACAGTTTTCTACTTACAAACCAGGAATGTAGAACATTGCGATGGATTTTTTTCAAGGGGTTCCATCAGCTCGAGGCACTTTTCCATGCTGAGTATAAATATTTTACCTGACTTTCTATAGCCATCACCACATCATTCAATATGTAACCGTGGTGGTCTTTTCAGTTTGCTTTTTCTTAGCCCCTCGTTTTCATTAAAAAATGTATTTCTGTTAAAAGCACAGACTTATCATTATTGTTCTGGTCCAAATCAATAACCATTCATTTATCAATATTTTATACACCATTAGGCTTTATGGCATTTGTGATTGTTAATAATATAAGATAATGAAATAATAAAACCCAAGCATTTATGTATTTTCCATGTAATTCACTCTGTTCTCTAATGATCAGAACCCCAATAGTAGATAGATATAGATAGATAGAATACTTTATTCATCCCGAAGGAAATTTAGCAGCCAGTAGCAATAACAGTACAATAAAAAATAGAAAAAATAGAGCGAAATTAAAATATAAATACCATTTATTAGTAAATTACCATTTACTATTATAAAGTGTCAAGTGGGTGTAGTGGTATCAAAACTAAAAGTTGTTTTATTTGTTCTTCCGGCCCAAAACAGTATTATAGAGCCTGATGGCCCTCGGAACGGTAGTAGCACCACAGAGCAGGTGTTATTTGATTGGTGCATTATTCCTATCCCAGCAGTGTCACTGAGGTGTTTAAACTGCTGCACTAAAACCCCCTCACCACATCAGTGTCACTGCAGAACTGACGATAAACAATCCACCACCCAAATGATACCTGTTCTGTGATGCTCCTGACCAATAGGGAACATAGAACCAACAGGGGACTGATAATAATGGACCAGGATGGCTGCATATCCAAACTTTTGACTGTCACAGAATATTAAAATGAGTTGCCTCAGTTGACGCGTCTGATATTTTGTGTCTCTGGCTTTTTTATAATGATTTTTAAGAAAAGGGCTTTGCTTAAAAAGTACTAAAAGGCTTTGTGTTAAATTCCAGATACAAAGGTTCAGAGTTTATGGTTTTCAGGGTCAGTTTTAAAGCCTGTGTTTTGGAAGGCTGAGGCTCTGCTGTTGTATTCTGTCCTTTAATTGAGTTGTTAGTGGAGTGGTGAAACACATAGAAAGCCCTTTGGAGAGCCTTCAAAGCTTCTCCAGTGATTGGTGCCAAAGACTCATGCTGTATTGTGAATAATAGTCTCTGTTTGGGTACAGTGTGTTCATTACATTCATACACATTCACCCTGTCTCTGAGTTCTTTCTGCCTGTGACTTGTTCTGCCCCCATACATGCTCTATGCACTCATCTAAGCCTTGAACACACTTTTTGACTTACAATTGATTTTTTGCGGTTTTATGCCTTTTAAAAATGATGTCCATCACATAATAGAACATAGAGAATTACATGAGATCACACTCGGGCAGCACTGTTGCTTAGTGGCTTAGCATGTTCTCTCAGCACTAGGCATTCCCGGTTCGAATCCCAATCTGGGTGGAGTTTCCATGTTCTCCCCGTGTCCGCGTGGGTTTCCACCGGGTTCTCCGGTTTCCTCCCATCCATCCATCTATCCATTATCTTCTCCATGCCCATCCAGGGGAGAAAGTTTTGGGCGCTCACACAGACATGCACACATACACACTCTACATGGGGCAATTTTGAAGAACTCAATTGACTTGATCCATGTTTTTGGACACCTATAATAAGATGTAATCTCTTAACTTTATTTTGACCGCTTAATCCTTAACCAGGGTCACAGGGGGGGTTCCCCATGCCCATCCAGGGGAGAACGTTTCGGGCGCTGGGCGGATAGACCCAGGACAGGATGCCAATCTATCGCTGGGCACACTTACTCACACAGAAACAAACACACTCTATATGGGGCAATTTGGAGAACTCAATTGACTTGATCCATGTTTTTGGACTGTGGGAGGAAACCGGAGAACCCGGAGGAAACCCACGCGGACACGGGGAGAACATGGAAACTCCACCCAGATGGGGATTCGAACCGGGAATCCCTAGTGTTGAGAGGTAACCACTAAGCCACCGTGCCGCCCATCGGTTTCCTCCCACAGTCCAAAAACATGGATCAAGGTAAATTGAATTCTCCAAATTGCCCCATATAAAGTGTGTGTGTCTATGTGAGTGAGTGTGTGCCCAGCGATAGATTGGTGCCCTGTCCTGGGTGTATCTGCCCAGCACCTGAAACGTTCTCCCCAGAATGGGCATCTAGAACCTCCCCCCTCCCCTTCCGCAACCCTCGTAGAGGGTAAAGCAGAAGATAATGGATGGCTGGAGATCACACGCTACATGGTTTCAATCTGTTGTTGAACCTAAGCCCCGTGTTTCATGTTTCCTAGGAGACGCAAATTTCACAGACCTAGTATTAAAAATGCTCAAAACGTGACTTTGGGTGAGTGAGTTGGTTAGAAAAAAGATTCAGCATGACGTGTTGCATATTATTTCCAGTTTTACAGCTGTTGCTTCTTATTCAAATGCACTTTTGAAAGTGTAGCCTCATCGGACATTTACTTTCTATTGCCAGATTGTTTCTGTTGAACCTTTTGAACACTTGGCTGTTTTTCTACATCTACCTCCTGCATTTAGTTTTTGTGCCCAGTTTTTATTGGTTATTGCCAGAACCAGATTAGATTGCATCAGTGACCAGCATATATTACCAGATTACAGGTTGGATAAAAGAAATGAAACATGTAATCTACTTTCACTGCTCTGAAACACATTTGTAAGGAAAGAAAAGATAGGGCTCCTTGCACAATACATGATTTTCCTCCAAGTGTCAACTCTGATTAACCAACAATAAATAAAATGCATACTAGATCCAGTGACTCAGTGGTGGACTGAGTGGTTACCATGGGGAATGGTGGTTACCATGGCAACAAAAATGCTCTGACACGTGTCTCTCTCTCTGTCTCCTTTTTTCAAGATAAAAGACTTATACCAAACCAATTAATTTATAAATCATTTTGATAATCAAGCATTAATATCTATCCATCCATCCATTATCTTCCACTTTATCCTATATTAGGGTCGCGGGGGGTTCTCCATGCCCATCCAGGGGAGAATGTTTCGGGCGCTGGGCAGATACACCCAGGACAGGACGCCACTCTATCACTGGGCACACACTCACTCACAGAGACACACACACATAAACACTCTATATGGGGCAATTTGGAGAACTCAATTGACTTGATCCATGTTTTTGGACTGTGGGAGGAAACCGGAGAACCCGGAGGAAACCCACACGGACACGGGGAGAACATGGAAACTCCACCCAGATGGGGATTCGAACCAGGAATCCCTAGCGCTGAGAGGAGAACATGCTAACCACTAAGCCACAGTGCCACCCATTAATATCTCATTTTTTTAAATTTATTTACTTTCTACAAACTGTCCACGGCTCGCCGAGAACATGTCCGTCTGCGACCCACCAGTTGAGAATCGCTGCATTAGATGGCATGACCTTTAGGTCATTGTGACAATAACTGTGCCAATTTTGCCATGTGTCACTTTGCCGATCTTTCCGTGTCTGGTTCCGAGATGACAAAATGAAATCTGCAAATTAATCATTCATTCATTCATTATCTCCCACTTTATAAACTATTAGGGTCGCGGTGGGGTTCCCCATGCCCATCCAGGGGAGAACGTCTCGGGCGCTGGGCAGATACACCCAGGACAGGGCGCCAATCCATCGCTGGGCACACACTCACTCACACAGACACACTCTATATGGGGCAATTTTTGAGAATTCAATTGGCTTGATCCATGTTTTTGGACTGTGGGAGGAAACCGGAGAACCCGGAGGAAACCCACGCAGACACGGGGAGAACATGGAAACTCCACCCAGATGGGGATTCGAACCGGGAATATCTAGCACTGAGAGGCGAACGTGCTAACCACTAAGCCACTGTGCCGCCCAAATTAATCAGATTTAATTAATAATTATACGCTGCCCAGTGATGGATTGGTGCCCTGTCCTGGGTGTATCTGCCCAGAGTCCAAATCATGGCATGCCAAAAACATGCCAAAGCCTGGAAATGGGCATGAGACAACCCCTCCGTGACCCTGGTAGATGATTAAGCCAAAGATAATGGGATGAGATGACAATAAATGTACATAAAGAAATGTTTTTGATTTGAGGACAGTGACATTTTTTTGTTATGGAACATCACATTCTAATTTGCCTCTAATTTGCCTCTCAGCGCTAGGAATTCCCAGTTCGAGTCCCAATCTGGGTGGAGTTTCCATGTTCTCCCCGTGTCCGCGTCCGGGTTCTTCGGTTTGCTCCCACAGTCCAAAACATGGATCAAGTCAATTGAGTTCTCCAAATTGCCCCATATAGAGTGTGTTTGTGTGAGTGCCCAGTGATAGACTGGCGCCATGTCCTGGGTGTATCTGCCCAGCGCCCGAGACGTTCTCCCCTGGATGGACATAAGGAACCCTCCCGCGACCCTAATGTAGGATAAAGCGGAAGATAATGGATGGATGGAAGTAAATGGTCACTGCTATTATGCTGAAAAATACTTAGAAACACTGTTTTAATATATAATTGCATAAATTATAGCAATACTCAGTCATGGTTTGCTTATGGCGTCCTCATCTCTCACCCTCACCTTCTGTCTTCAGCAAACTTTGACCTTTCTTACCTTCTTCGAAAAGGCTATGCAGATGCCCAGCTGACATCATCGAGATTGATGGATGGCTGAGCGAGACGGACATGATATGCAAATTAGAACTAGAAAACTAATCACGCAAATGTCACCATTACGATTATTATCTTTTTTATTCTTTTGTTTTGTTGACAGACGATTAAATTCCTGGATTGATACCTCTCTGGGCAACCACCCAGTTCTGAAGCCACCTCTACATGTAGCTGGATACGATCATGAATGAATTAGACTCTTTTTCCAGATTAATTAATTTGTTGATGTAAAATTCGACGGTCGAGCTGTTGACCTGGTGCCCACTGCAGCCTCTGTGTCTCTGATTATAATCTTCATTGTTCACAGAGATGCTTGTATGTATTTATTGGATCATCTCACTGTGAATTATCTCATTTTTGTTTGTGTATTATATTGATTGACATATTGCTTTAAGGTTTAATCGATGAAACCATTAGCTAGTTTCATTTCTATAGCAGGAAAGGTCACGAAAAGAATTTATTAACTCTTATCATATTATCCTCTGCTTAATCCTCTAGGAGGTGGTGGGGGGTGGGGGGTATGGGTAGGGGAGAACGTTTCAGGTGCTGGGCAGATACATTCAGGACAAGGCACCAATCTATTGCCACACTCACTCACACAGACACACAATATATAGGGGCAATTGATCCCATCTATCCATTATCTTCGGCTTTATCCTCTATTAGGGTCGCAGGGGGTTCCCCATGTTCATCCAGGGGAGAACGTTTTGGGTGCTGGGCAGATACACCCAGAATAGGACGCCAATCACTGGGCACACACTCACTCACACAAACACACTCTATGTGGGGCAATTTGGAGAATTCAATGGACATTAATCCATGTTTTTGGACTGTGAGAGGAAACCGGAGAACACGGAGGAAACCCACGCAGACACGGGGAGAACATGGAAACCACCCAGATTGGGATTCGAACCGGGAATCTCTAGTGCTGAGAGGCAAATGTGCTACCACTAAGCTACCCTGCCACCCGAGGGGCAATTTAGACAATTCTCTTCTGCTTAATCCTCTACTAGGGTTGTGTGGCAGGGGGTTCTCAACGTTTTATTACTGGACACACACTCACTCACTCACACAAATACACACACTTTATAGGGGCAGCCAATTTACCTTAAAGCCATGTTTTTAAACTGTGAGAGGAAACCAGAGAACCTGGAGGTAACCCATGTGGACACGAGGAGAACATGGAAACTCCACCCAGATTGGGATTAGAACCTGGATTTTAATAATACTTGTTTATTAAGCATCGGGATTAAATGTAAATGTGCCATGGCTTTAAAAATGCCACACACACTCGTAACCCCGGGTATAATCATTAGGCTACATGTAATTTCCACCTTTATAGTGCCTTTTTTCTGTGTTCTCAAATGGGAACAGCCTTAATCTTTTTAATCCCTCTTCTCTTATTAAGAGGAAGCACGTCTCTGCCCGGCGTATTGAGTCATCGATTGAGGAACATCGAACCATCAGACTGACGACCACAATACAGATTTACTACAACACACAAATATAAGAACCAATTGGTAACACTTTCTATGAATCCGGAATTCACAATGCATTATAAGTGCGTTTATTATGCTTTATATATTATTCATAATGTGGGCGGCACTGTGGCTTAGTGGTTAGCATGTTCTCCTCTCAGCGCTAGGGATTCCCGTTCGAATCCCCATCTGGGTGGAGTTTCCATGTTCTCCCCGTGTCCACGTGGGTTTCCTCCGGGTTCTCCGGTTTCCTCCCACAGTCCAAAAACATGGATCAAATCAATTGATTTCTCCAAATTGCCCCATATAGAGTGTGTCTGTGTGAGTGAGTGTGTGTCCAGTGATAGATTGGCACCCTGTCCTGGGTGTATCTGCCCAGTGCCTGAGACGTTCTCCCCTGGATGGGCATGAGTAACCCCCCCCCCATGACCTTAATAAAGGATAAAGCAGAAGATAATGGACGGATGGATAATATTCATAATGCTTTATAACATTTGTCATAAAACTTTGTTAATGTACATAGATGTTTCATAATCATCGTCATAATTTGTTATAATGGCCTCATAACACAAAGTGACATAATGCATTATAATATGAACTTATTTAAACGTTTGATTCTTTGGATGTTTCGACATTCTTATTTACAAACTGATTACACTTCACTTAAAGTCTTTACTTTATGCTTGTAAAGAGAGCTTATAAGCTTTTATAAACAGATATGAGCACGTATGAAGTCATATTCAGGAAAAGTGTTCGTTAAATACAAACTTCATAAGGCTAGTCATTATAATAAGTTAATGATCAGTTAAAATATATAACTTATAATGCATTATGCCACTTTGTGTTTTTTTTTTGTAAAGACTTATGGCATCTTCTTATAACACTTTTTATCTGTTTATTTTGAAGTGTGGTTATGCACATCTATGGACAATACCAGAGGCTAATGACAAGTATTATAAAGTGATATGACGTTCTTACATCTTTTTAACACCTGTTGTAGGGGGGAAAAATTTTAATTAATTAAAAGAAAAATTAAAAAAGGGGGGTGCAGGATCAGATAATGATCAGGTTTGATAATTATGCAGTGTAGCTGCTTTTCTTCATAACTACTGTGTTGTTCTCATTTGTAAGTCGCTTCGGATAAAAGCATCTGCTAAATGACTGAATTTAAATATAAATATAAAGGAATACTATGTAAAGCTTTATAAATGTGGTAATAATGCATTATGAATATCAGAACGATGTAAAGTGTATGTACTCCCACCAAACAAGCTGTGAAGATACAAACATAAGGCAGTCATCCACCGTCAAGCCTGAAAGATTGTGAAACTTTTACATTTTTAAAAATATTTTCGTCAATTGAATCATAGAGTGAATCAGATTTTCAATCATTCCCTAAAAGTAAATTAAGAGAACAAATACGAGAACACAAAAATATGACCCATGGTTATTTAATATTTCAGGAAAATGATTCAGTATTAAAAATCTGAAAGGCGAGTGTATGTCAACCCTTTGGATAAGCAGATAATTTGAAGGTGAAATTAGAGTGGTGTTTTTAATCAATGGAAAGACAATTAGTTGCGAGTTCTTTGCTTTATAGCACAGCCAAAGCAACATTGTAACAGGGAGCACAAGCTCTTAGGTAGCACTTGATTATGTGAAGTAACAAATGTTGCCAGGAAAATGTTGCCCAAGCAACCAGTCTGCCAAAGCATCATTTATTTTACAATACATCTGTAGCTAAAGCTTTCCATATGACTATACAATTGTATCTGTCCTATTCTTAACTATCACGATGCTCAGGATTAAGGACAAACTCAGTGAACTGCCAATGTTTGTTATTCTTACAGTTCTCTATCATCAGTCATTTCTGAAAGGGTGCTTAAGGTTGGTACTGTTGTTATAGTGACATAATTAGAGGCATTAATTCTTAACTAGCTCTGGTGCAAAGAATCTAGTGCATTGGTGATACATTTAAAAGCATTTTTCATAAGTATGAGTATAAAGTGTGAGTATAAAGGAACAACATCAACAGCAGCTAATAAAATAATAATAAAAATAAAGAAATAATTATAATAATAATAAAAATAATTGTGTTTTATTGTTATATTATTAAATATTATTTTTATTATTGTTTTAATATAATTAATAGTATCACTTAATATTATATTATTGACAGTTATTTTAATATTCATTCATTATCTCCCGCTTTATCCTCTATTAGGGTCGCGGTGGGGTTCCCTCTGCCCATCCAGGGAAGAACGCCTCGGGCGCTGGGCAGATACACCCAGGACAGGGCGCCAATCCATCGCTGGACACACACTCACTCACACAGACACACTCTATATGGGGCAAGTTTGAGAATTCAATTGACTTGATCCATGTTTTTGGACTGTGGGAGGAAACCGGAGAACCCGGAGGAAACCCACACGGACACGGGGAGAACATGGAAACTCCACCCAGATGGGGATTCGAACCGGGAATCCCTAGCGCTGAGAGGAGAACATGCTAACCACTAAGCCACCGTGCCGCCCTATTTTAATATTATTTAATAATAATATTAAAAAATATATATTTATATTAGTTTTTTTTATATATTTATATTATTATTATTATGTTACTATTTTTATAGAATTGTTGTTTTTAATTAGTATCCCATTATGCATGATTGCGGACCCTATTATTATTATTATTATTAGTAGTAGTAGTAGTAGTAGTAGTATTATTCATTCATTCATTATCTCCCGCTTTATCCTCTATTAGGGTCACGGTGGGGTTCCCCATGCCCATCCAGGGGAGAACGTCTCGGGCAGATAGACCCAGGACAGGGTGCCAATCCATCGCTGGGCATATTATTATTATTATTATTATTATTATTATTACTATTAATAATAATAATAATAATAATAATAATAATAATAATATAAAATAAAGGGCGGCACGGTGGCTTAGTGGTTAGCACGTTTGCCTCTCAGCGCTAGGGATTCCCGGTTCAAATCCCCATCTGGGTGGAGTTTTCATGTTCTCCCCGTGTCTGCGTGGGTTTCCTCCGGGGTCTCCGGTTTCCTGAGTGTGTGCCCAGCGATGGATTGGCGCCCTGTCCTGGATAAATCTGCCCAGCGCCCAAAACGTTCTCCCCTGGATGGGCATGGGGAACCCCACCGTGACCCTAATAGAGGATAAAGCGGGAGATAATGGATGGATGAATATAAAATAAATGGGTTGGGAAATTTATTTTATTACTTTAATTTATAAGCATTAAAGAACTATATATACTGAAGAGACTATAGGTGGAAACAGAACTATATTTGGATTGAATCATAATCAGATGTTATCTCTAAAAAGCAGCAGGAACAGAGTCACACAATCTGATCTCAATACATCTCTGCTGTCAGCAGGCTGGATGTCTTTTTTTCTATTTGTGTATGTCACACAGCAACACAAACTCATGCTGACTGTACAGTAAAACGACAACAGACACTTACAGGTGTGAATGTGTTGTGGTAAAGGATCCACCCCCTCTTTCTGTCACCATAGAATAATGCATTTAATATCAGAGTCTGTGTTGGTTAAATTTTACCTAATACCTTTATATTGTATTTCAATTAGTGCTTACCCATGTGTGTTTTATTAAAGTTTATTTGACTTGCCTGTAATTAGCTTGATTGATGAGTGTTAATGATGATTTTGTCTGGACTTTTTACTTTTTAATTATGATTTTGCATGCTGGGGTTGTTTATATACTGTGTGTATATATATATATATATATATAAACAAACTGATGAACTGTATTACATTAATGGCTCTATAAACTGTGGCTTAACTGTGCAAACAACTGTTTATGTTTAGCATGTCTGCCTCTCAGTGCTGGGGAATTCAGGTTAGGGTGAAGTATTCATGTTCTCCTCATGTCCGCCTGGGATTTCTCTGGGTTCTCCGGTTTCTTTCCACTGTCCAAAAATTAAGGCTTTAAGGTGAATTGGCTGATCTAAATTTCCCCATTTATGGTGTGTTTGCCTGTGTAAAGGAGTGTGTGCCCAGCAATATATTGGCGCCCTGACCTGGGTGTATCTGCCCAGCGTCCAAAACGTACTTCCCTGGATGGATATGGGGAACCCCCAAGCGACCCCAGTATAGGATTTAGTGGAATTCCATCCATCCATTATCTTCCGCTTTATCCTCTATTAGGGTTGCGGGGGGTTCCCCATGCCCAGGTGGAGAACGTTTCGGGCGCTGGGCAGATACACCCAGGACAGAGTGCCAATCTATCTCTGGGCACACACTCACTCACACACACACACACACACACTATATATGGGGCAATTTGGAGAACTCAATTAACTTGATCCAAGTTTTTGGACTGTGGGAGGAAACCGGAGAACCTGGAGGAATCCCACGCGGACACGGGGAGAACATGGAAACTCCACCCAGATGGGGATCCGAACCAGGAATCTCTAGTGCTGAGAGGCGAACGTGCTAACCACTAAGCCACCGCGCCGCCCCGATTTAGTGGAATTAAAAAAAATAATATCCACATTTACCACCCAAAAACATACACATTTACTGCAATCATTACAAATGAATGAGCAAAAGTAATTATGGTAATTGGTCAAAGCTGCAATCATTGCTGAAATTCGCCTATAATCGACTAATTACAGTTAACATGCTGATAACAGTAATCTAAGCATAAAGCATGGTATTCTAGAATATTGTACAATGTAGAAGACAGAAAACCATGTTCATATAAGTTGTTATGTGTTTTAGAGAGCCTGCTCTTCTTAAAGGAGTCCTATTTTTTTTTTGCCGCTTCCTACTAAGTAGAACAAATGTTAAGTGTCATCTCCCATCTGATAAACTGTGTTTTAATCATCAGTTATTAATCACCTTCATCTGCTTATGCCCTTATATATAATCATCACTGTCATCAACACCTCAATTAGCTTACTGTTATATGGTGTAGCCTTTAGATGCTACAATCTGGTTATTATATTAATTTGTCTTAAATTATAATTATTTTAATTATATTGTGGTGTTACAATAACAAAATCGTTTACAGGTGTCTTTAAACTGGGAGGCATGGTGATGTAGTGGTTAATCCTGATCTGGGTGGAGTTTCCATGTTCTCCCCGTGTCCGTGTGGGTTTCCTCTGGGTTCTCTGGTTTCCTCTGGTCCAAAAACATGGATTTAAGGTGAATGGGCTTCGCTTAATTGCTCCAATGTAGTCTGTGTGAGTAAGTGAGTGTGTGCCCAGCGCAACTGTCTTGGGTGTATCTGTCCTGCTCCTGAAATGTTCTCCCCTTAATGGGCATGGGGAACCCCCTGTGAGCCTACTCTCTTGTGTAGGATTAAAATTTAAATATGGCAAATATGGGGGGGGGGGGGGGAACTTGCCCATCCAGGGGAGAACATTTCAGGCACTGGGCAGATACACCCAAGACAGGGCCAATCTATTGCTGGGCACACACTCACTCACACACACACACCCACATATGCACTCTATATGGGGCAATTTGGAGGAGGAAACCCACACAGACATGGGGAGAACATGGACACTCCTCCCAGATTGGGATTCGAACCTGGATCCCAGTGCTGAGAGGCGAACGTCCTAACCACTAAGCCACCGTGCCACCCAATCTGGATATATATCATTCATTCATTATCTCCCGCTTTATCCTGTGTTAGGGTCTCGGTATGGTTCCCCATGTTCATCCAGGGGAGAATGTCTCGGACGCTGGGCAGATAGACCCAGGACAGAGCGCCAATACATCGCTGGGCACACACTCACTCACACAGACACACTCTATATGGGGTAATTTTGAGAATTCAATTGACTTGATCCATGTTTTTGGACTGTGGGAGGAAACCAGAGAACCCGGAGGAAAGCCACACAGACACGGGGAGAACATGGACACTCCACCCAGATTGGGATTCGAACCTGGATCCCAGTGCTGAGAGGCGAACGTCCTAACCACTAAGCCACCGTGCCACCTAATCTGGATATATATCATTCATTCATTATCTCCCGCTTTATCCTGTATTAGGGTCTCGGTGGGGTTCCCCATGTTCATCCAGGGGAGAACGTCTCGGACGCTGGACAGATAGACCCAGGACAGGGCGCCAATACATCGCTGGGCACACACTCACTTACACAGACACACTCTATATGGGGCAATTTTGAGAATTTAATTGACTTGATCCATGTTTTTGGACTGTGGGAGGAAACCAGAGAACCCGGAGGAAACCCACGCAGACACGGGGAGAACATGGACACTCCACCCAGATTGGGATTCGAACCTGGATCCCAGTGCTGAGAGGTGAACGTGCTAACCACTAAGCCACCGTGCCACCCCAATCTGGATATATATCATTCATTCATTATCTCCCGCTTTATCCTCTATTAGGGTCTCGGTGGGGTTCCCCATGTTCATCCAGGGGAGAACGTCTCGGATGCTGGGCAGATAGACCCAGGACAGGGCGCCAATACATCGCTGGGCACACACTCACTCACACAGACACACTCTATATGGGGCAATTTTGAGAATTCAATTGACTTGATCCATGTTTTTGGACTGTGGGAGGAAACCCACGCAGACACGGGGAGAACATGGACACTCCACCCAGATTAGGATTCGAAACTGGATCCCAGTGCTGAGAGGCGAACGTGCCGCCCAACCTGGATATATATCATCTTAAACATTTCGAATACAACACTCCCTGTTCTCAGTTGGTCATGTTTGGTTTCCACATCAGCTTTTGCTGTTTGGTTGGAAAAATATATCCTAGCTGCTGTTCTGGTTTCACCCTCTACCTGCAGTTTATTTTCTCTTTATATATCA
This sequence comes from Corydoras sp. C115, assembly GCA_019802505.1. Lineage (NCBI taxonomy): Eukaryota > Metazoa > Chordata > Actinopteri > Siluriformes > Callichthyidae > Corydoras > Corydoras sp. C115. The sequence continues at coordinate 7,881,157 of JAFMOC010000011.1, read as the reverse complement.
TATATCACCCAAAATGATTGGGTCAGTACAAGCTTAACTTTATCAATAGACTGTATGTGACAGATTTAACAGTGTTACCATTATAGATGCCTTTCCAACACCGGGGGTATTTAATTGCTCTTATCTCATTGGGTACTTTCACTTTACTGCACAGCAGTCGGTTTAACAGATTGCAAAGGCCTGATCTGTCCTGTCTGAGTGATGAGCGGGAACGCTGTGAGGACTCTGAGAAAGCGATCACAAGTTGAGTGCCTTCTCGTAACAGGACAGATAATGAACATGTGGAGTCACATTGTGGACCCAAAGCTGTCTTTTCACACTTGCTCTTAAATCTGCCACAGTGATGTTTGCTTGTTCTCTTCATGTCACTGTGGATTTCTATTGGGAGCACAGCTTACAGTCCAAGAACACAACCTGTAGGTCAGCTGAATTACATCTGCTGAAATGTATAAAAGCCGTTTGCAAGATTTTACAAAACACTTTTAGCAAAACACAGGAGACCCTTCTTTCCGATCCCTCTTGGACACAGCTTCTTGTCCATGTCTTTATGTTTGTATTTGCAAACATGGTTGTGACAACCACTGTTATGAGTGATGATAGTTCATTCATTCATTATCTTCCGCTTTATCCTCTATTAGGGTCGCGGTGGGGTTCCCCATGTCCATCCAGGGGAGAACGTCTCGGGCGCTGGGCAGATACACCCAGGACAGGGCGCCAATCCATCACTGGGTACACACTCTATATGGGGCAATTTAGAGAACTCAATTAACTTGATCCATGTTTTTGGACTGTGGGAGGAAACCGGAAAACCCGGAGGAAACCCACGCGGACATGGGGAGAACATAGAAACTCCACCCAGATGGGGATTCGAACCTGGAATCCCTAGCGCTGAGAGGCAAACGTGCTAACCACTAAGCCACCTTGCCGCCCGAGTGATGATAGTAATTGTGAAAATCACTGTTTATGAGGGATTATAGTAGTTGTGACAACCATTGTTTATGAGGGATTATAGAAGTGGTCACATGGCGCAATCGAAATATTCTTGGCACCCTCCCTTATCTGGCCATGTAAAGGATGTGAGCTCATGCCCAAATCTCAGCCACAGGAGAGAACAGAGAAAAGAAATATCAAACCAGAGATCTCATTCATTTCTCTGTAGTTTCTCCTAGGCAACCATCCATCCATCCATCCATCCATCCATCCATTATCTTCTGCTTTATCCTGTATTAGGACCGTGGGGGGGGGTTCCCCATGCCCATCCAGGGGAGAACGTTTCGGGCCCTGGGCAGATACACCCAGGACAGGGCGCCAATCTATCGCTGGGGACACACTCACTCACTTACTCACTCACACACACACACACACACTCTATATGGGGCAGTTTGGAGAACTCAATTGACTTGATCCATGTTTTCGGACTGTGGGATAAACCGGAGAACCCGGAGGAAACCCACACGGACACGGGGAGAACATGGACACTCCACCCAAATGGGGAATCGAACCAGGAATCCCTAGTGCTGAGAGGCAGATGTGCTAACCGTGCCACCTAGGCAACCAGATCAAATGAAAATACGAAGGAGATCTCTGCATGAGTCTCCTGCTGCTCAAATGTGTCTTCTGATATAAAGAGCTCAGTGTTCTCACATGTCTCCTCACGTGATTCCATAGAGATAATAATTACTTTATAAAGCCTCACACAGTGCTCAGATTTGCCAAAATAATAAAGTTAAGAATATTAATGCCACCTTTCTAATTCACATACTAAGCGCTGGTTCATTCCTGGTTCTGTGAGTCACATCTTTACCTTTAAAACAGTGTAAAGCATAGGAATATGATGCCAATTCTCAAGCCTTACAATCCAGTGCAACACAAGGAAAAAGCTTATCAATGGCCTAACTAGAAATTCTTGCCTACTATTATATTTTTTTGTATTATTTAGAAAGGGTCTAAATGGCTCAGTGTTTCAAGTACCATTATCGGGCCCTTGAAGAAGACCTCTTCGATTGAGAGGATTGTATTATGCCTCTTTTTTTAAATAGCTTTGGATAAAGTGATGTGCTGCTGCTGATGAGGTCTGCTGATGTTTCAAGCATAACGTATGCATAACAATGCTGGAAATTGGAATTTGGTGTAAATAATATAAATCTAACCCCCAACCAGCCTGTCATCTTCCCCCAGCTGCTGCTAGCTGTGTAATGGTGTAGCAAATGATATACGTACATATTGATATGATTGTTTAAATACAGATTATAGATTATTCATTACTTGATTTATAGATAGGGCGGCACGGTGGCTTAGTGGTTAGCATGTTCTCCTCTCAGCGCTAGGGATTCCCGGTTCGAATCCCCATCTGGGTGGAGTTTCCATGTTCTCCCCGTGTCTGCGTGGGTTTCCTCTGGGTTCTCCGGTTTCCTCCCACAGTCCAAAAACATGGATCAAGTCAATTGAATTCTCCAAATTGCCCCATATAGAGTGTGTCTGTGTGAGTGAGTGTGTGCCCAGCGATGGATTGGCGCCCCCATCCTGGGTCTATCTGCCCAGCGCCCGAGATGTTCTCCCCTGGATGGGCATGGGGAACCCCACCGCGACCCTAATAGAGGATAAAGCGGGAGATAATGAATGAATGAATGAATGATTTATAGATGAGTTCATTTATTCACTGCGGCAGGTAGAGATGCATGAAGAACATTTGTGGAAAAAAATAATGAATAAAATAAATAAATTAATAAATTAATTAATTAATTAAAAAAATATATATATACATATATATGGGGCAGCACGGTGGCTTAGTAGTTAGCATGTTCTCCTCTCAGCGCTAGGGATTCCCAGTTCGAATTCCAATCTGGGTTTCCTCCGGGTTCTCCGGTTTCCTCCCACAGTCCAAAAACATGGATTAAGGTCAATTGAGTTCTCCAAATTACCCCATATAGAGTGTGAGTGAGTGTGTGCCCAGTGATAGATTGGCACCCTGTCCTGGGTGTATCTGCCCAGCGCCCGAAACGTTCTCCACTGGATGGGCATGGGAAACCCCCCCACGACCCTAGTAGAGGAAAAAGCAGAATATAATGGATGGATATATATATATATATATATATATATATATATATATATATATATATATATATATATATATATATAGGACTGAGGAGGTGTACCTAATACAATGGCCGGTGAGTTTATATGTTCATGCCGTTATTTTTAAAAGCTTATTATTTTTCTTTAGAGTGCTTTCAAATAATCTCCTCATCATTTAGCACCATTAAAAGGTTCAGTTCAGTTCTTCTTTCATTACTTGGGAGGTACAGTGCTGATGAATGTATCATCTTTTTAATAGTGCTCATGGTTCAGGGCAAGTCCTGTGTTCCTGTAATATGCTAGAGCTTTGATTGGTAGGAAACAACCTTCCAATTTGCTCTCTGTCTCGCTCTTTATTGGTTCTATTGGTATATTGGCTTTTTGCTCTCTTCTTCAAGGACTCTTCTGTATGCCATTATCACGGTGAACCCTGGGTGGAGCTTAGAGCGTATTAAGGCACAGTAATTTTGTAACTTAAACTATTTTTAAAAATAATATTATAGCAAGCGGCATGGTGGCTTAGTGGTTAGCACGTTCGCCTCTCAGCGCTAGGGATTCCCGGTTCGAATCCCCATCTGGGTGGAGTTTCCATGTTCTCCCCGTGTCTGCGTGGGTTTCCTCCGGGTTCTCCGGTTTCCTCCCACAGTCCAAAAACATGGATCAAGTCAATTGAATTCTCCAAATTGCCCCATATAGAGTGTGTCTGTGTGAGTGAGTGTGTGCCCAGCGATGGATTGGCGCCCTGTCCTGGGTCTATCTGCCTAGCGCCTGAAACGTTCTCCCCTGGATGGGCATGGGGAACCCCACCGCGACCCTAATAGAGGATAAAGCGGGAGATAATGAATGAATGAATATTATAGCATTAAAGAAGCAATGATGGTTTTGAATGTTAATTATATTATATTTATATATTATATATATATTTATATATTATATTTGAATTAATATATCATATTTAATGGCTAGAATTTTCCATCCATTCATTATCTTCCACAATACTCTAGTACTTTAGTCACGGGGGTGTGTGGGGGTGTTTTTCCCATGCCCATCCAGGGGCCAGAACATTTCATTACCCAGGACAGGGCTCCAATCCATCGCTGGGCACACACACACACATACACACACTATTTAGGGGCAATTTAGAGTAGCCAAATTTGGTGAATCCATGTTTTCGGACTGTGGTGGGAAACCAGAGAACCTGGAAAAAACCCACACTGACATGGGATAAACATGGAAACTGCCCAGTTTAAGATTCAAACCTGGATCCGCAGCACTGAGAGTCGGACGTGTGAACCACAAAGCCACTGTGATGCCCTGCTTAGGATTGTGTAAATATATAATAAACTTTTGTGCGTTAAATGAATACAATACATTTTGCCCAAATTAAATCATTGGTCATCTCCATCCATCCATCCATTATCTTACGCTTTATCCTCTACTAGGTTCGTAGTGGGGTTCCCCATGCCCATCCAGGGGAGAACGTTTCGGAGGAAACCCACGCGGACACAGGGAGAACATGGAAACTCCACCCAGATGGGGATTCAAACCGGGAATCCCTAGTATTGAGAGGTAACCACTAAGCCACCGCCCACCGGTTTCCTCCCACAGTCCAAAAACATGAATCAAGGAATCAGGAATACCTACAGCTGAACGGAGAACATGCTAACCACTAAACCACAGTGCCACCCAGTTGATCATCTCATCTCATCTAATTCTCTTCTGATTAATCCTCAACCAGGGTCACGACGGGGGACGACACTGGGCATATCCACCCAGGACAGGTGCCAATTCATCACTGGGCACACACTCACACAGAGACACTAAACAGGGGCAATTTGGAACAGACAAACCACCTTAAATCCATATTTTTGGGCTGTTGAGAAGAAACTGGAAGAATCCAGAGAAAACCCAGATGGACACCTGGAAACTAAGAGTCGCTGACATTCAGACATCCTGGCAGCAGCATTCTGAGAGCACTGGATTAGAAGACTACCTCAAACTGTGCAACAAGACACATTAGATGAAGCAATGGGGTAGATGTGTTTAGAAGAGTGCACAGAGTGGATTCAGTGTTTAAAAACTCCAGCAGCACTGCTGGGCTTCACGCTGTCATAACAACACAACCCAGCACACACCAGCACCATGTGAGTTTCATTGCATGTCAGTGCAAGGAATCATCAATCACCGATATAGTACATTATTTGTGGTGGTTCTGTGGGGGTTCTGGCCAATAAAGAACAAAGTAAAGGCGACTAACAAAGTATGCAGCAAAGCAGATGGACTCCAGCTCATACAGCTGCACAATTACAAAATACATATACTGATACATAGACTGTAGTCCATCTGTGTTCTTTGTTGTTGTTAGTCCCTGTTGGTTCTCTGTTCTCTGTTGGTCAGGAGCATCACAGAACAGTTATCATTTGGGTGGTGGATTGTTTATTGTCAGTTCTGCAGTGATGCTGATGTGGTGAGGGGGGTTTAGTGCTGCAGTTTAAATACCTCAGTGACACTGCTGGGATAGGAATAATGCACCGATCAAATAACACTTGCTCTGTGGTGGTACTTTTGGGGTTCTGACCATTAGAGAACAGATTAAAGGGGATGTACACAGTATATACTGCAGAACACAAACAGATGGACTACAGTCTGGAATTGTAGAACTACACATTTCATCTTTATAGAAAGTAGAACTGAAAATAGAACATAGATAAGTAGAGGAACCTAAAAGGGGGTGTGTCGAAATATTGGAGTGGTACTGTACGTGTATATAAAATTGCCCTAAGACAAGATGAGCAATAATATATATATATATATATATATATATATATATATATATATATATATATATATATATATATATATATATATATTATTGCTCATATTATGTATTATATTGATGTTTCTATGAAACCTGGGGCATTATGGGAAAAATCATCTTAAAATAAGTCTGCTGTTAATAATTTAAAATAAATAAATACATAAAAAACCTACCCCTTTAAAAATCCATGCATCCATTCATTATCTTACACTTTATCCTATATTAGGGTCGCGGGGGGGGGGGTGTTCCCCATTTCCATCCAGGGGAGAGCGTTTCGGGCACTGGACAGATACAACTAGGACAGGGCGCCAATCTATCGCTGGGCACACATTCACTCACTCACACACTCAGATACGCACACAAACACACTCTATATGGGGCAATTTGGAGAATTAAAGTGATTTAATCCATGTTTTTGGACTGTGGGAGGAAACCGGAGAACCTGGAGGAAACCCAGGCGGACACGGGGAGAACATGGAAACTCCACCCAGATTGGGATTCAAACCGGGAATCCCTAGTGCTGGGAGGAGAACGTGCTAACCACTAAACCACCCGCATGTTTAAAAATCACGCAACATTTTAAAAGAAGATAAGATTGAAAAACATTCATTCAAGCACAGATTCCCATCTAAAGGCAATTTAGCATCTTCAGTTCAGACTCACGCATATTAGGACTATGAGCAAAGAAGCTCTGAAAGAAAAAAAAAGCACACACTGAGAGAACATACAAACCACTGAGAGGGATATCTGACTGCCTGGACTGAAATCAATGTCCGGACCCCCTCCTGTGAGGAGTAACGGGGGTGTCATGAGGAGGATATGTCTTTTTTTATAGTAATCATTTAGAATCCATACTGGAATGAGTTTGAGTAGACGTTGTTTCTTGGTTTTTTTGTCATTATCTGCATTTATTTCCATCTTCATTGTGCTAATTCCCCATGCTGCTGTGTGGCGACTTGTTGTACTGTTATGGTTTTGTTATACAAAAAATACAAATGTAATGTAAAAATCTATAAACTTGTAAAATCTATGTCCTCTGTATGGTCAATAAATCCAATTAGTTTAATAAGGAACCCTGCAGGTAAGAAAATCAGCGTAAGCATAGTGTTCCATTTGATCTCTATATAATAGCAGAGCAACACAGAACACGATGCTAATGACGCCAGAGCTAAAATTACTGCCAAACAATTGAATTCTAGAATCCCAGTGGGATTACTGAACGGAGATGTTGTGATGGGACCATTCACGTCAACTGAATTACGAGCTAGTTTTACAAGTCAAGCCTTAGATATAAGGTTTAAAAAGAGCAGATTAGTGGAAACGAATGTTTCATGGGTGGCACGGTGGTGTGGTGGTTGGCATGTTCACCTTTCAGTGCTGAGAATCCAGGTTCGAATCCCGATCTGGGTGGAGTTTCCATGTTCTCCCTATGTCAGCATGGGTTTCCTCTGTGTTCTCTGTAGGGGTTCCTCCCACAGTCCAAAAACATGGATTCAAGCTATTCTAACAAGCTACTCTAAATTGCCCCTATATAGTGTGTATGGACAAAAGCAATGGATTGGTGCTCTGTCCTGGGTGTATCTGCCCAGCACCCCAAACGTTCTCCCCTAGACCCAAGTAGAGGATTACATTGAAGGTAACTAACTTATTGAAAATGAGACTTTATGTCTTGTTGTCGTCATCTAATGACCTTTAGGTTTAGGTTTGGGAAGTAACAGGTTTCCTAGTGAACTAATCACACACAACAAAGCTTGATTGCAACCAAATAGTTTATTAACCTCATTAATATAATTATATATAATTATATATAATAAAAAAAAACAACAACCTATGTCACTGTGTGTGTGAAAGAGAAAGAGACAGAGTAGAAGAGAGAGAGAGAGAGATATCAATGGTGCACAGCACACCATCACACCACCTCTTACATTGATACTCATACTCGATGTGTGTGTGTGTGTGTGTGTGTGTGTTTGTGTGTGAGCGAGAGAGAGAGAGAGAGAGAGAGAGAGAGAGAGAGAGGGAGAGGGAGAGAGAGTGATATCAATAGTGCACAGCACACCACCACTTCCAAGTGCTTGCTACTCGATGTGTGTGTGAGAGAGAGTGATATCAATAGTGCACAGCACACCATCTCACCATCTCTTCCATGTGCTTGCTACTTGATGTGTGTGAGTTTGTGTGTGTGTGTGAGAGAGAGAGGGAGAGTGAGAGAGAGTGATATCAATAGTGCACTACACACCATCACATCACCACTTCCATGTGCTTGCTACATGATGTGTGTTTGAGAGAGAGTGATGCCAATAGTGCACAGCACACCATTACACCATCACTTCCATGTGCTTGCTACTCGTGTGTGTGTGTGAATGTGAGAGAGTGACATCAATAGTGCTCAGCACACCATCACCTCATCCATGTGCTTACTACTCGATGTATGTGTGTGGAAGAGAGAGAGAGATAGTGTGTGTGAGAGAGAGTGATATCAATAGTGCACAGCACACCATCACACCACCTCATCGATGTGCTTGCTACTCGATGTGTGTGTGTGTGAGAGAGAGAGTGATATCAATAGTGTACAGCACACCATCACACCATCTCATCCATGTGCTTGCTACTCGATGTGTGTGTGTGTGTGTGTGTGTGTGTGTGTGTGTGTGTGAGTGATATCAATAGTGTACAGCACACCATCACACCATCACTTCCATGTGCTTGCTACTCGGTGTGTGTGTGTGAGAGAGAGTGATATCAATAGTGCACAGCACACCATCACACCATCTCATCATCTCATCCATGTGCTTGCTACTCGATGTGTGTGTGTGAGAGAGATATCAATAGTGTACAGCACACCATCACACCACCTCATCATCTCATCCATGTGCTTGCTACTCGATGTGTGTATGCGTGTGTGAGAGAGAGTGATACCAATAGTGCACTACACACCATCACACCACCTCATCATCTCATCCATGTGCTTGCTACTCGATGTGTGTGTGTGTGTGAGAGAGAGTGATATCAATAGTGCACAGCACACCATCACATCATCTCATCCATGTGCTTGCTAATCGATGTGTGTGTGTGAGAGTGAGAGAGTGATATCAATAGTGTACAGCACACCATCACACCACCTCATCATCTCATCCATGTGCTTGCTACTCGATGTGTGTATGCGTGTGTGAGAGAGAGTGATACCAATAGTGCACTACACACCATCACACCACCTCATCATCTCATCCATGTGCTTGCTACTCGATGTGTGTGTGTGTGTGAGAGAGAGTGATATCAATAGTGCACAGCACACCATCACATCATCTCATCCATGTGCTTGCTAATCGATGTGTGTGTGTGAGAGTGAGAGAGTGATATCAATAGTGCACAGCACACCATCACACCATCTCTTTCATGTGCTTGCTACTCGATGTGTGTGTGTGTGAGAGAGTGATATCAATAGTGCACAGAACACCATCACACCATCACTTCCATGTGCTTGCTACTTGGTGTGTGTGAGAGAGAGTGTGTGTGAGAGAGAGTGATACCAATAGTGTACAGCACACCATCACACCATCTCTTTCATGTGCTTGCTACTCGGTGTGTGTGTGTGTGTGAGAGAGTGATATCAATAGTGCACAGAACACCATCACACCATCACTTCCATGTGCTTGCTACTCGATGTGTGTGTGTGTGTGAGAGAGTGATATCAATAGTGCACAGAACACCATCACACCATCACTTCCATGTGCTTGCTACTTGGTGTGTGTGAGAGAGAGTGTGTGTGAGAGAGAGTGATACCAATAGTGTACAGCACACCATCACACCATCTCTTTCATGTGCTTGCTACTCGGTGTGTGTGTGTGTGTGTGAGAGAGTGATATCAATAGTGCACAGAACACCATCACACCATCACTTCCATGTGCTTGCTACTCGGTGTGTGTGAGAGAGAGTGTGTGTGAGAGAGAGAGATATCAATAGTGTACAGCACACCATCACTTCCATGTGTTTGCTACTCGGTATGTGTGAGAGAGTGTGTGTGTGTGAGAGTGATATCAATAGTGCACAGCACACCATCACACCACCTCATCCATGTGCTTGCTACTCGATGTGTGTGTGTGTGTGAGAGAGAGAGAGAGAGAGAGAGAGAGAGAGAGAGAGAGAGAGTCCATTGCTCCTCTCATCCTTGAGGTACAATGCAGCAATCTCAAAATTGCTTTCGCTGATTTGCTTTTCGGGAAAAAGCTGCCACCGAGAAGCGGGAGCGCTTTGTTCCCCTCCACCATCAGAACCTCCTTCTGGACTCGGACACGTGTTTAGGAACCAAACATGCCAGCGTTCTGAGGCGACCGCGTAGCCCGCACTTTCTCTCAGCCCCGCGGTATGTAACGGCACGTTCGCGGAATCCTCCCGCGTGTGAGTGACCCTCCCGCCGACTCTCGCCCCGTGTGGTTCGGTGTGTGTTTGTGTGAACGTCGTGGACGCTGTGTTTCTGTGAATGAAACTGTTGCCTCGTTAGCTGCGGGACTGAGGACGCCGCGCGGGGTCTCTGCGCCACCCTGACGCTCGCTCGTTCCGCAGATCAGCCGGCAGAACCCGCCGATGGAGCCGCTCAACGACTCGTACGAAGACCCGAACTCCGACAACGAGTCGCTGTTCCTCAACAACCAAACCGACATGGGCGACCTGTTTCCCCGCAGCGTCCGCATCACCATCGCCATGGTCTACATGATCGTGTGCATGGTGGGACTCGTGGGCAACTGTCTGGTGATGTATGTCATTATCAGGTAAGCGCACCTGTCACGTGGTCAAGCAGAGAACCCCCCACCGACGAACAGCCAAAACAGCTGTTCAGCAGTGAGGCATCGTGGGGGACATTCAGGGAGGACTAGGAATTGGGTGGCATAGTGGCTTGGTGCTTAGCATGTTCTCCTCTCAGCACTAGGGATTCAGCGATAGGGGTTCCAATCCCAATTCTCCCCGTCTCCGTGTGGGTTTTCTCCGGGTTCTCCGGCTTCCTCCCACAGTCCAAAAACATGGGTCGAGTCGATTGGATTCTCCAAATTGTCCCATATAGAGTGTGTCTGTGTGAGTGTGTGTCCAGTGATAAATTGCCGTCCTGTCCTGGGTGTATCTGCCCGGCGCCCGAGACGTTCTCCCCTGGATGGGCATGGGGAACCCCCCCCCCCGCAACCCTAATAGAGGATAAAGCGGAAGATAATGGATGGGGCGGCACGGTGGCTTAGTGGTTAGCATGTTCTCCTCTCAGCACTAGGGATTCAGCGATAGGGTTCCAATCCCAATTCTCCCCGTCTCCGTGTGGGTTTCCTCCAGGTTCTCTGGTTTCCTCCCACAGTCCAAAAACATGGATCGAGTCAACTGAGTTCTCCAAATTGCCCCATATAGAGTGTTTGTGTGAGTGAGTGTATGTCCAGCGATAGCTTGGCGTCCTGTCCTGGGTGTATCTGCCCAGCGCCCGAGACGTTCTCCCCTGGATGGGCATGGGGAACCCCCCCGCAACCCTAATAGAGGATAAAGCGGAAGATAATGGATGGGGCGGCACGGTGGCTTAGTGGTTAGCATGTTCTCCTCCCAGCACTAGAGAGTTTCCATGTTCTCCTTGTGTCCGCGTGGGTTTCCTCCGGGTTCTCCGGTTTCCGCCCACAGTCCAAAAACATGGATTGAGTCGATTGAATTCTCCAAATTGCCCCATATAGAGTGTGTCCAGTCAGTGATGAATTGGTGTCCTGTCCTGGGTGTATCTGCCCAGTGCCCCAGACGTTCTCCCCCAGATGGGCATGGGGAACTCTAATAGAGGATAAAGTGGAAGGTAATGGATGGGGTGGCATGGTGGTTTAGTGATTAGCATGTTCTCCTCTCAGCACTAGGGATTCCCGGTTTGAATCCCAATCTGGGTGGAGTTTCCATGTTCTCCCCGTGTCGGCGTGGGTTTCCTCCGGGTTCTCCGGTTTCCTCCCACAGTCCAAAAATATGGATCAAGTCGATTGAATTTTCCAAATTGCCCCATATAGAGTGTGTTTGTGTGAGTGAGTCCAGCGATAGATTGGTGTCCTGTTCTGGGTGTATCTGCCCTAGATGTTCTCCCCTGGATGGGCATGGGGAACCCACCTGCGACACTAATAGAGGATAAAGTGGAAGATGGATGGATGGATATTCATTCATTCATTAGATTACGCTTATTCCTCTACTGGGGTTGTGCGTGGTGGGGGTGGGAACATTTCGGGCGCTGGGCAGATACACCCACCACAGGGTGCCAATCTGTTACTGGGCCCACCTATTCACACAGACACACACACTATATGGGGCAATTTGGGACATTCAATTTACCTTGAATGCATGTTTTTGGACTGTGATATTAAACCCATGCAGGGAAAACATAGAAACTCCACACTGATTGGGATTCGAACCTGTGTCTGTAGCACTGAGAGTTGAACGTGCTAAGCACTAAGCCACTGACCACCCCAATCTGAATGTCATTCATTCATCCATTATCTCTACTAGGGTTGGGGGGGGGTTCCCCATGCCCTCTGGGGGAGAATGTTTTGGGCGCTGGGCAGATACACCCAGGACAGGATGCCAATCTATCACAAACACATTAAATGGGGCAATTTAGAGTATTCAATAGAACTTAAATCCATGTTTTTGGACTGTGTGAGGATCCTGGAGACCCCGGAGGAAACCCATGCAGGGAGAACATGGAAACTCCACCCAGATTGGGATTCGAACCTGGATCCTGAGCGCTGAGAGGAGAACATGCTAACCACTAAGCCACCGTGCTGTCCCAATCTGAATCTATTTTTTAAGTTCATTACTATTGTTTTGGATTTTGATTACAGCGCATCACGTCTTTACTTCCACACTGACACTACACAAGCAACATTACGCCTCCATGTTAGGGACGAGATGATTATTAGTTTTTGCGATTAATCATAATTAAACTGTTACAATTAATTTGTCATAAGAGCTCCACAATATCGTCATTACGACATTAATAAGACAAATACGCATTATGCTGGTAGCTGGAACATTAGACCATGTGGCGCCATTCTCATGGAACCAAAATAAAGCACACTGGTCTGTTTACTTTGGCCTTATGCAATATGAACTTAAGGGACACTGATTTCTTTTTTACTTTTCATAAAACAATTAAATATTTTGTGTTAATATTCAGCCAAATTGGGTGGCATGGTGGTTTTGTGGCTTATTGTTAGCCCTTTGGCGTCTAAGCGTTGGGGCGTCCATTTAGCAGACGCGTTGGGAATCCCAATCTGGGTGGAGTTTCCATGTTCTCCCCATGTCCGCATGGGTTTTCTCCTTAAAAACATGGATTCAAAGTGATTAGCTGCTTAAATTACACCTCCCCCATGACAACAATATGATATTTTTTTGAAGTTATGTGATTATATCTATTTTATTTTATTAATAACAAATATATACAAAAAATGCATTCATTGTTCCTGTGATTTCTGGGTCTTCTTTTTTGCTAAAGGTAATTATTTCGTTTAATAATCATTTAATAATCGTTTAATCGTGATTTTTTTTTAGATATCGATCGTGCCATCAATATCTTTAATGGTCTCATCCTTTGTCCATGTGCCTTGTAATTGTATTAAAGTTTGTTCATTACGTCACTTTCATGTACAGTTCATATCCAAAATGGCATGACTATATTCTGCCACAGTGACGAAGACGTCCATCGTTTCGCGTGGTTAACTTGTGGCAGAAGTTAATCATCAGCAGACAGCCCTGGCTAATTACTCAATCTTGTTTTTGCCACCCCTCCCACCCCTGCCCACTCTCCATTTGTCTCTCTTTGTTGGCTGCTAACTTCTTATCATCTCGTTTCATGAGTTAATGCTTGCGGTTCTAGAGGCATTGTGTGTTTTGGTTTGCTTCTGTCACATGTCCAGCGGAACTCAAGCATCTCCAAAATAAAATTCAAGGATGACTTTCTTCCTTCACACTTCGCCCGCATTACTTTACTTTAGTGAACACATTCAATGCTTTTTTTATTGTTTCAGAAGAAAAAGGTCAGGTCTGCTCAAGAAAACATTTACAATTTTAAATATATGATATATAATATAAGGGCGGCATAGTGGCTTAGTGGTTAGCACGTTCTCCTCTCAGCACTAGGGATTCCCGGTTCGAATCCCCATCTGGGTGGAGTTTCCATGTTCTCCCCGTGTCCGCGTGGGTTTCCTCCGGGTTCTCCGGTTTCCTCCCACAGTACAAAAACATGGATCAAGTCTATTGAGTTCTCCAAATTGCCCCATATAGAGTGTGTATGTCTGTGTGAGTAAGTGTGTGCCCAGCGATGGATTGGCGTCCTGTCCTGGGTGTATCTACCCAGCGCCTGAAACGTTCTCCCCTGGATGGGCATGGGGAACCCCCCCGCGACCCTAGTAGAGGATAAAGCGGAAGATAATGAATGAATGAATATATAATATATATATATATATATTTTATAATATATATATATGGGCGGTACGGTGGCTTAGTGGTTAGCATGTTCTCCTCTCAGCGCTAGGGATTCCCGGTTCGAATCCCAATATGGGTGGAGTTTCCATGTCCTCCCCGTGTCCACGTGGGTTTCCTTTGGGTTCTCCGGTTTCCTCCTACAGTCCAAAAACATGGATCAAGTTCAGTTGAATTCTCCAAATTGCCCCATATAGAGTGTGTTTCCAGTGATAGATTGGCGCCCTGTCCTGGTTGTATCTGCCCAGCGGCCGAAACATTCTCCCCTGGATGGACATGGGGAACCCCCCCCCCTAGTTGGATTGATGATGGATGGATTTTAATCAATCAGATATGAGTGGGTGGGGATTTTATGAGGTACAGCTTATTGTTTCTATACTGATCATATAGATGGACTTTAGTTCTAGAATTCCATTCTGTAGTCCATCTGTTTCTCTGAACTGAAGAACTGAAGAACTGAAGAGAACTGAAGAACTGAAGAGCAGTACCTAATAAAATGGCCAGTGAGTGTATATAAGATATAAGTAAGAAGTTATGACGAATTTAATCTATCCACTCAGCGTTCTCCTATTAGATGTTGTTTAGGAAAACACTGCAGGGTTGAAGCAAGTTACAAGAATCCGTTATGAGACCGGGTACCACATCTTCATCCGAAATTGGATAAACACGTCTTACCTTGGATGCTTTAAGTGTAGCAATACTTCTTTATAAGGAGTCAGCATGCTATATTCACTTCCTATTACAGCCTTTCTCGTCAACATCATCTCTTGTGCTCTTCCCATAAACAGGTTATGTTTTTTTTATTTCTTTATTTTGGATGGAGGCCACTGTTGCAGTCCAGTCAGCCAGATGGAAGCTAGGAATAGTATAATGAACTCCTTCTTTTGGGCTTACTGATTCAGCCAGTGTTTTTTATGCTGGTACACAGGTTACATCAACACGGTATTAAATTCATTTATCAAATCACGCTGCTAGTCATATGTCTGTTTGTTTTTTTGCAAAAGCGAAATAAAAAAAAAAAAAAAAAAGCAATTACGGTGACTGTGAATGGGATGTTCTGTCTCGAGCTTTACACTTAATTGCTTTTATACAATGGGTCTCATGTATTAGGCTTAACCCTTTGTAAAGATATCAGTAATATATTCATCTATCGTAGGGTGGGTTATAGGGGTGTGCTGCAATATTCGCTGATTCGACGATTCGATTCGGAGAACCGTAGTCGACTATGAACCTCATAGTCGAATGTACCATTTTGACCACATGGGGGCGCCCATGGCTGCTGCTAAGCATTAGTTTTTACATGAAATGTCTTTGTTTTCGTTATATATATAGCCTTTTGTCAAATAAAATCATCCTAATTTCTAGAGAAAAAAAAAGAAAAACAACAAAAAAAAAGGTTTTCTTTTGTTAGGAAAACATGTAAAATAGAATTTTTTTTTTTAAAAAAACACACTTATAGCGCCATCTTGTGGAGAAATTTTAACTGATTCAACTATCAGTCGACTATAGGGAAAATCTGACGAATCAGATTCGACTATGAAAATCCTTAGCTGAAGACACCCCTAGTGGGTTAATGGTTAGCATGTTCTCCTCTCAGCGCTGGGGATTCCCGGTTCCAATCCCAATCCGGGTGGAGTTTCCATGTTCTCCCCGTGTCCACATGGGTTTCCTATGAAATACATGCATTTTGGGCGCAAAGAGGGCGGCAATTTATCACTGGGCACTCACTCACACAGACAGACACAACACACCATTTAGAGGAGATTTAGAGCCAGCAATTCACCTTGAAACCGGAGAACCCAGAGGAAAGCCAGAAGGACCTGGAGAGTTCAAGTTCAAGTAATTTATTTATATAGCGCTTTTTTTACAATAGTACACTGTCGCAAAGCAGCTTTATAGTGTTATGAGCATGAAAACCCCAAAGAGCAACACGAAGCGACAGTGGCAAGAAAAAACTCCCTGTTGTGTTGTTATTTTAAGGAAGAAACCTTGTGAGGACCAAGACTCAGAGGGGGACTCCTCCTGCTTGAGCGGCCGGGCAGCATCAACAGTGTAGGACACTAATGTACAGATTGTGCAGTGGTCAGGGGTCCGTATTACCAATTGGAAAAATGATAGCAATTGGAGAGAACATGGAAACTCCACTCAGATCCGGATTCGAACCTGGAATCTGGACCTCGATCTCCAGCGCTGAGAGGCAAACATCAGAATCAGAATCATCAGAATCATAATACTTTATTAATCTCCCGATGGAAATTGCAGCTTTTGCAGATGCTCCATTAGTCATGTTTATATTTACATTTACATTACATTTGGTCGTTTATAAGACGCTTTTATCCAAAGCGACTTACAAGGTGAGCAAAGGGTTAATCACAACATCCCTGCAGCAATGAGGGTTAAGGGTCTTGCTCAAGGACCCACATTGGTAACTTCAGTGGACCTGGGATTTGAACCCACAACCTTCAGATTGACAGCCCAACGCCCTACCAACTGAGCTACCACGTCCGATATATATACATATAAATACAAAATAGGGCGGCATGGTGGCTTAATGGTTAGCATGTTCGCCTCTCAGCGCTAGGGATTCCCGGTTCGAATTCCAATCTGGGATGAGTTTCCATGTTCTCCCCATGTCCGCGTGGGTTTCCTCTGGGTTCTCCGGTTTCCTCCCACAGTCCAAAAACATGGATCAAGTCAATTGAGTTCTCCAAATTGCCCCATATAGAGTGTGTCTGTGTGAGTGTGTGCCCAGCGATAGATTGGCACCCTGTCCTGGGTGTGTGCCCAGCGCCCGAAACGTTCTCCCCTGGATGGGCATGGGGAACCCCCCGCGACCCTAATATAGGATAAAGATAATGAATGAATGAATGAATATATACAAAATGGGAAATAACAAAATGAATAAGCGTAGTAAAATTAAACTAATTACTAAAAATATAAAAAAAAACATGCCTACCACTAAGCCACTGTGCTCCCCAAAAAATAAGTATGTTTTTTACGCAGCACGGCATTTTAGTGCTCATAAAAGGTTGCATTCTGATGTTTCGATCGTTCTAAACTGCTTTTGTTTGTGTTTCGGTAAGTCTTCTTTAATCTGCGTTAAACTATCTTGACTCATTCTTAGCATGTAATGAGTTTACTGAAAGTTCATTAGCAATACGAGCAGTATGAGGTCACAGTAGATGCTTACAGGCACATTAGACTTTAAAACAAGTATGCCGCAAATAATTACAATAAATAAGCCCTTACAAATTAGATATAGCAAGTAATTATAACGCTGTAAAGCCTTTGCTTAGTGTGATGGGAATGAGAAGACGTAACAGAGCAAATGAGATTGATGTGTTGATTCATTTGTTGCAGTATTGTTATATAGCATTATATATGCAGATCATGCTAATTGACCGTATTCCAGTGAATTGAGGAAATTCTTCTCGTCTGAAGATGAGCTACAATTGCTTATTGTGAGCAGGCTTTGATCACAGCCTTTTTTCCCTGTAAAGACCGCTGACCTGCGCTGCTTATCCGGTGTTCACTCGTTTATCAGTGCATCTGCTGCCAATTACTTTGCGGAGGGAGGGAGTGACTGCAGGACAGCGCTTTGCACTCAGTCTCTAAGGCCTTCGAGGCAGACTTGTCATCACTCAGGCTAAAATGTTATCAGTGGTGTATGGCCCATCCTCAATACGCAGCATAGGAAGTGTCTGTTTTGCAAGCATCTGCTTCTGACTCAAAACAACAAAGAGCCTTTCTGCTTCTCTCCTCGGTACTTAATGGGGCATCTGCATCCACCATGTCTGGCTGCTTGCTCAGCTGTGCTGTCAAGATGTGTGTGTGTGAGTGTGTTTGTATTGAGGGGTCTATAAATTATACTGGAAGCTGGCCTTTAGGAATTGGCTATTTGCACAATAGATTGTCAATGGTTCTGAAATGTCCTTTGATACTCCTTCTGCAAGTATTTACCCAGTTCACTGTTAAAGTCAGTTACCTTCCTCTACAATGTTTTTTTTTTTTTTTTTTTTTTCAGAGCACCAGAATATAGATGAATATATGAAAAATATATGAAAATCAAGATGCATATTAAAAACCTTGGGTAGAATTAAAAAAATTCTCTTATGTTGTTACTGAACTTAATTAATTTAGTTGAATTATTTATAATTATTCATTCATTCATTCATTATCTCCCGCTTTATCCTCTATTAGGGTCGCGGTGGGGTTCCCCATGCCCATCCAGGGGAGAACGTCTCGGGCGCTGGGCAGATACACCCAGGACAGGGCGCCAATCCATCGCTGGGCATATTTATAATTAACATTTGTTATTTACCATAGTCATTCTTTTTTCTAAAGAAACAACCTTTTGACACACTGCAGTTTGAAAAATCTAAACCTTTACATATGTTTTTGCTTTTAGTCGGATTTTGGCCCGGGATATAATCAAGTGCCAGATTTTCATCAACTAAACTTTCTATAAGTACAAATAATAATAAAAAATCATCATATAGTCACATTTGTTAAAATTGTGATGGGGGGGGGGGGGAATGATTGTAATCAACCTGATTGATTTGTGCAGTGGGTGCTTATTGAGTAGTAATTGTTTAGACAACTAAATATTAGGGCTTTAGTGATTTGTGTAATAAGAAAGCTGTAATACATTAAATTTAAAATGTTATATATATATATATATATATATATATATATATATATATACAGTATGTATGTATATATATATATATATATATATATATATATATATATATATATATATATATATATATATATATATAACCTTAAATTGCCGAATGCGATGGTTAAGTTCAAGCTTAAATGATTATTACCTGTAGTAGTATTACATTTTGAATAATAACACACTTATGATTAATTTAGCTTTTATTAACTTCATGTATCTGCACAAGTGGCGTGTTGAGAGTGTAATTAGCTGTATATAATAGCAGCGATGCAGGTTCAATAGGGCCATTTTCAATCAACATTCTTCTACATACTATGGTTCTGACAGTCATCTGTTAGATCTTAAATACAGTGTTATTTCAGCAGTGACCTGTGTCGTGGTTCGAAAAATGGTCCCTGGGTAGGAAATGGAATGCCATTCTGAAACATGTATTAAAATCTATGAGTTATTTGTTTATGGATATAATATGGTGATAGATGCTGATTATGATTTTGCTCTGCTTTAAGAATCGGTTTACTGATACAGTTTTTTTTTTGGTAAATGTCAGTAAGGTTGATTTCTGCCAGTTAAATTGTTTTTAAAGCACATTTCCGGTTACTGTATGTGCCCACATAAAGCTTTCAATTCAGGAGCCCTCTGGCATCTCTGATCACACTGGCGCGTTTCAGTCATGGCTGGTGCAGGATGCCACAGCATAACTATTATGTTATATTGAGAACTGTAGACAACCTCAGTCTTTAGCTGTGCTATTAGGTTTAGTATGATGTTGACAGAAAAAGAAAAAGCAGATATACATAATAATCAGAATCACCAAAGGAATTTTTTCTTGGTGAGTGTACACATGTATGACATAGAACATACAAAAGGAGTAAACAGAATGACCATGGAAATTATAACACAAGCAGATAGTCTAAAGAAAGAATAAAAAAAATAAAATAAAATAACCTAAGGAACATGGGCGGCACGGTGGCTTAGTGGTTAGCATGTTCGACTCTCAGCACTAGGGATTCCCGGTTCGAATCCCCATCTGGGTGGAGTTTCCATGTTCTCCCCGTGTCTGCGTGGGTTTCCTCCGGGTTCTCCGGTTTCCTCCCACTGTCCAAAAACATGGGTCAAGTCAAGTGAATTCTCAAAATTGCCCCATATAGAGTATGTCTGTGTGAGTGAGTGTGTGCCCAGCGATGGATTGGCGCCCTGTCCTGGGTCTATCTGCCCAGCGCCCGAGACGTTCTTCCCTGGATGGGCATGGGGAACCCCACCGCGACCCTAATAGAGGATAAAGCGGGAGATAATGAATGAATGAATGAACCCAAGGAACTAGAGAAAAATAGGGGGTATCTGTACATATTGGATGTGAAATAACTGTGAATATATAAATAAACATACTGTGTATATAATATACGGATATTCATTCATAAATGTGCACAGTGGGATAGGGACTAAATAGTAGTCATCCGTCTTTAAGTGAGATGCTATGGCCAAATGAAATCTCCAATCTCTGTTCTGTAACCTGAATGCAGTAACATCTTTGTAAAGACGAAAAATGCAGAAATGAAAAAAACAAAACTAATAAAAGCGTGAGGAAGGGGTGGAGAAAGAAATGACCAAACATTGCCTTTATTAAAATAGTTTCATATGTTCTACAAAAGCATACTATAAATCTATACAATACAAGTTAAATGTTTTGCAACGCCCCCTTTGTGCTCTACTTATTGTCCGTGTTCTCAGTTCCACTTTCTGTAAAGATGGACTTTGTAGTTTCAGACTGTAGTCCATCTGTTTGTGTTCTACAGTACATACTGTGTACATCCTTTTTACTCTGTTCTAATGGTCAGGTCCGCATTAGTACCACCACAGAGCAGGGATTATTTGGTTCCTATCCCAGCAGTGTCGTTGAGGGGCTGCACTAAAACCCCCTCACCACATCAGTGTCACTGCAGAACTGACAATAAACAATCCACCACCCAAATGATACCTGTTCTGTGATGCTCCTGACCA
Source organism: Corydoras sp. C115 (assembly GCA_019802505.1). NCBI lineage: Eukaryota > Metazoa > Chordata > Actinopteri > Siluriformes > Callichthyidae > Corydoras > Corydoras sp. C115. The sequence continues at coordinate 7,860,104 of JAFMOC010000011.1, read as the reverse complement.
ACAGAGAACAGAGAACCAACAGGGGACTAACAACAACAAAGAACACAGATGGATTACAGTCTGGAATTGTAGAACAACAAAGTCATCTATATGATGAGTGGAGGAATATAGATAATAGATATACTTTTACCTGAGTAAAAAATAAACATTCTATATTATCATGCTTGGACTTGTGTACTTATGTCACTTAAGTGGTTGTGAAAGGTAGAAGCTGTACTTTGCCAGGTCATGTAGTTTTATGTCAGTTTGTGTTAGCCTCTGTTCATTCCAGTGGGGGATTACTCACTGGTGTATTGTCCGTTGGACTGTCCAGGTCATTGGAGATGCCAGCTTTGCTTTACAGGGCTCTTACTTTGACATGACATAATCTGAACCGTGAGTCATAAATGTCAGGTGTTTTACTAAGATTATTTAATGGCTCTGGATCCTGAAGAACTGATGTTTTGATAGTTGACATGCCGCTTCCAAAATGGTGACTGATAAATGAATAGCCATAATAAAATGTTTTATGATGGACTGTTAACAAAAGCTGTTAAAAACTACTCCACCTCCCATTGATTGCAAATAGGGAAATGTGTGTCATTGGTAAAGAACAGCTTATATTACCTATGAAATGCTAATTAAACTTTATATTATAATCGCTCATGCTGAATTTGTTAATTTAATTTAAATAATATAAAAAAAAAAGAGCTTGCAACCTGTTGCGTTTGCTCAAACTTAAACTCTAAAGAAGCTTTATTGGCATAACAAATAATTAAACTGGTATTGCCAACGCAAAATTACCAAATATGAAATACAAGAGACAAATAAAAAATACACAAATATAAGTGCTTTCCAAATACCAAATTATGCTTCATATGTGCAATAATGAGGGTGGCATGGTGGTTTAGTGATTAGCATATTCTCCTCTCAGCAATAGGGATTCCCGTTTCGAATCCCAATCTGGGTGGAGTTTCCATGTGTAAGTTCCGTGTAAGTGTGGGTTTCCTCCGGGTTCTCCGGTTTCTTCCCACAGTCCAAAAACATGGATCAAGGTCAATCGAGTTCTCCAAATTGCCCCATATAGAGTGTGTCTGTGTGAGTGAGTGTGTGCCCAGCGATAAATTGGCGCCCTGTCCTGGGTGTATCTGCCCAGCGGCAGATATAACCCCCCCCCCCCAACGCGTGACCCTAGTAGAGGATAAAGCGGAAGATAATGGATGGATAATGGTGCAATAATGTGCTTTGTCTTATTTTGTATTTAAATTTACTAGTAATATTTAAACTTAAATTTAATTGTTATGTCTTATTCTTCTGCTTTTAAGTTTTTTGATGCGCTTATTATTCATTGTGCTTTTACCCTTTACATTTACATTTCATAAAGCGATAGTGATTTATTTTGCCTACTGTGCTTACACACAGACAAATTTGTCCTCAACATTTAACCCATCCATGCAGTGACACACACACACTGGTGAAGTGACCACACATGCGCGGAGCGGTGGGCAGCCTGGGGGCTGCCGGGGAGCAATTGGGGTTAGGTGTCTTGCCCAAGGGCACTTCAGATCTAGTACTTGGTGGGACTGGGAATCAACCCGGAGACCTTTAGGTCACAAGGCTGATTTCTTAACCACAAGCCCATGACTGCCCCATTTGGTCATTTAGCAGGCACTTTTATCCAAAGCGACTTACAAGTGTCCTATCCTGGCTGGGGTCAGAACACCGGTGTGATACAGCATCCCTGAAGCAATGAGTGTTAAGGATCTTGCTCAATGACCCACATTGGCAATGTCAGTGGACATGGGATTTAAAGCCACAACCTTCGGATTGAGCTAGCATGGCCCCTTTATTTTTTTTTATTTTTGTGTATATTGTTCCTAACACTGTAAATGGGGCATATGTGACTACTGCCAATTGCCACCGAGGATGAATAAAGTATTCTGATTTTGATTCTGATAATGGTAACAGGGCACGTTGGCTTAGTGGTCAGCACGTTTGCCTCTCAGCGCTAGGGATTCCCGGTTGGAATTCCCCATCTGGGTGGAGTTTCCATGTTCTCCCCGTGTCCGCGTGGGTTTCCTCAGGGTTCTCCGGTTTCCTCCCACAGTCCAAAAACATGGATCAAGTCAATTGAGTTCTCCAAATTGCCCCATATAGAGTGTGTGCTGAGTAAGTGAGTGTGTGCCCAGCGATGGATTGGCGCCCTGTTCTGGGTGTATCTGCCCAGCGCCCGAAACGTTCTCCCCTGGATGCCCCCCCCCCCCCCCCCCCCCGCCGACCCTAATTGAGGATAAAGCGGAAGATAAAGAATGGATGGATAATGGTAACAGTTTAAATATATTTCATTTCCAGGTTTTTCTTCAGTCATCCATCTACATGCAAATGAGATTCCACCATATTAGTGTTTAATATCTATGCTTCTTTAAGTCTTTAAGGTAATGATCATAAAGTCGTCCTCTCACTCTTTTATTACTTGAAGGGATCTTTTAGTAGTGTCTTTGTGATTAGTGTTTTTTTAGACTTATGACCCTTGGGATTATAATTACCTTGGCTAATTTATTCCATTTCTCATTAGTTGGAATGTGTGTTGTGACATGTGCTGGAGACAGATGCTTTTGGCTGCTTTGAAGAAAAGAGAAAGTGTAATGCAAACAAAGAACTCCCGTGGCGTGCAGCTGAATTAAAAAATGGCAGTGGTGACTGGACCGAACCTTAAAAGGCAATGCTGGGTTCATGCTGCGTTGAAGACTTTCTTTTCAAGTTACCGGCATTCGAAAAAATTCTTAATAAGATATTGACCTCGGGTTTTTTGTAATGTGTGTTTATTTTCTATTTCATGTATTTATGAGTCATTGCAGAACATGTGAATTGAAGGACAATTTAGGTATATGAAAAGAAAACTGCTTCAAATCAGTGGGGCACATACATTTGTGACCGTAAACACCTTTCATCACAAGCCATTTTAGTTGACACTTTATAGAGGTTACAGATTTATGCTGGCAGGGGCAATTTGCTGCCATTCATCTGGCTGGAACACAGGACTATAATGTTTTTTTTTTCTTTATATGCTGTTTGTGTGCATGCATATGTATGCCGTGTGTGTGTGTATGTGTGTACAGGTATATGTAACAATGTGAGGCATCAAAACCTACCTCATGTAATTGGGAGGACTGTGAACTGGTCCCAATGATGTAAATCATGTAGCCTAGTACCAAAGTGAAATTATGTTGTATGGTTACATTTATGTGGGCTTCATGTGGGCTTTCTCCGGGTTTTCTGGTTTCTTCCCACAGTCTTGACAGGATTGAAGGTGAAGGAGCTGCTCTAAATTGCCCCTATCTAAATTGTGTGTGTCTGTGTGAGTGAGTGATTGATTGGTGCCCTCAAGGTCAATTGAATTCTCCAAAATGCCCCATATAGAGTGCGTTTTTATGAGTGAGTGAGTGAGTGTGCCAAGCGATAGACAGGCGCCCTGTCCTGGGTGTATCTGCCCATCGCCCAAAATGTTCCCCCTGGATAGGCATGGAGAACCCACCTTCCCTGAGATGAAAAGAAATGGGATTTTATAGTTATAGTTAGGTTATGGTTAGTGTAAGCATATGGGTAATGTAAGTGTAGTAATTTTTATGGTTGAGGTTGTGTTAAGTCTCATTGAAATGAATTAGATTCACTAAATACTTGGAAATAAACGTGTGTGTATGTGTGTTAGGAGTGTGTGGGGGTGTGTTTGTGCGTGTGCGTCAGTCGTGCGCTAATAATGTACCAAATGTGTTTTGATCACAGATTTTTTTAAGCAAACACTGAATGACAGCAGTCACTGACTCATGCTGACCAGTTTAACACTTTTTGTTTTTTAGGTTTGGCAGAACGCCCTTTTCAGAAATGATATTTATACAATGTACGATTATTTAATGCACCCTTCGGTTATTTACAAAAAAGGTAAACTGTGGATTCCATACTCTTTTAAAATCAAATAATTGTGTCTTGTTAAATATTAAGTCACAGATTTTAGTTTTGGTGCCCAGCGATAGATAGGCGCCCGGTCCTGGGTGTATCTGCCCAGCACCCGAGATGTTCTCCCCTGGATGGGCATGGGGAACCCCCCCGCGACCCTAATATCGGATAAAGCGGAAGCGGCATGGTAGCGGAGTGCTTATGAAGTCTTCTGCCTATCAGCGATAGGGATCCAGGGTTAAATTCTGATCTGGGTGGAGTCTTCATGTTCTCCAATTAATCCTTTCCTATTCCTCCTAAATTTCCCATTCAGAGGAAAATGTATCAGGCACTGTGTACAGTAGATACACCCAGGACACACTAATTAGGGACTGTTTAGATAGGGGCAATTTGGCGCAGCTAATTCACCTTGAATCCATGGTTTTGGACTGTGAAACCCGGAGAACCCTTAGAAAACCCACGGGGAGGACATGGAAACTCCACCCAGATCGGCATTCAAAGTACGCCACTGTGCTGCCCCAAGGACCAATTTCATTCATTCATTCCATTCATTCATTATCTTTCGCTTTATCCTCTACTGGGGTCATGGGGGGGGGGTTCCCCATGCCCATCCAGGGGAGAACGGGGGAGAACTGGCACTGGGCAGATACACCCAGGACAGAGCGCCAATCTATTACTGGGCAACCAATATCATTTATGATATAAAATATCACTGCCATGTTAATCAAGGAAAATAATTTTGTGATGTGATTTTAAAACATGGAATGTTGAGGTCATTTAAGCTAAGAATTCTCAATGACATTAACAAAGCAAGCAACCTTCCCTATTTTTCCAGGAAGTTGGTTCTGAACAGCAATAAGGCAGACCAATAACAGGCTGATGTATGAATGCAGCACTTGCCTTGTAAACTCCGTAATAAATGATCATTCATGGCACAGCATGAAATATTTGTACTGCTAAACTATGGAGTATAGGAAGTAAAACCTAATTAGAAATATGAATTGAGCCATTTCTGCTGAATCCATTAGCAATTACATCCAAGCCTCAATACGAAATGGTTTATTTATAGTAAGCAATCGGAATTGCCAGCACAGAATAGCACCATCTGTAGAAATGAGTAATTTGCACTCTGTAGATCCAGAAACATTTGGCTTCAAGAAGCATCTGCTAATTACCTTTTATTATCCAGACTTATATAGAGATGGGAGAAACCATCAAAGCCATGTATATCGTGATTATTTTTTTGCCACAATATTATATTGATCAAGTGGTTTTGATTGATGTTATTGACTTTCTTGTTACTTATTTCTTCTGAGGTCCACAAAATGAACCGAGAACACAGGACCCCCCCCCCCACACACACACCTTTGATCGCGCCTCCACTGATTATTACCCTGTCTGGCAAGATGAGCCTGAGCTCCTTTGGGAGCACAGTCTGAGGCAGTTTTTTATCACCTGTCTTTTCCTTTCTCAATGTATTACATCTGATCTTTCTCACTTTTGTGGGATTAATACAGGTATCATCATCACAATCATCATAAAACCAAGCAGATCAGAAAGACTCTGCTGGCATTTTGAACTTCTTGCATGACTTCAAGTAGACTGATTTGTTTACAAGTTATAACTTTACTAGTTGGGCGGCACAGTGGTTCAGTGGTCAATGTGTTCACCTCTCAGTGCTTGGGATCCAGGTTTGAATCCCACTCTAGGTGGAGTTTCCATGTTCTCCCCATGTCCGCATGGGTTTTCTCCTCAAAATCATGGATTTAAGGTGAATTGGCCATATGCATTTACATACATTTGGTCATTTATTGGATGCTTTTATCCAAAGCGACTTACAAGGTGAGCACAGGGTTAATCCCAACATCACTGGAGCAATGAGGGTTAAGGTTCTTGCTCAAGAAGCCACATTTGTAACTTCAGTGGACCTGGGATTTGAATCCCCAACCTTCAGATTGATAACCCAACACTCTAACCATTGAGCTACCACGCCCTTATTTATACAGAATGTCTCACATTAAAGGACCCCCCCCCCCCCCCCAATGAAATGAAATCAGTTTTGTAGACGGTGTTCCAATTGTCAACAAACGGAGGAAAGGGGAAACTGTTGGACCATGTCAACAACATCTGAGACATCTGAGATTTTTTTAAAAATGGAAAGATAGGTGTGTGACTCATGAAATTAACCAGAATTCAACCAGAACAAACCTGGTGATCGAGATTCGCACCTGGATCTCTAGTGATGTGAACTGGACATGCCAACCACCATGCCAACGTGCCGGCCCATTTTGAATTTAAATATTTCTATTGAAACTCTTTCCCCAATGTGTTAACTGTTGAGAGCGCACAGTAAGTCCTGTACGTTCTGTTGTTCTGTTTTAGTATTAAATATTTTAACTTGTTTTCACTTAAATATTCAATCAAATATGAAATTTGCTCAGAGGTTGGCAAGCATTTGCATAAGACACTAAATATCAGTGATTGATCTTCCATCCATCCATTATCTTCCGCTTTATCCCATATTAGGGTCGCGGGGGGTTCCCCATGCCCATCCAGGGGAGAACGTTTCGGGCGCTGGGCAGATACACCCAGGACAGGACACCAATCTATCGCTGGGCACACACTCACTCACACAGACACACTCTATATGGGGCAATTTGGAGAACTCAATTGACTTGATCCATGTTTTTGGACTGTGGGAGGAAACCGGAGAACTCGGAGGAAACCCACGCAGAGACAGGGAGGACATGGAAACTCCACCCAGATTGGGATTTGAACCGGGAATCCCTAGTGCTGAGAGGAAAACATGCCAACCACTAAGCCACCGTGCTGCCCGTGGTTGATCTTACCTGCTTGAAAAGGAACACTGTATTTTTAAAATATTTAATTATCTAACAAGGCGGCACGGTGGCTTAGTGGTTAGCACATTCGCCTCTCAGCGCTAGGGATTCCCGGTTCGAATCCCTATCTGGGTGGAGTTTCCATGTTCTCCCCGTGTCTGCGTGGGTTTCCTCCGGGTTCTCCGATTTTCCTCCCACAGTCCAAAAACATGGATCAAGTCAACTGAATTCTCAAAAAATTGCCCCATATAGAGTGTGTCTGTGTGAGTGAGTGTGTGCCCAGCGATGGATTGGCGCCCTGTCCTGGGTCTATCTGCCCAGCGCCCGAGACTTTCTCCCCTGGATGGGCATGGGGAACCCCACCGCGACCCTAATAGAGGATAAAGCGGGAGATAATGAATGAATGAATGAATGAATGAATTATCTAACAGAAATCAGGAAGTTTTGAATTGAAATGAATCAGAACCCCTACCCCGACTGATTGTTTATGATTTCCCCTCATTTTTATTTTTTTTTCTATTTATTTTTCTATTTTTGTACTTCTGGGCTTGGTTTAATAGGCTCATCATTATAACCCCAGTAGTAGGTTCAGATCTCATATCCTGCTTTATCAGCTTTCCCCCTTTTGTTCCATCTTTAGCAATAGCTAATGACCTGAAACCAGCCCACACAGCCACTTCTGTTCATAAGCATGGGAAAAAATAATGGAAGATAGAGAAATAAGGGGGCCTCCCTATGAGTATTTGAATGAGTGTGGGGTTGTGTGAGCCTGTGTGGCGGCTTGTATCCCAAATTTTATACCAGGGTGAATAGAGAATAAGTTCTACCACATTTACCTGAATTCTTCAGCTCATCATTGATGTAAAATAAAGCTGTTCTATCTGGAAGCACGACTTCAAAGAGCTCCAGATAACTGCGTTATACATGTTAAAACACACACAATGGGAGGCTCACCTAGTAATTAGGTGGCTGACTTGGTGGCATCACTGAATCCATTTTTTATTCCTTGTTGTGGGAACAATCCTGATATTTCTCATATATTAATTCATTCTATATTAGGGTCGCGGTGGGGTTCCCCATGCCCATCCAGGGCAGAACGTTTCGGGCGCTGGGCAGATACACCCAGGACAGGGCGCCAATCTATCGCTGGGCACACACTCACACACCCAAACACACTCTATGGGGCAATTTGGAGAACTCAATTGACTTGATCCATGTTTTTGGACTGTGGGAGGAAACCGGAGAACCCGGAGGAAACCCACGCAGACATGGGGAGAACATGGAAACTCCACCCAAATGGGGATTCGAATCCCTGGTGTTGAGAGGCAAACGTGCTAACCACTAAGCCACCGTGCCGCATTTCTCATATATAAGAATTGAATTCTGTTGTTTGGATTTAAATACAATGGAAATACAGTATATTTATATTAGGAACCTCATTTCTAAAAATGTTTTGAGACAAAAATTTCTCATCTCATTATCATTATATTTTACTTAATCCTGGGGGTAGGGGGGGTGTTGGGTAGACAGGACGTTAATCCATCGCTGGGCACAAGCCCATTCACACAGACACATTATATAGATAGGGGCAATTTAGAGCAGCCAATTCATCTTGAATCCATGTTTTAGAACTGTTGTAGAACTTCATTCACTTAGTTGAACCTTGATTCAGCTTCCATCCATCCATTATCTTCCGCTTTATCCTCTATTAGGTTCGTGGGGGGGGGGACAGGGCGCCAGGACAACCAGGACAGGGCGCCAATCTATCGCTGAGCAAACACTCACTCACAAACACACTCTATATGGGGCAATTTGGAGAATTAAAGTGATTTGATCCATGTTTTTGGACTGTGGGAGAAAACCGGAGAACCCGGAGGATCCCACATGGACATGGGGAGAACATGGAAATTCCATCCAGAGTGGGATTCAAACCAGGAATCCCTAGTGCTGAGAGGAGAACGTGGTAACCACTAAGCCACCGTGCCACCCTTAGCCAGCTTTCTTTGTATTTTTTGTTTTTACTGATAAACCTGATTCTCATTCATTTACAAAAATGAGATTCAAAGATGGACAACCAAAAGAAAAAAAAAAAACTTTTTTAGCCAAGGCTGTTAATGACACTGGCATTTATGTTGTCTTGTGCTTGACAGCGCCAGCTCCTGGATTAAATAGGCTTCGTATCATTCATCATAGCCTTTCCTGGAATTAAGTCAGTCATGCAGAGGACTCTTGCAATAACTCACGCTCTGTATGAAATTGTTTTTGGCCCTTGTTCAGTTTTGCACTCTTACAAACAAATACTGTGAACCTACATTTGTTAAGGCATCCATATGGAATATCGATCATCTGAGATACACTTCTGTGATCAGCTATGAGGGTAGAACCTCCTCATTCTATACGTATAGATCTGCTTCTTAGTCTTTCTGCAAACTTTATTACACCCCTCTTCCACCCGGCAAAGGATACCACAGAGGTTTATTGGGTGGGGGGTTATTTGCTGACACTGACGTGTTGGTTGTAACTTGCTGTTACAGTGTGCAGCGTTGCTGTGAATGTCAATATAGTTAACAGAGTTTTTTTAATACTACACTAAAAAAACAATTCTAGCACTTCTAGTACAGTAACTAATTCCTGTTTTTATTATCTTGGCTGTTGTTTTATGAATATTAAAATAAAACCAGTAGGGCGGCACAGTGGCTTAGTGTTCTCCTCTCAGCACTAGAGATTCCCGGTTCGAATCCCCATCTGGGTGGAGTTTCCATGTTCTCCCCGTGTCTGCGTGGGTTTCCTCCGGGTTCTCCGGTTTCCTCCCACAGTCCAAAAACATGGATCAAGTCAATTGAATTCTCAAAATTGCCTCATATAGAGTGTGTTTGTGTGAGTGAGTGTGTGCCCAGCGTTGGTGCCCTGTCCTGGGTTATCTGCCCAGCGCCTGAGACGTTCTCCCCTGTATGGGCATGGGGAACCCCACCGCGATAAAGCGGAAGACGAATGAATGAATGAATGAAAATAAAACTAGTTCCCACTTAAGTTTTTTAGTATATTTAGTATATATATACTGGCCACTTGGCTCAAGCTTGAGATGACGTTTCCTGCAAATGGTTAGTTCAAGCCCTCATCCTATCCCGGCTTGATTATTATAATGCCTTGCTTGACGGTCTCCCAGCTTCCACAATCAGACCTCTACAACTGATTCAGAACTCTGCAGCCCGACTTGTATTCAACCAGCCCAAGCGAACTCACGTCACTTCACTACTTCTTTCTCTCCATTGGCTCGGTGTAGCTGCTGCATTCAGTACAAGTCACTGTCTGACCAACAGGACCATTTCTGGATCTGCCCTCTCTTACTTTCACTCTATCTTTTCAAAATACACTCCGGCTCGTTCACGTCGCTCTAGTGATGATTGCCGCCTGGTGGTACCACCTCACAGAGGAGCTAATTCTCACTCTGGGGCGTTCACCACTGCCAAATGGTGGAACCATCTTCCCAACTTGTCTATAAGGCAGAGTCACATGGCATTTTTAAGAAACTACTGAAGACACATCTTTTTAACAAATACCTGTTGAAGGGCAAAAAGGGGTGGGGATCAGATAACGATCAGGTTTGATAATTCTACAGTGTAGTTGGTTTTCTTCATAACTGCTGACTTGTGGTGTTCTCATTTGTACGTCGCGTTGGATAAAAGCGTCTGCTAAATGTAAATGGTAATTAAGTGTAATTGGTTAAACTGCTCTGTTGAAATAGCAATTTGCCAAAGTCAGAGGGCACTTGGCTCTTAAAGGGAACAACAAGTGACACGCTGATTGGTTCATTACACGTGACGCTCAAAACACATCCATGAATAATGTCAAGATGATAGTAAAGACACCCTGACACGCCCGAAATCATGCTGCGGGGTGCGTGTTTACAGCATGTTACAGATCGCTAAATTATAGCCCCTTGAGCCAATTCTTGCTGGTTGTAAAGAGTATATAAACCTTCGCAGGGTCTCTAAGAGTAAGTATGTCAAATTTTGTGATAATTGAAGAAACAGTTATAGCAAACACACTCAGACTTTTGGCTTTATACATATAGATATACAAATCTGATTTACTAGAAAGTGTGAGAAACAGAGAGCTGGAGCAGAAGATGAGAGAGAAAAGGATGATGGGAAAAGAAAACCAGTGGCATGGTAATTTCTGAAATGAAGCCTTCATTAGAAGTAATATATTCCTCCAACTCTAATCTGCAGTAGAACAGAACTTCTTCAGAACTGATGAGGACTGACATCAAATAATTTCAGGAAATGACGTGAAAATCAGCTCCGACATTCCAGGCATCTGGTTCATGCAACAGAGCTAGCTCGTTAAATGTCAAATGACAGTAATGGAATTGTACTCTTAGCTTAATTTACATGTAAGGGCTCATCGTTTTCCAAAAAACTGACAAAAAATTAAAAGAGTAGCGTGAAAGCTAGATGAGACTTATTGTCCTGAGGGTGCAGGGACATTTTTTGTATAATAATCAACTCAGTAATTAAAAATATGATGTTGTAAGACCAGAGGAAGGCACCCGCGGCCTTAATGTCTTTGTCAAAAATATGGAATCTATTTTTTTATCCATATATATCTATTAACTTCTACTTAATCCTATACTGGGGTCATGGCGGTTGTTCCCCATGCCCACCCATGAATGAACGTTTCAGGCACTGGGCAAATACATCCAGGACATGGCGGCAATCTATCGCTGGGTACACAAACACTCTTTCACTTACACATACATACACAGACACACACTATATAGGGGCAATTTGAAGCAGCCAATTCAATATGTATATATATCATCTCTCGTTTAATCCTAGGGTTGTAGGGGTTCCCATGTATATATGAAGACATTCTACCCTGAATGGGCATGGGGAACCCTCTGTCCCTACGTGACCCTAATATCAGATTAATGGAAGAAAATAAATGTGTGAATATATAATAATATAATACAGAATAATATGCAGTGTGGACACTTGTGACTTTAAAAAAATATATAAATATTGTTACCGGAAAAAAACACAAAATGACAAACTGTGTTTATACTGATGATTTCATCTCTTACAACATGAACCTATTTTCAGTTAATTACTCATATTTGCATGGTGACTTTGTTTTGTACTCTAATTATGTTTTAGTCAAACCCATACTTATGTGCAATCCTCTCTGTGTTTATATACTTTACACATACTGATAATGGATTACACATACTGATAATGGTTAGAGAATTAGGGTCATGCGAACACAGTGACAGCTGTCAATCGTCTCGTTCGTTAATGTGTCTACAGACTGTGGAGTAAGATCAAGACATATCGGTCTTTGATCATACTGATCAAATATTCAGTATGAGATAAAAGGAACAGGGTTCAAATTTTATATAAGGCATTCGGAGAACATCTGTTTAATGGCCATTGTTATACAGTCCTTTCAATCAGCCCAACTTTGATTGCTTGACTAGGATCATTACAGTCTCCGTGTCATGGCTGCTTGACTCCTGATTTTCAATAGAAGCAAATGTGTAAGGGGTTGTGTGTCTGTATTTCAACCTGTGTGTGTGTGTGTGTGTGTGTGTGTTTGTGTAGTTAAAAATGTAAATGCGTACAGAAATCTGTAAATGTGTAATGAAACTTGTGTATGTGTTATTCTATTTGTTATTAGTTTTTAAGTGTATTTAGATACACATATTTTACACGTGTGCATGTGTGTAATTGGATAAAATCCTGCCTCTCGATTGGCTGTTGGTTAATGTGTTTTTTTGCTTGGTTTTGCCAAAGAAAGTTCACAAGTGCATGTTGATTTTTTTGGTTCACATATTGAAATGCATTTTCTGGGTGCTGACCATGGTTCTGAAACAGTTCACTGTATAGGAATCACTTGCCCCAAATCTTAATTATTATTAATAATTAAACATGACATCTTAATTATTGCATGACAATATGATGCATATTGCTGTGGGTCATAAATGAAGATGATGTCTTTAATACAATAAGATACAATATTAAAATAGGTAGGACCATGGTTCTGAAAAACAGAATGTGTTCCAGTGTTGGTTCTTGATTTTTTTTGTATGTTGACATTTTTGTTTTGCTTGTCTTCATTTACAATACTCTCCTCTGTATTGTTTCTTTAGGTACACGAAAATGAAGACAGCCACCAACATTTACATCTTCAACTTGGCTTTGGCTGACACTCTTGTTCTGGCCACACTTCCATTTCAAGGCACAGACGTGTTCCTGGGCTTTTGGCCTTTTGGTAATACGTTGTGCAAGGCAGTGATTTCAATTGATTACTACAACATGTTCACCAGTGTCTTCACACTGACGGTGATGAGCATGGACCGATATGTGGCTGTTTGTCACCCGGTCAAAGCTTTGGATATGAGGACACCCCACAAGGCCAAGGTAGTCAACATATGTGTGTGGCTATTGGCCTCAGCCATTGGGGTGCCAGCCATGATGCTTGGAGATGTTGAAGATGACCATAGTAAGTGTAAAGTCGAATTCTTAATGTCAGACACCTACCTAATCAAACCTCATGTCTTACTGTATAATATCTTATGACGTAATTTTGTAAACAAAGAATTTAATGTCATTTTATTTGGAGGTTGAGGTTAGATAATATATTATGGTATAATATGTTGTAAAAGTATATTACTGTGACAGAAGAGAGAAGCCTTTTTCATCAGACTTTCGAGCCCCTGCCAGCTTACTGAGAGTGTTTTCCACTTGATCAGTCATGCAGTAGCCAGACCAATTACCAGTCAAATTTATGTGGCCGGAAACTGACAAAGATAAACCCCAGGATGGTGATAAATTGTATATAGTTTAATATAACCTGTAGACTCTAACTACACACAATTCCTCTGCAACTATGCATGTAATTCAAGCCTAAATATGATTGATGTTTTGTAAACTTACCCCACCAGAGACCTTCTGGTACCAAAATCAGTTAAATTAAAAATCCTCAACTTAACTTATTTATTAGGCTACAATTTTGATGCATTGCTTCATTTAGCTATCAATCCGAGGACACCTGCTCAAGTTACAACATGAAAGCTACTAAGTTTAAAAATAATAATAGTTACTAATTATAATACTAATTATGTGACATTATGAGATGACATACACTCACACACACACACAAACTATGTAGGGGTAGTTTAAGGCACCCAAATTACATAATTTTTGGACTGTGGTAGGAAATCCACATGGACATGGGAAGAACATGGAAACTCTACCCAGATTGTGAATCAAACCTAGATCCCCAGCGCTGAGAGACAGACGTGGTTATATATATACATACACATAATGTCAAGATGTCCACCTCAGCGCCCCCTCCTGGACCTGTCGTATGAAAATAAAATTGAATAAAACAAAATGTTTTCACTGTGGGATGATTGTTGGCTCCAGATGGGCTGGCCCCTCGCCCCAACGTGAGATTAAACAGAAGATAATGTGATGAGATGAGAAAATACTGTTGTGAATGCTTTTTAATGCAAAGAACAAGTACCTGAGTTTAGACAGTTTTGCAAATGACAAGATATCGTTGATAAAGAATGACCAATCAGATCTAAGCGGACATTATGGACATTTTTTGATGAAATATTTAATTGACTTCTCATATATGTGCTGATTTATATCCACTATTGTCTTTCTGTGCAGAGTATCTCGAGTGCATCTTGGTTCTACCTGATCCTCGCAGTTATTGGGATCCAGTGTTTGGTACGTGTGTGTTCCTTCTCTCCTTCCTGATCCCTGTAGCCATTATCAGTATGTGCTACAGCCTGATGGTAAAGCGCCTGCGGAGTGTGCGCATCTTATCTGGCTCCAAGGAGAAAGATCGCAATCTGCGGCGCATTACTCGCATGGTGCTGGTGGTGGTGGCGGCCTTCGTGGTGTGCTGGACGCCGATCCAGATCATGGCACTCGCACAGTCTCTGGGTGTCAACCTGGGTAGCGTGCACACTGTGGTCCTGATGCACTTCTGCATCGCGCTTGGCTATGTCAACAGCAGCCTGAATCCCGTGCTCTATGCCTTTCTGGATGAGAACTTCAAACGCTGCTTCCGTGAGTTCTGCCAGCCACCCTCACCATTCGGCCTAGATGCGCAGCAGCAGTCAGGCCGCATGCACAGCGTGGCGCGGGACATCGCCTACAACTTTAAGACCACCGAGATGAACAGTAATGCGGCATGACTAGGCGTGGAGCTGCCCCTGGTCAGCCCCGAGCCGCCGCCAAATCCAGGGACGGGCAACTCGAACTCTGAACTCACCCAGATTACTGCTCTCTAGCACTGCCTAGAGTTGGAAGAATGGATGGGGCTAGGACTGAGGGTGGGCTCACTGTAATGGCACACTCTCTTAGGGACAAAGGGGCTGTTCACACGTATGTGGACTTGATGTCTACATTCACCTCTTTTCTTTTTTTTTTTTTTCCTTTTTGTTTTTATTAAATGGGATTCCATTATATGATGCTAATGGTAATCTTTAATTTTGACAAGTAAAATATGACTATATTGCCTTAAAACGATATCTGAGACTGGCAAAGCTGGCTTCAATTAGACCAGATAATGTTTATTGTTTTTATTTTCTCTATTATTCCTCTTTAAATTGTTTCATCTTGGTTAAATCGTATTCCTCATAAGTTGGGACAACATATTGAAATTGTTTGAAACCACTAACTCTCTGTGTAAGTGTCCTCTAATGTCCATTTTTACTAATTCTATATAGATGCATTCTGTTGTTCTGCAGATACAAACTGTAGTCCACATGTTTCTTTGTAGTCCACTTGTTTCTTTGGTAGTCCCCTTTGCGCTTTCTCTAATGGCCAAACGCTTCACTGGAATGTGAAGGAGGATTCTCAGCATCACGGTAACACTGCCATGGTTGTGTGGTAAAGTGTGTTGCACCTACACAATTGGATCAGACACAGCTGTTCTGCTGGAACATTTGATACACTATGTCGACTTCCTGTGCACTATATTAGACACATTTACCTTATTGCTTCACCTTCTGTATGTAGATTATTTAATTTATTGTTGCAATTTTGTGCTAGTAATCCACTAGTTCTCCATCAGTGTTTACAGGATTCTGGTGGCTGGACTTTCTGATTGGTGGATTATTC
This sequence comes from Corydoras sp. C115, assembly GCA_019802505.1. Taxonomy (NCBI): domain Eukaryota; kingdom Metazoa; phylum Chordata; class Actinopteri; order Siluriformes; family Callichthyidae; genus Corydoras; species Corydoras sp. C115. The sequence goes on along the minus strand of JAFMOC010000011.1, from coordinate 7,844,188 downwards.
TCGGTCTATCTATTTCTAAGGTGCTTTAAAAATTCAACAGCACTGGTGTGTCTGATCCACCTTTACCATTGCAAAACATGCTGACACATCACATCAACGCCAGTATCACAATCACTTACATTTGGCCATTTATCATACACTTTTATCCAAAGTTGCTGATGGGCCCATATTGGTACCTTCAGTGGACTTGGGATTGAAACCCCTAACCTTCAGATTGGTAGTCCAACACACTAACCATTAAGCTACACCACTGATCATTACTAGGGGGCTCATCCAGGGGAGAATGTTTTGAATGCTGGGCAGATACACCCAGGACAGGATGCCAGTCTATCCCTGGGCACACACACACTACATTTAAAGCAGCTGTAGGAGGAAACCAGAGAACTCAGAGGAAACCCACACAGACATGTGAAGTACATGGAAACTCCACCCAGATTGGGAATCGAACCTGGATTTCCAATTCTGAATGGCCAATGTGCTAACCACCACGCCTGATTAACAACATATACAGAGAAAAAGATGGACTACAATCTGTAATTGTATGATTACAATGTGCATCTATATAGTGAGTAGAGCTGATATAGTAGAAACTTTATGGACTGGGTGCACTTGCCTTTTAACATGACATTTTCTGACTGTTCAGTTGGCACGGTCACAGTGATGAATTATTTAGCTCCTGATTGAAGTGATCTCTTCCCGGATGACAATTCCATCATCGACAGAGCACAGTGGTTATTGAAAGATTTACTAAGTAAATCTTCTGCTATGGCATCACAATCACCAGATCTCAGCCCAGTTAAACAGATACTGGCCTGATATATTACATGCCACTCTCCATCACCATAATGAACTCTTCAACTAGGGCAATATATTTTAAGAGAAAGATGTCACTTTTTTCCTTGCGGTACATTTACACATGCAAAATTTATGCCAAGGCACATGGACACTGTTCTGTAGGCCCTACATCTTGCCAAAACACTCTATATGTGTGTTATTTTTAATTTAATAGTTATGTCCATTAACAAAAAAAAAAACACAAAACAGAGACTTAGCTGTCAAAGCCCAATTCTTTCTATTTTAAATGCTATTTTTGTTGTCCTACGAACAAGTTTAAAAAAAAGTTGTTTATGATGTTGTTTTATAGCAGTTTTATGCTCTGAAAATATACTTTGTACAGAAGAATGAAGTGGTGCATTCGCTGATATATTTATCAATGCATACCATCAAGTTATTTAGCATGAGTCTCAGTATTGTTACAGTTATCTGTCGACATTAGCTCTGATAATCTTGAATGTTTCGATTGTGCCCAGAATCTTGTTCTTGGTTTGCTACCTCGTGTTACGATGAGTCAAAAACCAGGAGTGACTTTCTCATCAGTTTACATCACAGACCACTGAATGTCAAATGACTTTTTTTTTTAAATAAAAAAAAATGTAAAAAACAAAAAAAAAGGAGAAAAAAACGAAAAAACATAATTTGTATTGATAGCTTGAATGAAAACGGCCCTGTAAACTGTCAACAGCTTAATGTGCATCGTATTTAATGTTGTACCAGTTTGTTCACTTGCTGCAATTGTTTGGTTACTTGTCTATTTATAGATTTATAAATTAATGAATATATTTGTTAATGGGCAGACATTTTAAAGCTGTCTTGTGGGTTAACATTATGGTGGCTAGACAGCTGTTGGTTATTGTTATTTTAAGGCTAATACTGGAAATACTTATATTTTTCCTCTGCATATGAAATAAAAAGCCGATATTAAACAGCAGTCTGTTGATTCAGTTCAAATTTCTCTTAAATAATACATGTTTATTTTCATTCTTTCATTATCTCCCGCTTTATCCTCTAGTAGGGTCGCGGTGGGGTTCCCCATGCCTATCCAGGGGAGAACGTTTCGGGCGCTGGGTAGATAGACCCAGGACAGGGCGCCAATCTATCGCTGGGCACACACTCACTCACACACACACACACACACTCTATATGGGGCAATTCAATTGACTTGATCCATGTTTTTGGACTGTGGGAGGAAACCGGAGAACCCGGAGGAAACCCACGCGGACACGGGGAGAACATGGAAACTCCACCCAGATGGGGATTTGAACCGGGAATCCCTAGCGCTGAGAGGAGAACATGCTAACCACTAAGCCACCGTGCCGCCCCATGTTTATTTTTACACATAAAAATAATGACCAGCATAATAACTGTACCCCTAGTACAGGAATAAGCAGAAGATGGTGGGTTGAGATTAGATAAAGATAATCTAATCTCATTATCTTCCGCTTATCTTCTACTAGTGACTAAGTTCGCGCGTGTGTGTGTGTGTGTGTGTGGGGGGGGGGGGGGTTCCAAGGAGAACGCTGCAGGGCTGAACAGATCACCCAGGACTGGGCTTCAATCACTGGGCACACAGCCACACACGCTCACATTGACACATGGAGCAATTTTTGATTGCCAATTCACCTTGAATCCATGCTTTTGGACTGTGGGAAAGAAACTGGAGGAAAGCCACATGGACATGGAGATCATGGAAACTTCACCCAGATCAGGATTTGAACCTGGATCCCCAATGCTGAGAGGAGAACATGCTAACCACTAAGTCTAGATGAAGATAATACACATTTTAAATGAAGAAATGAACAACAGTTTTACTTAAAGGACCAGCACAATTTTATTTATTAATTATTTAGTTCTTGATTGATTTTTCTGATGAACTTGAGTTAGATTTTGAAATTGACTAGCTATGAAACAGCATTATCATTGTGCAAATCATTGAGGTTTGGCCACCACTGCTTAAAGGAGTTATATCAAATTGTGGTATTAATGTAGTTACAAACTTAATGTAATGTTCTGTTCCAATGAACGGTCATAAGTCGGCGGTTTTGTTCCAAAAGAATTTAATGCGTTTTACTGAATAGACAAACAAGTGTACAGGAAAAATCATCAATGGCAGGCAACCATGATTGATGAGAGAGCTCTGAATTCTCAAAGATGCTGCTTCGTTATATAACCCTTAGGTGGGCTGTCCTTCTTCTGTGTGGGTGAGTGTGACTGGACCTTCCAAATATGGCGGGATTTTCTAAACCCCCAGTCCCAATAATACTTTTAACAAATGTTACTTGCCCCCTAATTCTATATTTTCACAGGTCACCCTGCGACCAGACTTTCTGACTCCTTCTCAAGTGGTCATTCCTACAATTTACCCACACTCAACCCCCACCTGGTCATTCCCTCTGCCATTCAGCAGTTGTTTACATATCGTAAATTACAAAAATATCATAACAAAGGTAAAAGCATTCCAATGTTGACAAAACCTTTCAAATAATACAATGCATGTCTTTTTACGTTCAATAAATTCCAACAGTAAACATCCATCCATCCATTATCTTCCGCTTTATCTTCTACTAGGGTTGCAGGGGGGTTCCCCATGCCCATCCAGGGGAGAACGTTTCGGGCGCTGGGCAGATACACCCAGGAGAGGGCGCCAATCTATTTCTGGGCACACACTCCCTCACACAACACACACTCATTCATTCATTCATTATCTCCCGCTTTATCCTCTATTAGGGTCGCGGTGGGGTTCCCCATGCCCATCCAGTGGAGAGCGTCTCGGGCGCTGGGCAGATAGACCCAGGACAGGGCGCCAATCCATCGCTGGGCACACACTCACTCACACAGACACACTCTATATGGGGCAATTTTGAGAATTCATTTGACTTGATCCATGTTTTTGGACTGTGGGAGGAAACCGGAAAACCCGGAGGAAACCCACGCAGACACGGGGAGAACATGGAAACTCCACAGATGGGGATTCGAACCGGGAATCCCTAGTGCTGAGAGGCGAACGTGCTAACCACTAAGCCACCGTGCCGCTCACAACACACACTATATAGGGCAATTTGGAGAACTCAATTGACTTGATCCATGTTTTTGGACAGTGGGAGGAAACAGGAGAACCCGGAGGAAACCCATGCGGACACGGGGAGGACATGGAAACTCCACCCAGATTAATATTCGAACCGGGAATCCCTAGCGCAGAGAGGAGAACATACTAACCACTAAGCCCCCGTGCCGCCCCTCTTTAAACATATAGATGAATGTTCTGCTTATTCTTAAAACCCTGAACCATCGAGCCCATTAAGATACTCTAATCAAGGTCGCACTTATGTCCCCTAGAAAAAGTCTTCGGAGATGATTTGAAACTCGTCCCTAATGACTCTTGGACTCGGCTGGGACTCGTCTAATTCAACTTGTGAAAAATACGAGTCATTACTTTTTTCGTGATTTGGGACGCGGCCACTTGTCTCGTGGCGGGAAATTAGAAATCTCAAACGTAAACAAACGAAGGCAACATGGCGTCGACTGAACTACAGCATGTGGAATTTAAATCCCTTAAACAAAACCGAAGGGCAACAACGTGTAAAGATCTTAAAACAAATTTAAACCACTGGAACGAACACATCATGAACAATTCTTAAGACGTCATAACACCAAGAAAGGTTTGTTTATTTCACGCAAGCCACTATATGAAATGTTTTTATTTTATTGAATCTTTGTTATACAACAACAACAACAATCATATCACGAACATATTTTTATTTTAAGTAAATAGAAATCAGAGTAATACGTTGTTGCAATCATATATATATATATATATATATATATATATATATATATATATATATATTCATTATCTCCCACTTTATCCTATATTAGGGTCGCGGTGGGGTTCCCCATGCCCATCCAGGGGAGAACGTTTCGGGCGCTGGGCAGATACACCCAGGACAGGACGCCAATCCATCGCTGGGCACACACTCACTCACACAGACACACTCTATATGGGGCAATTTCGAGAATTCAATTGACTTGATCCATGTTTTTGGACTGTGGGAGGAAACCGGAGAACCCGGAGGAAACCCACGCGGACACGGGGAGAACATGGAAACTCCACCCAGATGGGGATTCGAACCGGGAATCCCTAGTGCTGAGAGGCGAACGTGCTAACCACTAAGCCACCGTGCTGCCATATATATATATATATATATATATATATATATATATATATATATATATATATATATATATATATATATACACAAAAAAGGCATAGTAGGCATAGTGCACTGTAGTATAATGAGTATAATGCAGGTATTGAAATGTGATTTGTATTTTACCAGACAAAATCTTATGTTCTATTTAGTTAAATCTTACTCTATATGCTAGTTATAATTAAACTAAACCATGAGTTTTATTGCCAGGCTTTTGTAAGCTAGGTCAACCTTCAATCAATGGGGCAATTTGTGTCTTTAACTCATCAACCAGCATGCACGTGGTAAATCGAGTACCTGGAGGTACCCACTCAGGTACAGAGAGGACCCAGGAATCAAGGGGTTTCTATTGTATAGTCAATAATAACTATATAACATTGAACTAAACTTCACAATCTGTTGTCTATACTTCATGGTAATGAATGTCAATGTGTTTTACAAAATCATTCTAAAAGTATCTGCACTTTCTGACATGCAATGATGAAGAATAAGATTCCTCATAATGTGTTAGAGTATTTCACATTTTTTCCAAGTTTGGGTTATTTTAAAAATCTTTTGTTGGAGGCAGTGTGACCAGTAATGCTTTAGTTACATGTAGATGTATATGCTCTGACATTATGGGAGGCACAGCAGGTCCACAGAGCCATGCCCTGAACAGTTGGAAGCTTCTATCCCTGTTAGATTCTATTATAAATATTTTATGTTTTCGTTTTGTTGCTATGGTAACATCTTTTATAGCTCCACCTGTCTTTTAGTCTTGGCTTCAGATTTTAGGAAAAAAAAGCCAATTACTGTGAGATGTAGATTAAAAGCAACTTTAATAATATGTGATGTAGTAACATGTTTACAGGATTTCAGATGTGTGTCTGTGGAAATTGTCATGTTCACACAACCTAAAACCTTTGTACTATTTATAAGATGTAATTTAAATAAAGTCAATGAAAGACTGCCGGAAACATTCTGTGATTGTGCTTTGCTGTATGGAATTCTACACATTTTGGAACTACACCTCAGCAGAATATAAATACAATTGTGTGGACTCTTTGTACGTCAGACGGCGAATATTGTTCGTTAATTTGAAAGCCATGACCCCGACCAAAAGACACTATGTGAGCAATTTATTAAAACACCTGTTCATTTATGCAAAAAGCATATTAGATAATTAAGTGTAGCATTACAATGCATTAACTTTTACAGATAAGACTGACCAGCTTCACTCTCCCGATCAATCACAGTGATTTTGACATTGGCGAGATGGTTGGTGCTACAACTGCTGATTTCTAGAATACAGAACAGTGTCTAGAAGTCTCACGCTGCAAAAAAAAAAAAAAAAAGAGTTGATTGATCATTAGAATGTCAGAATGTCTCAGAATACACCTTGAGCATGATGGGCTGCAACAGCAGACCATGACCGTTTTAGTCAAAACAGCATTTGTGAAATTAGCCATTGATCTTATTTTACTGTATGACATGTATGACATCATGCTATGCCAGAGCAATAAACGTGTTCTAAGTAAAATCTGTTTAGGTATGCACATAAAAAATAAGTGTTCCTTTTAAGTTACACTCCATTATTAATATAATAAACCTGTGGGAGTTGTATATGTCTCTTAACAGTAAGTGTAAACTGTGTAATTGATTGTTTTACAGCAAAGAAAGAGGAATTGAATTCAACGATAGAAAATGAAAATGTATTTTGTTTCATCTACAGTTGAAATCCATAAAGTGCCTATGCTTTTATAAATACAAGTGTGTAATTAAATATTGGGGGGACCAATAAATATTTTTGAAGGTAAGATTGCTTGTGCAGCAATAATTATATGTTATATTTAATAAAAACCTTTTTAATATCAATAGATTGAAACACAATGAGGCTATTGCACAAAAGTGTAAAATCTATAATTGGGTTTTTTTATCTTATGTTCTGGAAAATGTGCTTAAGCTCTTATATCCCAACAAAGCATCATACTACTGTTTTCATTTTCAATTTCCTCAGTCTGTCCTGTCAAAATCAAGAATACTATTATTTTCAAACAAAGGCTTCACCAGGCATTTGACAAAGTCCCATATGCAGTTAGGGGTTGGCAACAAAGTCTATAATAACCTTATTTCAGCATTTTACTATCCCAAAACATGTTATATTTCCTGACCATTTTTGCTAGCAAGTTAAAAATATATACGGTTGCAAAACATCCAACAATAAGAGTGTTCTTTAATGAGCAATACTTACCATCATCAACCCAGCTGAGAAATGGCTCTATTCGGTTATATCCATTTACTTGCTCACTGGGTTGTATTGTATTATATTATTAGACACAGCTCACATAAGAATGATAAAATGGCTCAAGAGACATTTGTTTTACCGCCTATGAAGCCCGAGAAAATGACTGTAAAATTAATGTTTGTAATACAAAAGAATTTTCTCCTCTTAAATTTGTTGAGATGACCTGATTATAGATCTGATAATTTATCAGATTTATTTATCATACTGGTGAGTGTATATTAAAATGTTAACACTTTCTGTGAATCCGGTATTCATAATTCTTTATAACATTTTTGATAAACCTTTGTTAATATATATAGGAGTCCATAATCAGTCATTTATGACACAAATTGGCTAAATGCCTTAAAAATTTTGATTTTGAAATTTACTTTACCCAAAGTCCATAAAGAGCATATATAACCTTTTTGTAAGTTATTATGTACCAATATTCATGCAGTCGTCTTCAGAGACGTAGGAGTCAACAATTTACCTCATACCTGTAAAGAGAGCTTGTAGGTTTTTTAAATATAATACAATTAAAATATATATTTTCTAATGCATTATGTCACTTTGTGTTATAAACTCTAATGGAATGTTCTTATATCACTTTATGAATGTTTTTATGAACATTTATGTACAAGAACAGAGGCTTATGTGTTAAAGCATTGTCAATATTTCATAATGCATAATGAATGTGTTCATATTGCATTATGAATACCGGATTTATAGAAAGTGTTATCAATGTGATTTATTAAACCCAATAACTTTTTTTTTAGTAATTTAAAATGGTGATCCTTAATGTGTGTAAATTTGTTCTCTGTAAAGGATGTTAACTTAAACTAAAAAGGTGAATAAATCTTTGCATTTGGTTGTCCAACTCATAACATTGTGGTATGACTGTGCTGCTACTTAAGGATAAGGAAAGAATTTGCATAGTTCTTGCCACACTTGTCATTTTGAGATTTGGTAGCAGAGTTTCCATTGGCACTGAAGTGTTATGTCTAGACACCGGTCTTGCTTGCTCTGCAGCGGAGTTGTGGAGAAGACCATGAAATTGGAAATGGAGAGTTCACCCTGGTGTGACAAGGCTGATTAGCCAATTCTAGATCCCGCTCTCGTTTCCTGCGAGGTCTTTTGAAAGGGAAGATTGCACATCAACAGCCCATATGAAGTACTTTGCCATAGTTTGACCTGCATGCATTTGTTCTTGAGCCGCCTGAATAGTGATCAAGTATTCTGCTTTTCATTATCACTCACTGCTTTTAGCACAGAATGGATCAAATCCTATTTGATAACCAACATAGCGCTGCAATTAACAAAATAATGGTCTATTAATTTACTCAATCAAATATTTAGAAACAGGGGCGGCACGGTGGCTTAGTGGTTAGCACACTCACCTCTCAGCGCTAGGGATTCCTGGTTCAAATCCCAATCTGGGTTGAGTTTCCATGTTCTCCCCCAGTCCGTGTGGGTTTCCTCAGGATTATCCGGATTCCTCCCACAGTCCAAAAACATGGATCAAGTCAATTGAATTATCCAAATTGCCCCATATAGAGTGTGTTTGCGTGAGTGAGTGTGTGCCCAGTGATAGATTGGCGCCCTGTCCTGGGTGTATCTGCCCAGCGCCCGAGACGTTCTCCCCTGGATGGGCATGGGGACCCTCCCGCGACCCTAATAGAGGAAAAGGCGGAAGATAAAGAATGGATGGAAATATTTAGAAACAATTTTTGTTAAAACATTATCTCACCTTGAGCTTTATGTTAGAAAATATAAAAACAACCCAGCTCCCAGCCTTTTTGTCCATTTTTATGGGGTGTGCACTGTCAATTTAACCAATTTATAATCCTTTTATTCATTATGTCCAGCTTTATCCTCTATTAGGGTCGCGGTGGGGTTCCCCATGCCCATCCAGGGGAGAACGTCTCGGGCGCTGGGCAGCTAGACCCAGGACAGGGCGCCAATCCATCGCTGGGCACACACTCACTCACACAGTCACACTCTATATGGGGCAATTTTGAGAATTCAATTGACTTGATCTATGTTTTTGGACTGTGGGAGGAAACCGGAGAACCCGGAGGAAACCTACGCAGACACGGGGAGAACATGGAAACTCCACCCAGATAGGGATTCGAACCGGGAACCCCTAGCGCTGAGAGTCGAACGTGCTAACCACTAAGCCACGCCCGCCCGAGCTCCAATTTATTATAAATTATTTAATTAGTTTTTAATGCAAATGTGTCTCTTGAGATAAATATGTATTTATCCATTTCTGAAATTAAGGAAATAAATTGATAAATACCATTTCGATCACAAACAACCTGTCATTACGTTTATCCCTCTGTGGAGGATCAAACAAAGGCCCCAACTTCCTGTAAAGAAATGAGAAAAAGAGAGAGAGCATAAGAGTGAGGGAGAGTTGAATGCTCATGAATAAAAGATCAGGCTACCAGATCAATAAGACTGAATCTCATAAAACCCATGACCACACAGCTAAAGTAGGCACATGAATAATACATAGTGGGGCTGAATGGAGAAATGGGAAATGTTAATCTTTATGGTTATTATTGTGCGCACACAACAGCTTTCTTGCCTGCTTACATTAAATGTTTGAGGATGTTTAAGGTGTATACCAGACAGAATTTAAATGACTGACAAGAATAAATATGTCTGTTTTCACAGTAGGGGACGTCCACACTGATTACAGTGATGCAGTGGATTTGCTGATAATTAGATCAAAGATAAAGTATATATTTTTTAAAAAAATGTTTATATGTACAGTGTGCCCAGCGATAGATTGGCTCCCTGTCCTGGGTGTATCTGCCCAGCGCCCGAATCGTTCTCCCCTGGATGGGCATGGGGAACCCCACCGCGACGCTAATAGAGGATAAAGCGGAAGATAATGAATGAATGAATATATATGTACAGTCATTATTTGTCTGATACATATTTAGTCCTGGGTGGCAGAGTGATATTATGGCATCAAAATTGTGCCCTGTGGGCTGTACCACAATATCAATAGCAGTTTTATACAAATCTATATCTACATCTGTCTTGTTTTTCGAGTTTATGTGATAATAGAACATTTCTTTTTTTTACCTCTCCTGTGGACCAACCCCATTCAGTCATATTTAGGAATGTCAGCTATTTACATTCACAACCTATATGAAAATGCCCTTGTCCAGAGGGAATCTACATGTCATAACAATTTAGGCAATGAAGGGTTAACGGTCTTGCTCAAGGGGACCAACAGCAGTAAGTGTGTGCTAGTCCTTGAAACCAGAACCTTTTATTTTAGGTGTTCATTTGAGATGAATTCAAATTACCAGTAAACATGCTATAACATTTTATTTATTCCCTTATTGATTTTCTCTGCTTCCTACTGATAAGGTGTTTAATGGCGCTCACCCCACTTATTAGATACCACCTTGGATTTGTCACCAGTTCATCACACGTTCTAAAACGAAGCTTCATTTTGTTTTAATTAAAAAAGACTTGTACTACCCAGAGTTGACCTGCAGGTTTTATAGTTTGTTTAGCTGTGTCCTACAGGATCCCCTTAATGGACTTACATATAGTTTTCTAGTTCTTAGCGTTTTTCCATTTGTTAAATCTAGTCACCCGATCTCGACACAATCTGTACATGGCTATTCTACACTTTTGTTGCTGCCTGGCCGCTCAAGTCCCCCACTGAGTCATGGTCCTCCCAAGGTTTCTTTTTCCTTAAAATAACAACACAACAGGGAGTTTTTTTTCTTGCCACTGTCGCTTCGGCTTGCTCTTTGGGGGTTTAAAGGCTTTTCATTCTATAAAGCTGCTTTGTGACAATGTACTTGTCATGAGTGTCCGTTTTTCCCCGGGAGGGGGGCGGCTAACGTGGAGATATGGCTGCGTTCAGCCGCTCGAGCCTAGTGAGCGCACCCGGGTACCGACCACGCGGGGAAAATTACGTGCGTCGGTCCACGGCAAACGCCCCCACGGTACACGACCCACACGGAGAAGGTGCGCAGCGCCGTACCGTGGTTTTACGTGGAAGGAGAGTCCAAGACACCGGGATAAAATCCAAAAGGTACAATTTAATAAAAATTGGTGTAGGGACTGGGGAACAAACGAACAACATAACATTGGGTATGAAAACCACAAAACGACATATGGAGGGCTAAAAAATTAAAAGAAAACCAACTAAACATTTTTAAAACCCAACCAATACCCAAGTGAGATAATGAGGACCGACAACGAGGGACAGGTGCAGCAGGTGCTCGTGACAAACAGAGCAGGTGCTCGTGACAGTACTGTTGTTAAAAGAGCTATATAAATAAATAACTTGAACTTGAACTTGAGCTGTACACATTAAAAAAAAAAAAAAAACTAAAATATTTTTAAACATAAATTTAAAACATAATGCAATTCCAAGTTTTTAACACATTAACAACTGGTAGAGTGACTATTATTAATATTACATAGCATAATATTTCATGCAAAAAGATGGTGGTGGCTGAGATTTTTATTTCAATGAGATTTATTGATGGTGAGTTAAAGTTACTGTTTTGATTTGTAAACATTAAAGAAGTGACAGTGGGGTCAAACACAGTCGGCAAAAACGAACCGTACAAAATGAACAAAAACACAAGGAAAATCATAATGAGTTTTCATTTGACTCAAACTAAACCTCACTTACATCAATGTCCACCTCGACAGTGATTAAAGATGGCAGCCTTTTCAGACAGCATAACTGACTCCACCTCATATCCTTTGCTTTCCAATGAGGTAGAAAAAATCAATTTACATTCTATTTTCATTACCCATGCCAAACCAAAGCTTCTATGTCATGTCACTCAGGAATAAATGACTGTCTATTGCCTCATATTTTGCATATCTAATTTGCACTAAATTAGAATCACATGGAATTTAGCCTAAATTTGATTGACAATATTTTATTATATATATATTTTTTACTTCCAACTTTTAACATCACTTTAAAATAGAATGGTGTCTATTGTGTGCAGCATTCAACTACACTCTCCAATTATACTCTAAGCAGCGACTATAAACACATAAATACACACATGCATACATATAATATATACAGACATACATACATATATGTGAATGTATATATTATATGTATGTCTGTGTGTATTTATGTATTTATAGTCACTATATATAATATAATATAGGGCGGCACGGTGGCTTAGTGGTTAGCACGTTAACCTCTCAGCGCTAGGGATTCCTGGTTCGAATCCCTATCTGGGTGGAGTTTCCATGTTCTCCCCGTGTCCTTGTGGGTTTCCTCGGGTTCTCCGGTTTCTTCCCACAGTCCAAAAACATGGATCAAGTCAATGTTTTTGACAATGTTTTTTTCTCTCGAGTTCTCCAAATTGCCCCATATAAAGTGTGTTTGTGTGAGTGAGTGTGTGCACAGAGATGGATTGGCGCCCTGTCCTGGGTTTATCTGCCCAGCGCCCGAGACGTTCTCCCCTGGATGGGCATGGGGAACCCCACCGCGACCCTAATAGAGGATAAAGCGGGAGATAATGAATGAATGAATGAATATATTTTTTACTTCCAACTTTTAACATCACTTTAAAATAGAATGGTGTCTATTGTGTGCAGCATTCAACTACACTCTCCAATTATACTCTAAGCAGCGACTATAAACACATAAATACACACATGCATACATATAATATATACAGACATACATACATATATGTGAATGTATATATTATATGTATGTCTGTGTGTATTTATGTATTTATAGTCACTATATATAATATAATATAGGGCGGCACGGTGGCTTAGTGGTTAGCACGTTAACCTCTCAGCGCTAGGGATTCCTGGTTCGAATCCCTATCTGGGTGGAGTTTCCATGTTCTCCCCGTGTCCTTGTGGGTTTCCTCGGGTTCTCCGGTTTCTTCCCACAGTCCAAAAACATGGATCAAGTCAATTGAGTTCTCCAAATTGCCCCATATAAAGTGTGTTTGTGTGAGTGAGTGTGTGCACAGAGATGGATTGGCGCCCTGTCCTGGGTTTATCTGCCCAGCACCCGAGACGTTCTCCCCTGGATGGGCATGGGAACCCCACCGCGACCCTAATAGAGGATAAAGCAGAAGATGATGGATGGATATATATATATATATATATATATATATATATATATATATATATATATATATATATATATATATATATATATATATATATATATATATATATATTGCACACAATCATGTAAAATGAACAACAGACATGTTTACCATTAATTTACTGTTTTAGTAACAAAATAATGCTGACAATTACAAAAATATATCTTAATGTTAATGGTGTTGGTAGATATGTTCCTGTGTTTTTGCCAAAGAAAGTTTTGTAGAACAAGAATAAGTATAGTACATGAATTGCTTACTATGCTTATAATGATGTGGTCTTAATTATTAGTCTCCTTGGTTTAATATAGAAAATGTCACCCTCGTGAGAGATAACGCTTGGCATTTTCATTTGATTAAAGGTAAAATGGCTTTCAGCACAGTTCATTTCCTATTTTATTTTAATTGACATTCCATTTATAAATACAAGTACATATATAAATATAATAAAATGGCATTCCTTCAGGTCCATGGTACAGCACAGAAAACACTACTTATAATGCAATCAGTAAAATAGACTTTCCAGTTATGAGACTATGATCATATGTCTATATGTTCTCCTTGAGCTTGTCTGCATTGGCTTCTGAGGTATTTTGTTCACTTCCACATTCTAAAAATGTCATTTCTAATGTCAGTAGGAACCAAATTGAATATGCAGATCTTTTGGTTGGGGTACTGGAGCATACCCTAATGCCAATAGGGACCTGAAGGTCACCAAGTACTATGCCTAAAGTGCCCTCGGGCAAGGCACCTAACTCCCGTCGCTCCCTGGGTACCATATACAATGATGCCCACTGCTTTGGGCATGTGTGTTTACTTCACTCAGTTTGTTTGTATGTGTTTCACTGCACGGATGGGTTAAATGTGGAGGACTAATTCCTATGTGTTTAAGTACAGTAGGAAACATACAGTAGATCACTCGCTTGAAAATTCTCACTAAATGCCAATTATCATGTTCATTTCTCTACAGTGGTTTTGCCCTGTTTGAAGACACCCACACAGTCTTGTAAAGAACATATCAACCCCACATATCAAATCCTGGCTATTCTTGTGTGATTCAAGTACACCGACTGCACCAAAGTACCAGCTGTTTTTTTTTTTGTTTTTTTGTGTGGAAGAAAAAGAAGCCCCGGTGATGTTATCAGCTGCTGTCGCTATTCAGTGAAGGCTCTCGCAGTCAATTCACAAATCAATTAGACCTGTAGCTGTTCACAGTGCTTTCTAAACAAACTCCTGATGATCACCACAGTGAAGCTATTGACGTGTAGTGGGATGCAGGCAGCCTCTATCCTCCTGGAGTTAACAGGTATGTTTGGGCCCACATTAAGTGATAGATTATTGACTCTGAACCATTTTGCAAGCCCTTCCTTCTTGTTCTGACTGCTGTTCTTGTTGATGAGACCCTCTGAGAATGTGTCATTAAACTGGCTGCAACTCAAGCTAGGTTTCACAACACATTGTAAGGCGGTAGTGCACACAGAGGTGGACTGAGCGCACAGCCTTGGGGAATTCTGCTACTCAATTAGATGGTGCAATTTCTGATGTTCCTAATTCTGACTGACTGCAGTCTCCCAGGCAGGAAGTCCTATATCCAGTTACAAAGCGAGGTGTTCTAGTCCAGCGGGATCAGCTTTAAAAAGAAAGCATTGAGGAATGATGGTCTTATATGCTGAACTGTAGCTAATGAGTGTCATTCTTGAATACTGTAGGTATCTCTTATCTACCAGTTGGATAGAGCTGGAGGAAAGGTGATCATCATATGATCGTATCATTTTTTTGATGGTAATTGCTGATGCGTGAACTGTAGGCGGTGCAAAAGCGTGCAACTGACTTAATTTGCTTCATTACCAACCACTAAAAACACTTAATGAACAGCATAAGATCCTTAATAAATATGTATCTAACTGCTATTAAACTGTGTTCATTAAGATTTCACATTTTGGCACATATATTATGCTTTTCTAATTATACCCATGTAAACATGTTCATATATATAAAACACAGCAGGAGAACTGTGTTTTATATATAAACATCTGTAAGATATAAAATAGAATACATACCAGGTTATAAAACTGGGTTTTGGTCACATCTGGGAGTGATCCATACAAGCGAAGAGCAAAGTGATCCAAAATGAAATGAAGGGTTCAAAACTATATTACACATAATTGCTGTCATGACAGTTTTGGCTATAAACATTTATATAACTTACTCATGATAACCGATGCTACTGTGTGGGCAGTGTTAATTAAATTCCTTAATTTTAAGTGAAGCACAACTTGCATGATGGGACCAACTTTAATTTATGGATTAATCACCTCAGCCTGCTGAAGGTTGGAGCTGCTGAAACTGCATCCTTGCAACAATAGTAGTGAGTCAAGCTGTGCTGTCTGTATACATAGGCCTAACCCTGCTATTTTAAGCAAGTGATTGCAGGAATAAATGCTTGTACTCTACAAAGTATAACATGATCACGAAGCAAGGATGGATTTGAAGAAGAAATGGTTTTGTAGATTGTTATTCTATATATACATGAAATAAAGTTTCACCATTTCCAGCGATGGCAAAATTCATGGCTTTCATTAAAAGAGGCTTTTGTTTACAAACCCCGAATCAACGGAATTGCAAGCAGAATTTTTGCTAAATAAACTGAGGTTAATTTTATACTCTGTTCAGCTTCCTTTACTTGAATTTAATATTAGTCTTAATATTAGTAATTTAATATTAGTCTTTTTCAGACAAAAGATTTTTCAGTCAAAAGAAATTTGTGAGAAGCTACTCAGTTCATGGCCACCGAAGTTGTAGTTTCCTTTTTATGATCCTGCCTGCAGGCATACTGCTCAAGAACACATAATAAAAAGAAAAGTGTTCTCATTTGACCACAGCGTATGTTAAATGTCGACTGGACTAGATATGAGTTTCAGTCCATGTTTCAGTGTGTATATATATATATATATGGCGGCACGGTGGCTTAGTGGTTAGCACGTTCGCCTCTCAGCGCTAGGGATTCCCGGTTCGAATCCCCATCTGGGTGGAGTTTCCATGTTCTCCCCGTGTCTGCGTGGGTTTCCTCCGGGTTCTCCGGTTTCCTCCCACAGTCCAAAAACATGGATCAAGTCAATTGAATTCTCCAAATTGCCCCATATAGAGTGTGTCTGTGTGAGTGAGTGAGTGTGTGCCCAGCGATGGATTGGCGCCCTGTCCTGGGTCTATCTGCCCAGCGCCCGAGACGTTCTCCCCTGGATGGGCATGGGGAACCCCACTGCGACCCTAATAGAGGATAAAGCGGGAGATAATGAATGAATGAATATATATATATATATATATATATATATATATATATATATATATATATATATATATATATATATATATATATATATATCATCCATTATTAGGGTCCAGGGGAGAACGTTTTGGGCGCTGGGCAGATGCACCCAGGACAGGGCGCCAATCTATCGCTGGGCACACACACACACACAGACACACTCTATATGGGGCAATTTGGAGAAGTCAATTGACTTGATCCATGTCTTTTGACTGTGGCAGGAAACCGGAGAACCCAGAGGAAACCCAGGTGGACACGGAGAGAACATGGAAACTCCACCCAGATTGGGATTCAAACCGGGAATCCCTAATGCTTATATATATATATATATATATATATATATATATATATATATATATATATATATATATATATATATATATATATATAATTTCTATTTTCATTCATGTATTTTATTTGTTATTATTATGTATAATAGTGGACGCAACTTGTCACTGTTAAAAGTGAGATGATGATGGTAACGATGAACTCTGGCCCCTTCTCTGCAGTTATAATAGTCCGTTAGCTGCACACACAAAGAATAATAATAATAAGGACTCTGGCAACTGTACTCCTGAGCATTCAGATCGCTCAGAAATACCCTCAAGCACACACTTGTCTATAACCCCCATGCCCTCCAATGCTTAAACCTAGTACCCTTTATTTAGTTCTTCACCTTCCTCACATATTAACAAACAAATCATCTCAGACACAACTATTTTAGCTCTTTCTGTTTTTATTACACATTTGAGCTCATAACACATTTTATAATGCATTCATAATCAAATGCTAATAAAGCCTTTTTAAAACTGTCTGTTGAGTGATGATGTCTGGGATTTCATGACTGCAGTAGTATGGCTCCTAAGATATTCTGAGAATTATTATAATGATAGAAAATGTTTTTACAGTTTCACTTATGCTTGCTTAGCTAATAGTGAGTATTATTAGATAAGAGCTGTAAAGGGATTTCACTGACGGTTACAGATGTAACTTAGAAGAAAAAAAAAAATGCTTCAGCTTTTGTAGTAATTTCTTTATGATCCTCAACTCATTGTCTTGAATACTCTACCAGGGTTGAAGGAGGTTCCACATGCCCATCCAGGGCAGAAACACCCGCACCCACACCAACACCCACACCAACACCCACACACACTAATTTACCTTGACTCCATGTTTTTGGACTTAGAGAGGAAACCCACGGGGAGAACATGGAAACTCCTGGAATCCCCAGCGCTGAGAGACAAACGTGCTAAGCGCTAAGCCACCGTGAACCACATGCACACATGCTTTTTAAAATAGTATATTGTCTCAAAGCAGCTTTACGGTATTCCAAACCTAAACCCACAAAAAGCAAGCTGACGTGACGGTGGCAAGAAAATAACTTCAGTGACTGGATCCGCAGCGCTGAGAGACGGACATGCTGACCATCACACAACCGTGCCAATCAAATGAACATTATAAATACAAACAAATTTGTATGATTTTGATTCAAAATTATTTTTATAACACTCATAATGGTCTTGAATATGAAAATGGTCTGTTTAAAAAAAAAAATGGTACCGTAACACATCATCATTTTTATAAAAGTACCCGATTTATGAAATAAATATTACACACGCACACAAGACACTAATACTGTGAGCACAGATAATTTTCTATATTATGACAAGCATGCTTTTGTACTTGTCACTCACTGGAGCAGTTTGGAAATTCTCTTTGATGTTTAGCTAAATTTATCACAGCGACATGATAATTTCTCATGCTGCAAAGGTCATTTATATTTAACTGTAGACATTGTTTGATTGAAGATAAAAAACATGCTCTTGCAATTTTGCATTGAAAAAAGATATTTATAAAGATTTAGAACAATTTCGTGTGAGAAAATTACAAAGTGGTAAGACACGACCATTTTTATTTTTTGATTTTTGTAATTCATTATTTTTATGTGCATACTGTTACTATTTTTATTCTTTATTTATGATTTTCATATAGGGCGGCATGGTGGCTTAGTGGTTAGCACCATTGCCTCTCAGCGCTAGGGATTCCCAGTTCGAATCCCCATTGGGTGGAGTTTGCATGTTCTCCCCGTGGGTTTCCTCCAGGTTCTCCGGTTTCCTCCCACAGTCCAAAAACATGGATCAAGTCAATTAAGTTCTCCAAATTGCCGCATATAGAGTGTGTACAGTGTGAGTGTGTCCAGTGATAGATTGGCGCACTGTCCTGTGTGTATCTGCCCAGAGCCCGAAACGTTCTTCCCTGGATGGGCATGGGGAACCCCCCTGCGACCCTAATAGAGGATAAAAGCGAAAGATGATGGATGGATGTTTTCCATTTAGTATATTAAAAAACTGTAAATGGTGCAAATGTGACTATTGCATTTTCCCCCTGGGGATTGATAAAGTATTTTGGTTCTGATTTTTACTTAAAAAAACTTTGATCGCTATTCCAAATTCTCACCCTTATATACCAAACATATAATACCAATACAACCATATTTTAAAGATGAATTATTTCTCTGTGGTGAAGTGGTTTTCATGTGTATGAAGAACAAACCGTTTTAAAATTCCATTAAAACATTTTAAAACGTAGAAAATACAGCATGGTAGATCTTACGTAAAACAGGCTACATGCAGATGATGTTGAGTTTGTTTTATTTCGATAAAATGCCTACTGAGTGAAATACAAAAAAAATGCAGTTTCTCCAATCCAGGCATGTCAAATATACTGCAGAGTGTATGTTCATGTGTGCACAGCTGATGTCAACGTGGTTGTGGGGTTTTGTTTGACAAATTTCTGAAAGTTTATTTAATCTATAAAGCTTTTTTCCCCCTGAATGTTAGATGGCTGTCTGAAGTCCCATAGGAGGTACCAGGAGTTCTGGGAAATGCAAGGTGGCTCTGTTGTCATGGTGATGAACTTAATTAGTGTCAGCTGACAAACCTTTCTTGCTCTTTGTGTGCATGTCTGTGTGTGTGTGTGTGTGTGTGTGTGTGTGTGTGTGTGTTAGGGGATGATGTGTACCTGCAGGCATGTGCTTATAGTAATGAAATGCAAAACTTACCCTTAGAAGCTTTACTTTATAAATGAATACCAGTTGATTTCAGCTGACCATTAACATGTCCTTATATTTAACTCTACATTTTCATGCTTTTCAGAAACTGTGTGCACACTGTGTGTAAAGTCCCTAGATTGCATGATGACATCATAAAACTCTTTTTCTACCATTTTGGTGATTGTTAACTGAATATTAGCTGTTTTCTTTTTTCATAAATAACTGTCATAAAATGTCACTAAAGATGGCTTTATGAGATCTTCTATGCGTCTACCGTCTCTTTTGGCTGCTTTCATCAGGGGTTGCCACAGTGGATCGTTCTTCTCTGTCTCACTCCATCCTGTGTACCCTTCTCCATCATCACCAAAACCATCCTCACCACATCTATAAATGTTCTCTTATACCATCCTGTCCACCTCCAACCTGGTGGTTCCATCCTCAACCTCCTTATTCCAGTATAAAGCTCATCCCTCCTCTCTTCTCATCTTGGTTTCTTCTGCTTAATCCTGTGTTTTGGACTAGGGTCCATTCATGGGAGATACTTTTCAGATGCTGTATAGGGGCAACTTATATAGGCGGCAATGTAGAGCAGCCAGTTTACACTGTATTCATGTTTTTGGACTGTTGGAGAGACCGGAGAACCTGGAGAAAACCCATTCGGACATGGATTCAATCCTGGATTCCCAGTGCTCAGAGATGGATGTAACCACTACGTTACGGTGCCGCCCTCATTCCTTTTCTGCACATGCCCAAACCATCCAAACCAAAATGTTGCCTCCTTAACTTTGTCTCCAAACATCCTATATTTATTGTCCTTCTAATAAACTCCTGCATTTTCGTCACTCCCAATGAAAATTGTAATGTCTTCATCGCCACTACTTCCAACTCTAAGTCTCTAAGATGTATAACAGGCCTTACTACTGTCCTTTAAATGTTTTCTCTCTTTGGTAAATACTCATTTATTACAGAACCGCTGCAACTCTACTCTATCCATTCCACCCTGTTTGCATGCTCTTCTTCACCTCTCTACATTTTACATTAACTATCTAGTCCAAGTACCGAGTGTGCATTCATCACATTTTACATTTTGCAGATACCTTTATTCTAAGAGACCATAATTTAGGGAGCAACATGTTGACCTGGATTATCATAAAATACTGACCTTTTGCTGATCTGGACCGATATGGAAATGTCCTGCATATTTTATATGTCTATCCTTTAGGCACACACCTGAGTTCAATTTCCTTTTTTTATATTTTCATTTCTATTTTCTTCTATTTTCTGCTCTGCTCTCCTTCAATGTAAGGGATTGATTACTATCACTTTTTCTTCCTCTTACTCCCAGCTTCTAGACTCCACTTGGGGTCCCATGTTCTCCCCCATTCTGCAGTTTACCCTTATCAGAGATTTGTATCCGTGAACCTCCAGGGGAACAAAGGTTCTCTTTGTTGAAAGCTATTTTCTTTTGTCTTGGATTTCTTCTGTGTTGTTGTTGGTTTGACTTAATTATTTTGTACTGCAACCGTAGTTGTCTTATTTAAATAGTCTTATTTTGCCTCTGTTTCTTTTGAGGATGTTGCAGAGATCAGTTTCTAAACGTGTTTGTATTTAACAAATATAATTCAGTTTTAGTTATCAAGGGTCAAGCTCAAGTTTATTCTTCACATGCACAGTTATACACAGTGTAATTCTTGTACAACCCGATGAGAAATCGCGACGGCAGCCGAACACAGCGGCGCTATCGTTAGAAATAGGCAGAAAATGTGATACATTAGGAGAATATTATGCTTTAATAAGCACAGGTTGAGGGCCCGAAAAAAACACCTTTTAGCACACAAGCAAATACAAACATAAAGACATGGACAAGAAGCATGGACGTGTCCAAAAGGGATTACAAATTCAGATAATATATGTATTTATTTATTTGGTTTGTTAAAACAATATACGTGTGATGAACTCAATACTAAAATTAGATTTTAAGTTTTTAAGAAAATGCACCTATATTTTATTGTATTATTGTAAATTTTCATACACACTCCTGCACACAATGTTAACAAAATGTATTGATTTATTGAATTTATAAAAATCAATTCAACAGCTTTAAAAGCAGCAGATGATGCAATGTTAATGTGAGGCTGTAGGTGTGGAGAGGCTCTAATGCACCAACACTGGTTTTTGAATTATATCCAAAAACAATAGTTCATCTAATTTAATGTGATGGCACTAAAACGATTATATTTTGTATATTTCTACAAAAATGCAGGACATTTTTAAACAGGTATATATATAACAGTGACTTTGCAAATCATCAGCATCTTGTTCCATCTGTCTTGTTGAACATTTACCTAGTTAATTCCATGGCCTTAATTACAAAGACTAGCTATTGTCATTCTTTTGTCCTTTCCTGTCCACCCCTGCCTCTGCCTGTGCTCAGTGTTTGGTCCATAATTCGGTTCTGGCTCATTTTCTGTTCATCAAGTCCAGGAATTAGAGCTCCACATTTAGCTCCAAGTGTTCTCGCTATAAAATATTTTCTATTTTTACTCCACGCTCAGCCTTTTTTTTTTTTGTGATGCAGGACTTATTACAGTCCAGTATGCTTACTTCTGTACACCAAAGAACAAATGCCAGTATCAAATAAAAACAATATTGTACAATATAATTATATATTATGTCATAAAATTATCCTAATGCAACTCTGAGACATTTTTTGTGTTTCTGTTTGAGGAAACGCATTAAAGGATGCAAAACATCCATGATGAGCAAGGTCAAGGGTTTAGGCTACGTAGTTAATAGCACTTGAAATGTTAGATGTTTTTTGTTTTCGATACATTGTGAAATATTTAATACATGATTGTATTAAATTTAGCAAAGTGTATTATATTAAATCAGTTTACTCAAGCTCAGAGATTTCTTATTCAAATTTTAGTGGTCAGAGGTCAAGTTTATTGAACCCTTACTGTTAGCTGTGCTATTATCGTGAACACAATATAAACATCTCTTCAAATTGTCAAAAAGTTTTACATGGAGGGAAGGATAAACGGTTTAGATTTTCATGATAAGGTTACAGTGACCTCACATTTGTCTTGATCTGTTTTCTTTAAAGGATGGATTAACTGCTCTGATAATTGTAGACATAGGAAGCCTATTTTGGGTTACTGCCATACTTATCGTATGTACTTATCTTTAAGTCAAGCCTGAATCTGTTATAAGGATCTTATTAAACTATGCCCTTTAAAAAACTACAAATAATCTGCAATAATGTACCTTAGTCGTTGTTGTTCTGCAAAGCTAAAACGGTGAACCTCTGTATTAGTAATATAAGAGGAAGATTACATGACTGATAAAAAAGCACTGCTGGCATCACTGCACTGCAACAGAAGCAACCCTGTAATACGCACTGCAGCAAAACCAGCCGTGTGGGGGGGCCAGCTGGGGGAAGTCAGATGAATTAATAAAGAAAGAAAGATTTATTCAGGAGTGTGGAATAAAAGTTGCTATTTGAAGTGACTTTATGATCCACAGCCAAATGAGCTTATTTCTGCCTTATCAAGTCTGTAGGTTACTTACATCAACAGCAGCTTCCTTTTCACACACAATGCACAACAACCACTTGCGTATTCCCTGGCAATGAATGATGTCATTAATATTGTTAATATAATATAAAGTGCGGCACAGTGGCTTAGTGGTTAGCATGTTCTCCTCTCAGCACTAGGGATTCCCGGTTCGAATCCCCATCTGGGTGGAGTTTCCATGTTCTCCCCATGTATGCGTGGGTTTCCTCCGGGTTCTCCGGTTTCCTCCCAAAGTCCAAAAACATGGATCAAGTCAATTGAGTTCTCCAAATTGCCCCATATAGAGTGTGTTTGTGTGCGTGTCTCTGTAAGTGAGTGTGTGCCCTGTGATGGATTGTCGCCCTGTCCTGGGTGTATCTGCCCAGCGCCCGAAACCTTCTCCCCTGGATGGGCATGGGGATCCCCCCCCGCGACCCTAATATAGGATAAAGTGGAGGATGATGGATGGATAATATGAAGTTCTGTGATTTGATTCTATAAAGAACCACCACAGGTATATTATCTTAAATGAAGAGGTAAGATGCATATACTATTCAATAACCGAGTGCACAGGAGACTGATGATGAAGAAAGAAAATACATTTATTTATCTGTTATCAATTTTCCCTTAAGTGGAAAGATTACATGTGGTGGTTTACTTTATTGATTAAGCACATTGCAGTGATAAGTGGTATACATTAATAATTCCGAGCTGAAATTTTTAGCGGCGGTAACTTTTATTGCTAATAGAAAAAGACGGAGCAGAAAATGTGTACTTGTTTTGTTAAAATCAGTGAAGCGTAGCGGGAATTCGTAAGAAACTGAGATGAACCTGTCTGTGTTTATCTAAATGAAGGCAGTCAGAGAGTGTATGTGGATGACAGGAATTAGAACTAACAAATGTCTGCAAAGTCTAGTCATGTGTTTCTCTTTGAATGTTTCTTACATGCAACTGCTTCGTAATTGGATAATAATTTTAGACAAATGGACAGATTTTAGCAAGATGCTCATTACATCTTGCAGTAATGGCTCCTCGGGGCCAACGCTACTCCAGTCTATCAGACCGAATTAGTCTGAAAGTGTTTCAATTCTGTTTGCTGCTTACATGTTGTCCCAACTTATTAATTTACTCATAACCTGCTCACAGGATTAAAAATTATAAAGCGCTAATGAATTAAAAGATCCTGAGATTACAAAAAAATCTAGGATTGTATTTCTTTGTCATTTATTTATAAATAATTTCCTCTAGTTATAAAGCCTATAGATCTTTGATAAGATACATAATCTCGTAAAATGTATTAGATTTATAAATTTATAATTTTTTTAAGGCAATGATAGATATTATAAAAATAACTTATTATTTAAATAATCTGTTGAAGTTCGTATATATATATATATATATATATATATATATATATATATATATATATATATATATATATATATATATATATATTCATTCATTATCTTCCATTTTATCCTATATTAGGGTCGCGGTGGGGTTCCCCATGCCCAGCCAGGGGAGAACATTTCGGGCGTTGGGCAGATACACCCAGGACAGGGCTCCAATCTATTGCTGGGCACACACTCACTCACACAGACATGCACGCACGCATATAGAACCTGGAGGAAACCCACGCAGACACGGGGAGAACATGGAAACTCCACCCAGATGGGGATTCGAACCGGAAATCCCTAGTGCTGAGAGACGAACGTGCTAACCACTAAGCCACTGTGCTGCCTTATATATAAACACATACACACACACACACACACACACAATAGCACAAGACAGCTTTACAGTCTTGCATGCTGAAGTGACAGTGGCAAGTAAAACCTAGGAAGGACCGAGGCTCAGTGGGGGGCTTTCCTCCTTGGGCGGCCAAAAAAAAATAAAATCATAATGAGTGTACCACACAAAAGTAATCATTCTTTTAAAAAATGTTTATCTTTGATTTCTTATTTCAATTTTAATAGAAAAAAATGAATAGAAAATAAGTAATCAGGAGAAAGTATGTTTTGCTTTGTCATGGTAGTTCTTGTCCTTCCATTGTGTACGAATGGTAACTGTAATTATAAAATATTGGTTATAAGAACTCATGCTGGCTTAATTCAAATTAGCTGTGGACCATGAATAAAAATTCAGTGAATAAGAACATGAAGAACTTTGTTTGTTATTTTTGTAATCAATTTTTCTAATAAATTACTCTCTAATTGACCCTTCTTTCCTGCTGGGATTAACCATTAGCCCTTAGTAGAAGGGCACTGATTTAAAAAAAACTAAAAAGCCAAAGGGAAAAATATACATAGGTCTGATAAATTAAACTGTTTGTGTGTGTGTGTGTGTGTGTGTGTGTGTGTGTGTGTGTGTGTGTGTGTGTGTGTTCGCTTAACAAATCCACATCATTGCCTTGATTACCACAACATTTATACTCTTTGGGAAGCAGCAATGACAAAACTTTACTTTATGCCTCTAAAGACCGCTTATATGCTTATATAAACTGTTATAAGCATTTATAAAGTCATCTTCAGGGAAAGTTTTCATTAAACGCAAACGTTATAAGGCTTTATGACGCTGGTTTCTATAATAAGTTGGTGAACAGTTAAAATATATAATTATTAATGCATTATACCACTTTGTGTTCTAAAGTCTTATGGCATTTTCTTACAACTTTGGTTTTGTGGTTATGTACATTTTTGGACATTTAACAAAGGCTTATGACAAGTATTATAAAGCACTATGAATAAAAAAAAGCTTTATAAATGCACTTACAATGCATTATGAAAACTGGATTTAGGTAAATTGTTACCATTCACGTTTACACTGTTTGCAGGAATAGTCATCACAAACCTGGGCTGAGAAGGGACTATTTAATAATAAATAATAATGTCTTTAAATTTCTTTGAACACTGTGTCTGGACTGAAGCTAAGTTTAAAGTTTCCAAATTGTTTAGCGTGTCTACTGATAAGTATTTAATTTTATGGCAAAGCTGAGATTAGATGCAATATGGATTTAAAAAAAAATGAACAGATGCTGCACAGCTGTGCACATCAGGGTTTAATTAATTATTTTTTTTTACCAATTTTCATGTAATTGTTGATCTCTGTGTTGAGAGCTCACGACATCTATTTATCACTTTGTCTTAAATCAAGCGTCTTAATTTTAAAATGGTTTGAACCAGTTTTTTAGGTTTATTTATAATGTGTTATCCATCCATCCTTTATCTTCCGCTTTATCCTCTACTAGGGTGGAGGGGGGGGGGTGTCCCCATGCCCATGCAGGGGAGAACGTTTCGGGCACTGGGCAGATAACACCCAGGACAGGGCGCCAACCCATCGCTGGGCACACACTCGCACACGCAAATACACATTCTATATGGGGCAATTTGGAGAATTCAATTGACCTTGATCCATGTTTTTTGTACTGTGGGAGGAAACCAGAGAACCTGGAGGAAACCCACACGGACACGGGGAGAACGTGGAAACTCCACCCAGATTGGGATTCGAACCGGGAATCCCTAGCGATGAAAGGAGAACATGCTAACCATTAAGCCACCATGCCACCCTATAATGTGTTATTCAATTTAAAATTATCTTATTTTAAAAAGCATTTTTTTTATTTGGTGCTGTTGGTGTTTATTAAGGATTTTTAAAAGTATTATTTGTTAACATCCTCATTCTTTCTTCCTTCTCTAACTATAGCCATATGTACATGCTCATAAATGATGAGTGTAGAGTAGAAGGTGCAACAGACAAAAGCAGCAAATTAGAGCTATTACCCGTTCTATTGACAGGGGGTATTTTATCCTGCCAACTTTCTCATAGTACTTACATTAGCTCATTTCATTAATGCTGTACCACTCACAGGTCTCCGTAGCAACCTTAGGCTGTCACTTCATGACAAGTGCAAGACCCTTCCCCTGCCTTTTCTCCTTTGCTTTGCAGATTTTTCGACTTAACATTCATGGTCAGTTCTTCCCACCTATCTATCAGTAATGCTCTAACAAAGAAATTAATACTGACCAAGGATACAGCAATTTGCTTCCCCCTGAGGCCTGAAACTGAGTTTTATGGGCTGCTCTAAATCTCACTGTACGTCGGCAGTGTGAACATCATCATACCAATCACACTGCAGCAGAAAAAAAAAAAATCTGTGTGGTTAGACAAATACATTTTGAATAAAATATGTCAAATAAATGCAATTTTATCTCAGGTAGTGTAGGTAGTTTTTTAATTTATTTAGTTATATGTTTGTTCATATAAGTGTTTATACTACACAATTATATAATAGTATATAATATTGGTTAGCAAGTCCACATCTCAGTGCTGGGTGAAATTTCCATGTTCTCCCCGTGTTTGTGTGGGTTCTCTGGGTCCTTTGACAGTCCGAAAACAGAGAGTTAAGATAATCTAATTGTGTCTGCCCAGATGGATTGGTGTTCCGTCTGGTGCGTCTGCCCAGAACTTAAAACATTCTCCTCTGGATAGCCCCCCAACCCCCGTGACTCTGATAGAAGATTAAGTGGTCGAAATAATGAGATAAGATGTAACTTTGAGCTGTGTGTCACTACCAAATTCTGAATATCAGAAAAGTTCTTTATTTAATGCTGAAGTTAGTGTTTTCAATAGAAAATCAAATTTTGTTAAACATTTTATTCAATACTCCATATAGCTGGGACAGTGGCAAAATAAGACAATAGTAATGTTTTATGTCTATAAATGTGCATGTTCAGCGGGTCCTCAGGCAGTACACCATTTAAGAAACTACCACGCTACAATAATACACATAGCCACATGGGCATGAGAGTTCTTTGGATAATCATTGGCCCTTAACACAAACTGATGGCATCATGCAACGAAACAAAATATTTGTTTATGCAACGAGTAAGCCATATCCAAATTTCAGTTTCCTGTTATCAAAGGAGGTCATATTTCAGTTTGTTTTTAAGAAAAACAGTTGGTGACTTCTACATGCCAGATAAAATTGAGCGTTGAGACTGTTACCACTGTAAAAAAGTACCAAAAACAGCATCTGTGAATGAATAGGGTGCATCGGTATCCACAGATATGTGAATGTACAATTGCAGTGGAGGCTTATATTGGTATTCCAGTGTTTCCACAGACAACGTCAGCCCTCAATCTGTTGTGAGAATGTAAGGCTGTATTTTTAAAAGAACTTGGAATTACGTTCTATGCAGCAAAGGTACAATGTGTTGTTTGTAAATTGTGTTCTCAGACAAATGGTGAGAGTTAAAAGGAATATTTGTTTTAAGAAAAGAAATATTATTTCATATGTGTTCAAAGGATTGTGAGCTCAAATAAATGCAGTCCACCGGTTGTTTTTTTATAGATGAATAAACCTATTAAATATCACCCTGGCTGCAATCGTCTTAAAAGCTTTGCACACGATAAATGCACAAAGTGAGTAATGTTTTGCACTGAGTTCATACAAGTCATTTATATTGTTGTTTATATATAAAAAATGTTAGGATGGACTTTGGACTTTGCAAAAAGGGGAAGTGATAATGTAAATAAATGACTGTAAATTAAGAATATGTCAAACTTAAAACCCCCAAAAGTTTTTTTTGCTCCTGCAAACAAGCAGACACTTTTATTTATTATTGTTCTTTTATATATAGGGGCGGGTTAGCTCAGTGGTTCGGGTGTTGAGCTATCAATCTGAAGGTTGGGGGTTCAAATCCCAGGTCCACTGAAGTTACCAGTGTGGGTCCTTGAGCAAGGTCCTTAACCCTCATTGCTGCAGGGATGTTGTGATTAACCCTGTGCTCACCTTGTAAGTCGCTTTGGATAAAAGCGTCCAATAAATGACCCAATTTATTTATTTATTTATATATTATTTTCTCAGAATAAGATGTTTTTGCTAGCACACTCTAAAATATTTGCACAGTCTGTGCAATTTATTTTCCGTAATTTTGTGATTTACGTGTAATTAAATAACAATTTGCAACCACTGAAAGCATCTGGCGTAAACTTTGGGAAATATTTAAATTATGCTCCACTTTCCCGCTTAACTGATTAATTACGACCATTTTCACACTGTGCTGTTTAATCCCAGCTGGGAACAAATTAACATGTAAGCAGTAACAGACAGAACCAAGAACAGACCTCCACAGATGAGGTACTTCTTGTGTGGTGGATCGTTCTGAGCATGATAACACTGACATGATGGTTTGTGAACTGGTGTGTGTGGGCAAGAATCATTACCTGACTGCTACTGCTGGACTGAAAACAGACAATGTTAAGACACGAGCCTCCAGAAAGTACTGTCATAGAGGTCTAACACAAACTGCAACAAAGATGGCCTTCTGCCTCTGACTTTACATCCTCTATGTGGCACAATAAATAAGGTGTGTCTAAGTGCATATTGATTTGGCGGTGCTTAAAAACTCTGACCGCACCATCCACTAGTATACCTAATAACACATTTGGTCATTTTACATTTGGTCATTTTAGCAGACGCTTTTATCCAAAGAGACTTACAAAGTGAGCACAGGGTTAATCACAACATCCCTGCAGCAATGAGGGTTAAGGGTCTTGCTCAAGGACCCACACTGGTAACTTCAGTGGGCCTGGGATTTGAACCCCCAACCTTCAGATTGATAACCCAATGCCCAAACCACTGAGCTACCGCGCCCTCACAGCACAACAAATACAAACACACTTCTAAATGTCAGTTTTAGTTCAGTACTGAAAATGATTCACCCTTTAGGTAATACCTGCTCTGTGATGGTCTGATGGGGATCCTAACCATTAGAAAAAAAGTACAGGGGACTAAAGACTCTGCAGAGTGAGGAACCGAATGCAATTTGTCTGTAATTGTAATTAATGTTAAAACAATTGTTGCTGTAGTAGCAAATATTTACATGCCTATAGGATTTTATATAGAAATCTTCTTAAATATTTAAATTTTGCTTTCGGTGCTGCTGCATTTTTATTAAAATCACACAATTGTAATTTAATTTAAACTGTATAATAACAGATCAAACATTTACACACACACACACACACACACACACACACACACACACACACACACACACACACACACACACACACACACACACACACACACACACACACATATATAGATATGTAAAGATTAAAAACCTCCACAAAACTTTGAGGTTTTTAATTAATTCCAACCCTTATTCAGTGATCAAAATAATATTATGTCCATATATATATATATATACAGTATATATATATATATATATTGTGTGCTTATATATTCTATAGTCATTAGCAGCCCATCACACACACCTAGTAAACAAAAAGAAAAAAATCAATCCATCGATTTGTACCTCCTGACAGACATATTCTCTCTGCCAGGATGTGTGTCCACCCAACAAAAATCAGTGCCATTGATTTGCCAAGGTGTGAAGACTCAGACACAACCAAACCAAGAATAGTATGCCCAGATATGTTTAATTCATTGACTTAAAGAAATAGTGAGAAATCAATTTCATCATTTTGAGTTGTGTGTCAGAGTATGCACAATTTAAATGCAGTTAGCTGTAGTGTATGCCTGAGGGGGATGAGTGTCAAAATGTCACCCGCAGTCATGATCCATGGGTTTAATATGTGACCGATTACATAATTATAGCCATTACAATTTAATAGGAGTAAATTTCTTCACTAATCAACTGGTCATAATAAGTAAGCTCTAGTAAAGACATCCATCCATTATCTCCCACTTTATCCTCTATTAGGGTCGCGGTGGGGTTCCCCATACC
Source organism: Corydoras sp. C115 (assembly GCA_019802505.1). Classification (NCBI taxonomy): domain Eukaryota; kingdom Metazoa; phylum Chordata; class Actinopteri; order Siluriformes; family Callichthyidae; genus Corydoras; species Corydoras sp. C115. Next base: position 7,813,055 of record JAFMOC010000011.1, on the reverse strand, counting down.
CATCCAAGGGAGAACGCTTCGGGCGCTGGGCAGATACACCCAGGACAGGGCGCCAATCCATCTCTGGGCATACACTCACTCACACAGACACACTCTATATGGGGCAATTTGGAGAATTTAACAGACTTGATCCATGTTTTTGGACTGTAATATAAGTAATTATAATACCTAATAAAATATTTTAATCCAGTTTTAAAGTAAGCAAAATTATGATTGCTTTATTAAACACTCTGATAGCAGAATCTCTCATCAAGGAAAATAACTAAATTACTACAGATAAATAAAAGTACTTTCAAAAGTACTTTTTCATTAAATGTCAAGTACATTAAGAAATCAATATAAACCTTAAATGAACAAAAAAAAAGATAAAATATAAAGTTTATTTTCACTTGTATTTACCTTGGTAAATATGTGAATTTCTTTATTTTTTATTATTTTCTTTTTATTTGTTCACTTTTACAAGTATGTATAAATATGTTTGGTATTTATTTTTCCAAACATATGTATTCTGTCCCCTTCTTGCATTTCTGTACTTGTTTGTGCATCATTGTGCAAATGTGTGGACTGTGTTTCAATCGGTCAACTTCTCACCTATTGGCTGATCGACACATGCATTACGAATTGTGGCTTCTTGTGTCCAATATGGCAGCTGCGTTGACACATCGCAGCAGCAGCCAGGGCAGCATCTGAATGCATGATGTCTGACGAAGGAGTAGTGGTTTGAATTGGAGTGGACAGAGTAATGGATAATTTTTTTTTATATGTTTTCGTGTTATCACATCTCTGATGTTTTTTTTCCTGACATTCAACATAAGATGCACCAGCTTCCAGTTATGACTCACAACATGGAATAGAGATGGAGACAAAGCAAATTAGCATGTCAGCAAGCTATTCAATAGGGGAGAAGTCGATCCCTTGAGACATAGTCCTTGCTTATCTGCATAATGAGGCAGAAATGCAAAACTAATGTTCATAAATAATCAAATCATAAAAATAATAGAAATATTACTGAAAAATGAATGTAAACAGGTATTTGTTAAAGTAAATTCAGAAGTATATTTGAAGAAATATGTGCCACACTATTTAATTAATTAACATTTTTTCGTTTTGTTTATTTTAGATGATTGACCCAGTACTCTCTTTCTCACACACACACACACACACACACACACACACGCGGACACGAACACACGCATGCACACACCCAGTGTGGTAATATTTTCTTACTTGGATTGATAAAATTTATTAAATATAGAACTGTAAACTGTGTTCATATTACCTCAGATTTAGTATCTAAACTGGCAGTTACTGGCATCTTCGTGCAATTTTCTTTTAAAGCCGCTACATTACTTAGTGCTGGTATTGATTGTTTTTAAATATCTTATTGATCAGTCCTGGGACTACACAGAGCTTATAGACAGGCTAGGTTTCAAATCATCTTAATGGAATGCTGTTTTTATGGTGTAGGTAGAACAGCGGTGCAGTGGATGGCATGGCTTCAGACGTCCTTCATCGCTTTTAAAGGCAAAGAGCAAACAAACACACATTTCTCCAGAAAGGTTTCGTGGGAGTGTCTCTGTGGGAATCTGCCCATTCATTCAAAAGAGCATTAGTGATGGCAGATATTGTGAGACCAGACATTCTTCAGGTAGTGTTTAGTATGTTCCTAAACACTAAACTTACATTTATTAACTCTACATTTACATTACATTTTTGGTCATTTAGCAGAGGCTTTTATCCAAAGCGACTTACAAGGTGAGCACAGGGTTAATCACAACATCCCTGGAGCAATGAGCGTTAAGGGCCTTGCTCAAGGACCCCCATTGGTAACTTCAGGGGACCTAGGATTTGACCCCCCAACCTTCAAATTGATAGCCCAACGCACTGACCACTGAGCTACCACTCCCAGACACACTCTAGTAGAGAAAGTTTGATGTGCTGGACACCCAGGAGAGAGCACCAATCTATTGGTGGGCACATGCTCACTGATGGACACACACTACAAAGTGTGCAGCCAATTTACCTTGAATCTATGTTTTTGAACTGTGGGAGGAAACCAAAGAACCCGGAGAAAACCCACATGGACAGGGAGAGCATGTTCTTTTTATACTACAGTTGTATTGATGTAGACAAGATGTATCTGGTTCTCATTATTTGATTCCGTTATTTGATATAGAAAAATAAATCCTTATATTTTAAAATACTCAAACAAAATCATCTGCTTTTCACTATCTAAGTAATCAGCGCCACCTAATGACCTGCTATTGTTCCAAAATGATTAATTATTGTTTTAAATGACCTTATTGTAAATCATGTTATGTAATGAGCTTTTTTGTAGTGTATAAGTATACATTGAGTTGCAAATAACTGAATGCAAGTTTTAAATGAATATAGCAAAATCAAAATTATTCTGAGTAAAATTAAGCTTATGTTTTGTTGCCCTCTGCTGTTCAATTTGTGTAAATACAGTTTTACCATCATGGTTAAAAAGGTTTTGAAATTAAGATGTGTTTTCAAATTGTTCACGAAGATATAAAAAAAAAAAGGTTGTATTACTAAGCTCACATTTCACTTTAACAGGTTTATACAATTGTTGTTGAAATGTATCGCCTCAGCATTTATTGGCAATACAAGTGAATGTTTCTTTAACTTCTATCATTTTTCTACATAGTCTCCATCAGCTTGTTAGTGTCAAACAGGTTCTCACTGCATTAATGTTGCTCTGCTTATCTATTAAGTGTGTCCCTTGCAAAGCATCTTTAAAAAGCTTAAAGAAGCGGAAAGCCATAGGGCCAGATCTGGGCTGTATGCTGGATTTTGGTTGGCCATTTTAAGAGTTCACTACAGCTATGCCAGTGAAACTTTCAAACAATTTAATCACCATTACATTTTATTTTTTCAAACATACACTGTGCTCTAATGCATAATGGCTGAGAAAAAAGATGTAGGACAATAGAATATAAACAGCCTTCCTGCATACTGCCAAAGGGCACTAGAATTCCAGATATCTAGTTTTCTGACCCTTCTACATTGTATCCTATTACTGGAACACCAGCCTGTCATCTTATTACCCTTTAATTGTAATTAAAAACTTATATATTTAAGAAATATGACATTTTTAAATATTAACATATAAACAGATATATTTATCTTGTCTTCATAAAAAAAGACTTCAGTTTGTTGTTATCTTATAAATATGTGTGTGTGTCTGTCTGTGTGTGTGTCTTTTTTTTTTTTTATACAAATCCACATCGTTGCTACGATTACCAAGACATTTGACGTACTGCACTTACTCTGGCTAAATCAATTATTTAAACATTTTAATAAATTCTTCAGTCGGTGGTTACACAGTGCACCTGCACCGCTAAGCTGTTTGATATTATTATGATACAAGTGAAAGCTCAAGAGCTCAGATCTCATTTATCAATGAAGACTCTCTAGTGAAAATCATAAATCAATAGCAGTACTCTTAAAGCATCTTCTTAAACACTTAACCAAACCGACTGACAGAAACAGAAACATGACACCATTTAAAGAGCAGTAATAATGAATCTTTTACACCAGGCATTGCAAGCTTGGCTGTGTTGGCTTCACCTTATTGTTTTTTATACTAGTAAAAGACCTTGTGAGGTCAATTCATTCATTCATTATCTCCCGCTTTTATCCTCTATTAGGTTCGCGGTGGGGTTCCCCATGCCCATCCAGGGGAGAACGTTTCAGGCGCTGGGCAGATACACCCAGGAACAGGGCTCCAATCCATCGCTGGGCACACACTCACACACACAGACACAGAATTTAATTGACTTGATCCATGTTTTTGGACTGTGGGAGGAAACCGGAGAACCCGGAGGAAACCCACGCAGACATGGGGAGAACATGGAAACTCCACCCAGATGGGGATTCGAACCGGGAATCCCTAGTGCTGAGAGGAGAACATGCTAACCACTAAGCCACCGTGCCGCCGAGGTCAATTCCAAATTTAAAATAAATTTTTAGTTCTAAGGACACAAGTAATCTAAGGACATTAATAAATGCTTATGACAAGTATTATAAAGCATTATGAATACTTTAGAAAGCCTTATCAATGCACTTATAATGCATTATAAATACTGGATTTAGGTAAAGTGTTGCCAAAGAATTTAGTAAGCCATGGAATTCTAGCCTAGTTAGAGTAAGCAATGTTTGAAGCATGTAAAGGTGCTGGTTCTGCCTTTAGACATGAGATTCTTTCCTTTTTGTGTTTGATTCAGATGCATCACTGTTGTTCTGTTGTTCTGTTGTTCTCAGTCATCGTTAGTATGGCAAACCCTATCAACGTCAATTTACAGCAAATCATGTATGACGTCAATGATCAATCCGAGAAATGCAAGTCCTGGAACAGACAGGGAACATCGAGTAACCTTTTAGATGGAAAATATCATGTAATCACGTAATCAGGACAAGTTTTATTACAATTCTGTGCTTGGTCAGCATGTCTGCGGAGTTAGGATGCGCTGAGTCATGTCATATGATGTGCACTTGGACTACGGCGTCACTGTGTCTAATCTTCATCAATTCAGTGTTATAGAAGAATGTTTTTGCAAGGCACAGCCTTATGCAAAGATTTGTTTAATTACTTTTTTTTTATATTAATAGTTTCTGTAGTTTTTTGTAGTGTTTTTCATTTTAATGCTAAATGTTACAGTTAAAAACAGAAAGACAATTACATGAATATCTGTTCATTCATTCATTCATTTATTCATTGTCTTCCGCTTTATCCTATATTAGGGTCGCGGGGGGGTTCCCCATGCCCATCCAGGGGAGAACGTTTTGGGCGCTGGGCAGACACACCCAGGACAGGGTCCCAATCTATCGCTGGGCACACACTTACACACACAGCCACACACACAAACACACTCTACATGGGGCAATTTGGAGAACTCAATTGACTTGATCCATGTTTTTCGACTGTGAGGAAACCGGAGAACCCGGAGGAAACCGACACGGGGAGAACATGGAAACTCCACCCAGATGGGGATTCTAACCGGGAATCACTAGTGCTGAGAGGAGAACATGCCAACCACAAAGCCACTGTGCCGCCCCAATATCTGTTCAGTATTTACAATTTTTGTTCATTTGGACAAATGTTTTAAATTTTTGTTATGCTGACATATTTAAGAAAAAAACTAAGGGTTAAGTTCTCTTCAGTATAGTCATCCATTACCATGAGCCAAGATTATTATTTTAAAACCAAAACCTTGTTATATTGTAAAGTTATTTTATCACTAAAAATGAGTAATACTATATCTTATGCAATATTTTTGGTTTACACAACTCAGTGTAATATATTTTTCTCATTGCATATATTTTGACAAAATGACAATATTTTTTTATCTTAATATACTGTGTATCACTTGCCATCAGCACTACATATTATCTTATTTGTATACATTTTGTATATTTTGTACTTAATCTTCAATTTAAATTCTGTTTTTATTTTAGTATTTATCTTTGTTTTTTTTATTCAACTGCAAAAAGTATTCAAATTCTAATATTTTTTTTAAAGAAATTTCAACCAGACAAATAATAATGGTCTAACCAAAGTTTATGTATTATAATAATAATAATAATAATAATAATAAAAATTCAAATTTATATTATGGTAGTTCAGTGGTTAGGGTGTTGGGCTATTAATCTGAAACCAATGATATTTGTGTAATTATTAGAAGGCCTTTTATTTAAATAAGGCATCATATTTCTTTATTCATGTACATTTTTTAGCCTCTGGCCTGTAGTTTCTTCTCATTCTTACTATCATTACTTCACGTCATCTCCTAAAATGTTCCTTAATTAAATGGCATATACATTTTTAATTAGTAAGATTATTTATTCATTTTAATTGACCTTTCTTTCAAGCAAGTCTGGTACACGACATCACATTATTGTTTACTTTGCCAAACAATCACATTCCTATATCATTGGCCACGGACCAGATATTAATATTATTTTTACAAAAACCTCAAAGCAGATTTAAGAAATTTAAACAAGCAAGCTTGCCTCTTGTAGTGTTAATGAACCATGGTATGGCTATTTGAAATATTGTGCAACATTTTTCATTAATAAATAAATAAAGTTTTTTTTTCTCAATTACTGTTCCTTTTAGTAATATACAATAAAACAAAACGGGGTTGTAGGCTTGTATTTAAGGAACCAGCCTTGTGACCTGAAGGTCCCAGTCCCACCAAGTACTTTTTCTGAAGTCCCCTAACCCCAATTGCTCCTTGGGTTCTGTGTATAAGGCTACCCATCTCTCTGGACATGTGTGCTCACTTAAAAACTTTTAAGGGATTTTTTTCTTGCCACTGTTGCTTCAGCTTGCTCGTTATTGCTGTAAAGCTGCTTTGAAACAATGTACTATTTTAAAAAGTGCTATATAAATATATAAACTTAAAACTTGAAATTAACGTCACTGTCTGTGTGATGTGTGTGTTTCCCTGCATGAACGGGTTAAATGTGGAGGACAGATGTATCGTGTGTTCCAAAGTAGGCACTTTATTTTTAAAAAAATACAAATAAATCAACTGAGGGAATTCATTTTATTTTTTATTTAGAGCATTCAGATAAAACAGCATGAATATGATCTGAATATTTACAGCTTCTAAAAGGCCAGCATTTACAGCAATGTATATTCAATAGTTCACATCATTGGCACAAGAGGGAGACAGATTCCCACTGTATGTGGAAGCCACGCTGGAAGTCCAGCAGTGTGCGTTTTAGTCCTCGGAAACAGAGATCAGAGGTGGGATGACATTCTGGTGCCACTTCACAGGCGTTGAAGAGCAAAACTAAGCCGCCCTACATTCAAGCATCTTCTTAAAGGCTTTCCTGAAGCTGTCATCTAGGAAGGCGTAGAGAAAAGGGTTCAGACAAGAGTTGGCATAACTCAAGCTGGTAATGAAGTATGAAATCCCAATGACGAGTGGAGTGGTACCCAGATCTGTGGTCAGAGCGACAATGGTACTGAGATGGAAAGGCGTCCAGCAGAACAGGCACACGGCAAGCACAATGAAAACCATGACTGTTACTTTCTTTTTAGCTTTGTCCAGGGCCTTGGCGTTGGAGTTGAGTCTCATGTTCCGCAGTTTATAGAGCATCATCGTGTAGAGGATGCAAATGGTGGAGACGGGGATGGCGAAGCCGAGGATGAGAGTATAAATCCGGCTGGCTTTGAACCATAAACCCTCCGGACTGGGGAAACTAAGCACGCAACTTTTCCTCTCAGTGTCGTCTGGACTGATGTAGACTCCACCAAACACAGTGAAGGGCACTACAATTAAAATGACCAACAACCAAACGCACAGGCTGACTATCTTGGCTGCGCGGTAAGTGCGATATGGCATGCGCTTTGAGCGCACGGTGGCCAGAACCACCAGATAACGGTCCACGCTCATCACCGTGAGGAAATAGATGCTGGAGAAGATGTTGTAGTGGTCGATGCTCAGAATGATCTTGCACAGCACTTCACCAAAAGGCCAGTAGTGCAGAAGATGCTCGGCGATGTTGATGGGTAGAACCAAAGTGAACAGATCGTCGGCTATCGCCAAGTTCAGGATGAACATGTTGGTGACTGTCTTCATCTTGGGTGCTTTTAGGATGACATAGATGACCGCCGTGTTGCCCGTCAAGCCCACGGCGCAGATCACCGAGTAAATCACCGGCAGAACGACGTACAGGTCTGCGTAAAAGAAGTAATCCTCCGGAGGCGTGCAATTTAAATCACTCCGGTTTGGAGAACTGTAGTAATAAAAGTACATGCTGAAGTTACACTGAGGGAACATTTTCACCGAGGTTGAAATGTTCTCCATATTGAAGGGAGAAAGCTGGTCTTCACAGATTTAGAGGCGTAGAAAATCCACGCGCAATTGCCGTGGATGAGTTGGCATCACGACACCTATAATAAGAAAGGTTTGTTGGGAGTTATTTTTACAGCACTATAAATCACTATAAATAAAAGTTTGAATTAGTTTTGAATGTGTAGTTGGAAATAGAATGGGGATTTGGATGTAGTATTCCCTCACTTGGGCTGTATAACGGTAACCCTGTACTCTCATGCGTTTTCGGAAGATAAACTCTGTAACTAAGGGAAAAAGACATAAACAAAGGCAGAGGTAACTTACATTCACGGGTGTTCTGGTGGATCAACGTGCGTTTGTGGGAAGAGTCTCGGTGCGCATCACAGCAGCCTCCTGCGCTCTGCAGCCGAGCGGCTGATTCTTTGCTTCCCAGCAACTTGAAGAAGAAAAAAAAAGTGGGATTCTGTGACGTCACCGCCACCAGTGCGCGTTTCCTCTGTAATCCATGGTTGCAATATGCAATCAAGTAACTATAGCACCTTAACTGATGCATGCCTTTAAACATGAATAGAAGAGAGATCTGCAGCCTAATTGGCCACGACAAAGCAGAGGGACTTCCATCTGTTAATTGCAGTACCATTTATAGATGATTGCATATGATTTAACATCCTTCATGCTCATTTAAATGGAAGAAGTGCGTTCACCACTGCAAAATGGTGGAAAGATCTTCCCAACTCTGTCCATAAGGCACTCTCGCCAACTTGGCAATTTTCATTCATTCATTCATTATCTCCCGCTTTATCCTCTATTAGGGTCGCGGTGGGGTTCCCCATGCCCATCCAGGGGAGAACGTCTCGGGCGCTGGGCAGATAGACCCAGGACAGGGCGCCAATCCATCGCTGGGCACACACTCACTCACACATACACACTCTATATGGGGCAATTTGGAGAACTCAATTAACTTGATCCATGTTTTTGGACTGTGGGAGGAAACCGGAGAACCCGGAGGAAACCCACGCAGACACGGGGAGAACATGGAAACTCCACCCAGATGGGGATTCGAACCGGGAATCCCTAGAGCTGAGAGGCGAACGTGCTAACCACTAAGCCACCGTGCCGCCTTGGCAATTTTCAACACTGCAAAAATGGTGGAATGGTGGTCCATAAGGCAGAGTAACTTGGCAATTTTAAGAAGCTACTGAAGAGGCATCTTTTTAACAAACACCTGTTGTAAAAAATAAAAAGAGTGTGGTCCAGCATCATATAACGATCCAGTTTGATAAATAGAAGAGAGATCTGCAGCCTAATTGGCCATGACAAAGCAGAAGTGCGTTCACCACTGCAAAATGGTGGAAAGATCTTCCCAACTCTGTCCATAAGGCACTCTCACCAACTTGGCAATTTTCAACACTGCAAAAGGCACTCTCGCCAACTTGGCAATTTTCAACACTGCAAAAATGGTGGAACGATGGAAGTGGAACGATCTTCCCAACTCTGTCCATAAGGCAGAGTAACTTGGCAATTTTAAGAAGCTACTGAAGAGGCATCTTTTTAACAAACACCTGTTGTAAAAATAAAAAAGGTGTGGTCCAGCATCATATAACGATCCAGTTTGATAAATAGAAGAGAGATCTGCAGCCTAATTGGCCATGACAAAGCAAAGGGACATCCATCTGTTAATTGCAGTACCATTTATAGATGATTGCATATGATTTAACATCCTTCATTCTCATTTAAATGGAAGAAGTGCGTTCAACACTGCAAAATGGTGGAAAGATCTTCCCAACTCTGTCCATAAGGCACTCTCGCCAACTTGGCAATTTTAAGAAGCTACTGCAGAGGCATCTTTATAACAAACACCTGTTGTAAAAATAAAAAGGGTGGGGCCAGCATCATATAACGATCCAGTTTGATAATTATACAGTGTAGCTGGTTTTCTTCATAACTATTGACTTGTGATGTTCCCATTTGTAAGTCGCTTTGGATAAAAGTGTCTGATAAATGACAATGTAAATGTAAATGACTAAATGGAGAGGGGAGGCACGGTGGCTTAGTGGTTAGCACGTTCTCCTCTCAGCACTAGGGATTCCCGGTTCGAATCACCATCTGGGTGTTTCCTGTTCTCTCCGTGTCTGTGTGAGTTTCCTCCGGGTTCTCCGGTTTCCTCCCACAGTCCAAAAACATGGATTAAGTCAATTGAGTTCTCCAAATTGCCCCATATAGAGTGTGTCTGTGTGAGTGAGTGAGTGTCTGCCCAGCGATGGATGGGTGCCCTGTCCTGGGAACCCCCCCGTGACCCTAATATAGGATAAAAGCAGAAAATAATGAATGAATAAGGAATAAATGGAGAGGTCAAATGTGTCAGGTTTTCCAAACCAGAAACAACAGTCACAATATGTTCAAATACATTTTTGAGTTATTATTAAGTCTTACATCAATAATTTATGCAGTTAAATTATGGCTGAATCATTAATATTTTCGTAATATTTATGAAATGATGGTTAATTCATAAAATGGCCTGGAGATTATGATAGATGGATATCACTTGTTAAAACCATCCCTATATTCTTCCCTACATTAAACTTTATTATTCAAATTTTGTGCAATATAGTGCAACTTAAAACCTTAGATTTGTTCAAAACAGTGTATGTTTTGTAAAGTTTTAAAATGTTTTTTAAAATGTTTCTATTGTATGTGTTTGTATGTATAACAGATGGAACGGTGGCATAGTGGTTAGCAAATTTGCCTTTCAGCGCTGGAGATCCTGGTTGGAATTCCAATCTGGATAGAGTTTGCATGTTCTCCCCATGTCCACGTGGGTTTCCTCCAATTCTTCCAGTTTCCTCCCACAGGTTTAAAACATGGATTCAAGGTAAATTGTCCCTATATTGTATGGGTGTGTAAGGGTGTGTGTGTGTGTGTGTGTGTGTGTGTGTGTGTGTTTTCTCTCTCTCTCTCTCTCTCACACACACACACACTCTCTTTTAAAATCAAGGATTGTCATAAAAGTTCATGTAAGTGTAATATATAGATGTCTATCCAAATCAAAATAAACGACCAGATGAAATCCCATGAAGTCTTTGTTACAGCTTATGTCTTTAAAACAAGCATGTAATGATTTGGTAAAGTTCAAGTCAACCTAACTAAATGCCTACAAAGGGCACGCATCCTTCCAAATGCAAAAGTATTTGATGAACTATAGTCATAAATCTGACTAAATCTGGTGGGGTTCCCCATGCCCATCCAGGGGAGAACATCTCGGGCGCTGGGCAGATACACCCAGGACAGGGCGCCAATCTATCGCTGGGCACACACTCACTCACACAAACACACTCTATATGGGGCAATTTGGAGAACTCAATTGACTTGATCCATGTTTTTGGACTGTGGGAGGAAACCAAAGAACCTGGAGGAAACCCACGCGGACACGGGGAGAACATGGAACCTTCACCCAGATGGGGATTCGAACCGGGAATTCCTAGCGCTGAGAGGAGAACGTGCTAACCACTAAGCCACCGTGCCGCCCTCTATGCACTTTGATTCAATATAATTGAAATAATGTATTATACTATTTATATTTTAACTGTTATAATTAATTTATTGTAAAGACTAATGTCATAAAACTTTATTATGTTTGGATTGAATAAATGCTAAAAATTACTGCTAATGGTGTCATAACTGCTAATGAAACCTTTTTAAGCTTCAATATTACATTAATATTAGCACATATTGTCTCTCTACAGACTTTAAGTAAAGCGAAATCAGTGTATTAAGTAACAATGTCTAAAAACCCAATGAATCCTTATTTTTTAAATGATAATTATAATGCATTGTCAATTTCTTTTATAAAACCTTATGTCATATTGTAATAACACTTCATGACTGTGATTATGAACACCTATGTACATTAACAGAGATTTGTGACAAATGTTATAAAGCATTATATATGTTATAAATGCCCTTGTAATGCTTTATCAAAACCAGATTCATAAAAAAGTATTAAAAGATAAACCAGGCCTAATGGCATGTTTACCATTTTTCTAATAAGTTTTCATGCTCATTAATATTTGCAGGCAGCATGGTGACTCAGGTGGCCGGTGCAAATACACGACTAATAAGATCAAACACTTTAGTTCTATTCAAAACTTTAGCTGTAGCTTACAGAACCTGAACCTTTTATTAAAACCTAAACTCTGAGCATGATGCAGGGATTTGTTTTTTAGAAAAATCCACCAGGACTGCATTACAGTAATCCAATCCTGGGGTTATAAAAGCATAAAGTAGTCATTCTGCATCTCAAAAACAAAGAACATTTCATATTTTGAAAACATTACACAAATAAATGCAGTGCAGTCATATTGAAGTCAAGTCAAGTCAAGTTATTTATTTATATAGCGCTTTTTACAACAGTACATTGTCACAAAGCAGCTTTACAGAATGAAAAGCCTTTAAACCCCCAAAGAGCAAGCCGAAGCGACAGTGGCAAGAAAAAACTCCCTTTTATGTTGTTATTTAAGGAAGAAACCTTGGGAGGACCAAGACTCAATGGGGGACTCATCCTCCTTGAGCGGCCGGGCAGCAACAACAGTGTAGAACAGCCATGTACAGATACTAAACAAATGGAAAAACTAACAACTGGAAAACTATATGTATATTATTATTATATATATTGCTGTGTGTGTGTTTGTGTTTCAAGTAAGTTTAGAATGAAATCTAACACAATTGGTTTAGAGTTGATGAATTACAATGATTGTTTAATTGGTTTAGTTTACAAAAATAAAAAGCCATGCCAAATCTTTTACAAAGATACAATTTGTAAAAAAAAAAAAAAATTCTGACAGATATGATACTCGTGGTATTGGGTTTACTCCTATATTTTAACTTAAAAACTCTTATAAAGAACATATTTTTAAGACCGTAATAAGACTAATAAGGATATCACACTTACATATTTGGCAGAGAGTAATTTCTCAGGAAGCCCTGATCATAGGTCATATATCAACCCTGACATTCTTGGGAAAGAAAAAACAAAAAAAAACATGCACCATGAGATGCTGAAAAACAGAAATTACAGCATTCAGTAATTCTTTAATTCTTAAACCTATAAAAAGCTGCTCTCTCTAGAATTACAGGACATATCGATAACACTTTCGATAAATCCAGTATTCATTATATTTAATGTAATGAATATGCCATAAGGCTTCATAACACAATGTGCCATAATGAATTCTAAATGTATATTTGAACTTTTCATCAACTTATTGTAGAGAGTAGTGTTTTTAATGTAGCTTTATATTGTTTGTCTTAAACGAATATTCTCTTTGAAAATGGCTGTATGACAGTTAATAAGCTCTCTTTACAGATAATAGGTAAAGTGTTGTCAAATAATCAGAAGTTTATAAAAATATTATTATAATACATTATGTAAATTTGTGCTATGATGCATTATGTTATATTGTTATAGCACTTCATCACTATGAATGATTATGAATATATTGTATATGTATTTTAACAGAGGCTTATGACAAATGTTAAAAAGTGTTAGGAATACAGGAGGCTTGTGGTTAAGGAACTTGCCTTGCCACCTGAACGTACCCAGGTCAATCCCCTGTCCTATTTCACGTACTATGGCTGAAGAACCCTTGGGCACAGCATCTAAACCCATTTGCTTGCCAGGCACCATTCACTGCCCACCATGTGTGATCACGTCACTCAGTGTGGGTATATGTGTGGGTGTGGACAAATGTGGAGGACAAATTTCTCTATGTGTAAGTATAGTAGGCAAAATCTATCACTTTCACTTTATGAATGCACTTATAATATATTATGAATACCAGACTCAAAGTTCTACAGGCATATAACAGGCAGAAGTGTAGGCACAGTGCCAGTGAATGGAGTAATGTGGTGATTACAAAATTCTCATGCACGATATTTGTACTAATGCAAGGACATATGGGGGATTATATAAATGGCAATACTGCAGACTGATTGTCCCTTTCAAAAAAGTAAAATCAACCATAGAGACTGGTGTGAGACCATATAATCAGTGGTTGGTAAGAATGAGGTAAAAAATCTATACTGTATTTACAGTATGTGAACCAGATGGTATTCTGTCTCACACCTCAAATCGACATTGTGAAAATAGTGGCTATGATGCTGACTGTCGGCTCATGTCACTCGCAAATGGCATTGATGTTGTCAGAACATTGGTTCTTTTGTTTGTGGAAAGAAGAAAAATGAGGTGGCTGCAAAGAATAGACTCTGCATGTGCTGATTCACTAAGCTGAACAGCCAATCAGGACTACTCTTTGACGACATACTCCGCCGGCGATTCAACATGCTTAATCTACTGAAAAGCCACCAGTGGAGTCTGACTAATGCCAATAGAGCAGGGTACATTGCAAAACTAAAGCACAAAAGGTTTATTGACAGATTTGTGCTTTTGCCTCTTAAACACACACACACACCCTAAAAAAATCACTGATTTCAGGAAACTACTAAAAACAATGTCATGTACAGAACTCTTTGTGCTTGTCAACTAGCAGAAGCTAAACTAATCAGATATTACATATTATTGATTTTATGTTCACCTATGTTTCTTGGACAGACACTGGAATTCTTTGTAAGTCTGTTCTTACAGAGTTCCTTAGGTGAGTGCATCATTTATTCATTTTTTTACATCAGAGAAGATGAAATTGAGGTCAAAGAAATTTCAGAAATAATCCCCAGTAACTGCCATCTCATGCACAAAAAGAGGTGTCTGAGTAGTCATGCAGATCTGTTCACCAATATGCACCATATATTCTTATTTCTTATGTCTTAATAACAAGGCCATTTAAAGGCATTTGGGGGCCCCAAGCAAAATGCCCCAGCAACCAAATATTGCTTACTTAAGTTTAGATAAAATGAGATAAGATAAACCTTTATTATAAACCTTTATGCAAGTAAAAACTAGACTAGACTCCCATTCTATGCAAACAAACACAAATAAACTCCAAATCATGCAAGATTTGTAGTAATTTTAGATAACAGTGGCGTACTTTACCGCAGTGACGTTTACAGAACTTAAAGGGGTTTGTTATTGCATTCAATTTATTACCACTGTTGCAAAGAGCCTGCTTAACAACAGTGCAAAGTGCACAAACAAACCCGACCATCTTACACCCAAATATATGAGCAACACTGGGATCCCTTATGACAGACGCTTAACCTTGATAACTCTCATATCATATATATAAAGTTTTCTTTTCCACAACATATAAGATCCATCCATCCATCCATCCATCCATCCATTATCTTCCGCTTTATCCTATATTAGGGTCGCGGGGGGGTTCCCCATGACATATGAGATCATTTTCTTAAATAAAAATGGGTGTTTTTTTAATATAACCAACAAATATAGTGTAATGTATGCATTATAAATTAATCTTAATATTAAATTAATGCAAGTATGTTAAAAGCCAACAGAATTTTACACATCAACACATAGAGGGTGCACAAGGTTTATCGCCATGCCATCTTACACCTTGCCAACATTTCTAAGCCTTCTGTCTGCATCATTTAAATTCCCATCACTGACATGCCCTAAATCAAGCTGCGTGGTGCACGGTTGATGGCTTACTAAAGATCGCTAAGCTATACTTTATCAGTTTGTTTCCCTCAAATCTTGTAAATGTAATTAAATGTATTTAGTAATAAATATACATATTTCCACTTAAATGATAAGCTTTGTTCCTCATGTTTAAAAAGCTAACCATTGATAAATACCAAAATGATGTAATGTAATGCATAATAAAATAATATAGGGTATATTGTAAATTATTTATGCTATGGAAAGTTGTTTTTAATATATAGCATGGCAGTGTGATTGTTTTACATATCAAGGTAGTTTAAACCAGCTGGGTATAAATGTCCAAGTCTGGAGGTCGTGCTATCAATATGTATGGTGAAAAGATTTGATGTTCTTTCTGAAATATTCTATGTGGAATTTGAATTCCAGTAAACCTCAAAGCTATATATAATGAGAAGTAAGTTGCTGCATGTGATGCACAGCATCGTTATGTCCTTTAATCATATCCCACTTGAGTTGTACTTTGTGACTTAAAGGTTTGAAGAATTTAATAAAACCCCATGAACTTGGAGTTTGAACTACTGATCCAGGATGTTCGTTTTTATTAGTGTATACTATATTGCTGGGTATTGCTATGGTTTATCATTTTTAGTGAACCTATCTCAACTACAGTTTTAGGGCCCTTGAGGGAAATCTTCTGGAGAGGTCAACACTTCCACTGAAGGCAGACAAGCTTTCTAACAAACATTCACACATAGGGGCAATTTAGTATCTGTATTTTACCTGGCTTGCATTTTTTCTGGGATGGAAAAGTAACTGGCTAACTTTATGAAATTTAACCCATAGGGTTCTCCCATGCACTTCCAGGGGAACGTCGCGGGCGCTGGGTAGATACACCCAGAACAGGGCGCCAATCATTTTCTGGGAACACAATCACTGACACAGACACACACTATTTAGAGCAGCCAGTTTAACTTGAATCCATGTTTTTGGACAATGGAAGGAAAAACGAGAACCCTGAGAAAACCCATACGGGGAGAACATGAAAACTCATTTAAGATTGGGATTCAACCTTGAACCACTGTACTGAAAGTAGATGAATGAATAATGAACTAATAGAAAAGTTCAGTTATTTCCGTTTAGGCAACAATTTATGTTCTCCATTATGTTAAAATTTGGATAAAAAATTGTATTTAAATGTTCTGATGTTTTTATAAGTATCATATCATCTATGTGAACCCAACTAACTATGAGTGGTGTTTCAGGTTTATCTGAGCAATATACCTAAAAGAAACTTTTTATACCCTCAAGTGTTTCCTTATTTGTGAATTTCAGCTTGCTTAATAAGCCAAGAAATCTCAAAATTCAACCTGTCACAAGTTGTTTACCTGCATTCTTGCAGCCCTCATTTGCACTGGTCTGGGTAGCAAATAAGGCCAAACAGAATTGCATTTCTTATTCCGAATTTAATATATGCACCCTCTATGTAACTTTATTACAATCTTCACCTAATCCTCATTGAGACAGGCTTACATTGATGTTTTACACAAATGTCATCTATGTTAAGGAAATATTAAGGACTTATTAATTTGACTTCATCAGTTGTGCTTAAGTTAAACAGAAATATTAATTGAATTAATTTTAATTGAGGGCGGCACGGTGGCTTAGTGGTTAGCACGTTCGCCTCTCAGCGCTAGGGATTCCCGGTTCGAATCCCCATCTGGGTGGAGTTTCCATGTTCTCCCCGTGTCCGCGTGGGTTTCCTCCGGGTTCTCCGGTTTCCTCCCACAGTCCAAAAACATGGATCAAGTTAATTGAGTTCTCTAAATTGCCCCATATAGAGTGTGCTTGAGTGTGTGAGTGTGTACCCAGCGATGGATTGGCGCCCTGTCCTGGGTCTATCTGCCCAGCGCCCGAGACGTTCTCCCCTGGATGGGCATGGGGAACCCCACCGCGACCCTAATAGAGGATAAAGCGGGAGATAATGAATGAATGAATGAATGAATTTTAATTGAAATATTTTACTTTGGCTGCATGGTGGGGTAGTCATTAACATGTTCCTGGGGATCCAGGTTCGAATCCTGATATGGGTGGAGTTTACATGTTCTTTCCCGTCCATGTGGGTTTTTCTGGGTTCTCCAGTTACTTCTGACAGTCCAAAAACATTGATTCAAGGTAAACTGGCTGCTCTAATTTGCCCCTATACTGTATAGTGTGTATAAGTGAGTGACTGTGTGCCCCCAGTTTGGACCCCTGTCCTTGGTGTATTTGCCCCCTCCTTTACCCCCCCTCCCTCCACAACCCTAGTTGAAGATTTAGAAGATGATGAGATGAGATGAAATATTCTTACTTCATGTAAATTACAGAGTACTTTAAAAACATAAGCTTCATGCCTCATCAGTGTGTAGCAATTATATTCATTTGCTAGTATAATTTAACGACAGGCTATTTATAAAAGATAAATATACAGCACACAAAAAACATTCACATGCGCAAGACTTGTGTGGCTTTAAAGCAACACAGTTGGATATTGATCGTTCTGTGTTTTCTTTAAGTGGATTGCAAATCAGAGAAGTTTATTTGGCAAAGTTTTAAAAGCCTTAATAGTTAAAGTGGAGTCAGCAGCTGTTCTGGTGTTTAGAACAAAAACATTACGTTTGTTTGTCCGGGATTTATCTGCTGTGCTGTAGATTGTCTTTCAGCTGCTACTGCTCCAGAGCTTTTAATATAATGGATTTGAAAGGTACTTCTAAAGCTATTGGAGAAGCCAGACGATATAGAAAGCACATAAAGTGCAATGTGGAACTAGACTCAATAAAGACTGGCTGCAGCATCAAACATGATGTTATATAAACTTTTAAATCACATCATCATAATATTAAGTGTACGAAGGCTCCCACAGGTTTCTCTAAGGTGCTTTGGATTGTCTATACATTTGGCCCTTAAAATATAGACTGTACCTTCGGGGGGAAAAAAGGACAGATATTTAAACTAGTTTTTTGATTGTGTAGGTACCTGGGGTTTAATTGCAGAAGCTGTTTGAGTGGCTTATTTAAATACATTAATCATAGATTTAAAAGATGCCATAATAATTCTTTATTCCACGTTGTGCTTCAAAGCTTTTCAAGTTGAAGTGTATGTTAAGAGGCAGAGCCAGGTAAGAGGGTTCATATCCACTAGTGTTATTGTAGATGTGACCTGGATTCTTCTTATTCAATGCTACTGTTTTGCACTAAGTTAAAACTGTGAATATTACATTAATACTGGGTAGTGTTTGCTTAGCTATGCTAAAACACACAAATCCTCTTCATGCCTTTTCTAGTTTGGCAATTTGTACTCAGTGAAACTAAACCTTCACATGTGTCTTGCTCTCTTATCTCACCTCCAGTACCTGCAAAAAAAGAACACCAGTTCAATGGTGGAATTTTGTTAATACCTACACATTTGTACCTTTATCCACTGAGGAAAAGTGAGTAGAAAATATTTTATAAAAACTGCACAATTCAGTACTTCAAAAGACATGTCATTCAAAAGTTTATGCCCTGTGAGCCTTTGGTATATTAAACCTTTGAAAAGCTCAGAAGTTGGTCCGCAAGTGCTTATTTCCTGCAATTTTAAATTAAGCTTCAAGTCAAAGTCTTCATTTAATGCAGAGGCGCCTTTGCTGGTTTTATATCTTACAAAGATATTCCCAATAGCAACACTTACTCTACACATGCTATGTAACACTCTTATGTAGCTTTTTATATAATTAAATGCAAATAATTAAAGGGACCTTTTGTCTGTTGAATAAAGGTTTAAGTGAATTAATACAACAATTTTTAGGTTGTGCTGCATCATAGATTTTTTATTCTCTTCTAAAAATAGTGTTTTTAAATTAATAGAACTTTTTTTTAAATGCTACTGACCTGTTAAATTTACATTCTTTGCTGTATTTACAGCTGAGACTGTATCAGTGACATTATATAAGTTAATGTGTTTTTACTTTCTCCTTCCAAATAAAGCTAATATTTTTTTATATGCATACGCAGTGAAGCTTTTTTCTGCTGTGTAAAGCTGGGGTATAATATATATATATATATATATATATATATATATATATATATATATATATATATATATATATATATATATATATATATATATATACATACTGCGTATGCATATGTATATATATATATACACTAAAGCAAGGTTCACAAATCTGACATAATTTGAAAAACTGCTGGTTAACTGGAAAACTGAGAACATCACTTCACATGATTCAAGAATTATAAAATTATAAAAAAAAATATTAAGCACCAAACTACAAACCTACAAACCAAACTACAAACATTTTTCAATCTTGCAGTGATTGAACATATCATTGAAAATTAGTTTTGTTTCTGCTAATTATGGTTCAGGAAGTAATGAACATGAAAATGACCAACACACTCTCCAAGACTTTGACATGAGGAAAAGCATTAAGACTACTGGAATCCATTAAGGCTTTAGGAATCTTGCTGGACACTAATGTAAAATGCAGCAGCAGTGAGTTCAATTGAAAATTCACAGCAAAACACTTTTAGTTCCCCTGAAGTATTAACCCGTATGACATTTGCACGTGTTATAAATTTTAAGAAACATGAAATTCTATGGGTTATGGATTATGTAATGAAGACATGTAGAACTATTTTTGTGTCCAGCTAGACTGCGAACAAGTTTATGACTATGCATATCATCTGCTTTGAAGTAAACTTAAAGAGTTTAAACAAATGAACAGTCAATAAATGCAGCGACAAACTGATTTGTTCTTCTTTATACTTTATCCTATTTTAAGCAGTTTCTTTGACACAATATCGATCTTTGGACAGAGAGTGGACTTGTTAACAGTATTGATTTTAGGTAAGTGGAAATATAA
The DNA here is from genome assembly GCA_019802505.1 of Corydoras sp. C115. Taxonomy (NCBI): domain Eukaryota; kingdom Metazoa; phylum Chordata; class Actinopteri; order Siluriformes; family Callichthyidae; genus Corydoras; species Corydoras sp. C115. The sequence continues at coordinate 7,792,753 of JAFMOC010000011.1, read as the reverse complement.
TGGGGCTCCATAAATGCAGCATCTTGAGAAAAATACTGCACTACTGTACATACCAATCACATTTACTTCAACACAATTATTTCAACTTTGAACAGTTTAGTTCATAACCTTTACAATATTTGCACACCTTTGCATTGAGAAAAGGATAAGCACTCATCATATGCATGTAATATTGACAATACAACTGTCAGCTTATATAGCGTTTGCTGTCTGGTCCTTTGCCTTACATTTTTCCAGGGTTTAAAAGAAAGTTAACCATTCATGCATTGATACATGCACTTAACAAGACAAAACCCCACTCCAATCATCAAATCTGTTTTAAAAATGTTTTCTTGTGAACTAAAAACACTGAACATGCAGTTTTATATTTATCGCAACACAAAAAACCTATAAAAGGAATGGTGGCATAAGATACTGAGCCTCAGTGTCAGCAGTGTCTTGGCTACTGTTATGTCTGAGACATAACATATTAGGTACGGATATTAAAACGGTTTCAGGAGTACACCTCTAAGACAGCGAAGCTTTGAAAATAATGCATACAAAGGCAGACAGAGGAAGGGGGAAAAAAATCATATCTGATAATTTAAACGTCATTCTGTAGCTTCTATAATTTAACTGCTTGACCCAAAGTCAGATTGGCCTCCTGGAAGGTCCGCCGAATGCTGCTCATTAGTTTAGCTGATATTAAGCCTCGGTGTTACAAACACTTCAGTGGTTAAAGGTCAATCAGCAATGACCCTGCGCCGACACCGTCTGGAATTTCAAACCAATCAATACTATCATTAAAATGAAATTAAACAGAATATTAAAGAGCGCACTCAGGTTAAAAAGTGTTAGATGTAAGGGAATAATTCTGTACAACAAGGATATAAGGAATAAGTTTATATATGTTTATGACAGCATAGGAATTGCTCTTAATTTTTTTATTACTTCTTTTAATCACATCAACTCTCATCAAAGGTTGTAACTCCTTCCTCAGAATGAATAGGTGTAATGGAGTATACCACAGTGCTGATTGTGCTAAAACAATTTAGAAAGGTTGCCAGTCTATCACAGACATGCAAACTTTGTCACACATTTACACCTAGAGAAACTGAAGAAACCAGAGGAAACCCAGGTGGATACGGGGAGAACATACAAACTCAACATTGAAGGAACTTTGGTTGCCAGCTATGTCTCTCAAAAGTGTATTTATTTATTTATTTATTTATTATTATTATTATTATTATTATTATTATTATTATTATTATTATTATTATTATTATTATTATTTGCCCAGCGATGGATTGGCGCCCTGTCCTAGGTCTATCTGCCCAGCGCCGAGATGTTCTCCCCTGGATGGGCATGGGGAACGACCTTAATAGAGGATAAAGCGGGAGATAATGAATGAGTGAATGAATTATTATTATTATTATTAAATATCAACCTTAAGGTTATCAAAGCACAATTTGGATGGGGCGGCACGGTGGCTTAGTGGTTAGCACATTCGCCTCTCAGCGCTAGGGATTCCCGGTTCGAATCCCCATCTGGGTGGAGTTTCCATGTTCTCCCCGTGTCCGCGTGGGTTTCCTCCCACAGTCCAAAAACATGGATCAAATCAATTGAATTCTCCAAATTGCCCCATATAGAGTGTGTCTGTGTGAGTGAGTGTGTGCCTAGAGATGGATTGGCGCCCTGTCCTGGGTGTATCTGCCCAGCGCCCGAAACATTCTCCCCTGGATGGGCATGGGGAACCCCACCGTGACGTGGGAAGTGGGAGATAATGAATGAATGAATGAATTTGGATGGGGGAAATTTGAGCGGACAATTTACCTTAAATCTATGTTTTTGGACTGTAGGAGGAAACTGAAGAAACTGAAGGGATCCTACACGGACACGGGGAGAACATGCAAACTCCACCCAGATGGGAAAACTACTAATCAGAATCATCTAGATATAACACCGAATGAGATTTTTTCCCTCATTTTTTTAAGTCCCACTATAAGGACCTCAAGCTTATCTGAAATTAGTTAATGACTGCTCAGCATTACAGAACATAATAATTTGTGTTTGCAAATGATTTATCGAAGTGGAAGCATGTACAACGAAGATAATAGAAGCCTCATCACTGACAACTGTGAAACACCATACCTCATTTGTGTGCAGTCAGAACACTCACTATTGATACACACAAATTGGTAGTGATCCGTCAATTAGGATTTAAAGTAACAGAGTGCAGGTCCCCTGATGTTCTCCATGTTCTCTAGTCTAATGGCCTGAACAGCCTTGTAAAATAATAAAAGACAAATTAAAAGCCACTGTTTGTATTAACAAAAAAAGCTATTAATAAATGCCCATTATCTTAATATTCTTCCCTTAAAATAAAATTTAATATTATAGTCCCCGTGGTACTGTAATATTTTATAATAGTATTTTTAAAGGTTTTGTTGGAAATACACTGTAATTTTCAATACAATATTATGGATTTCAGGTTAGACCTTTTTGTTTTAAATTTCATGACTCAATATGTGAGGTTATTAGTGACATAACTAAATCTAGAATATGATCTGATTATGTTTATTACACAGTGTGGGCTACTTAATAGTCTTTTTGAAGACAAATTGTTATTGGATGAAGAGGACATTATGCCTTTGAGGACCTGATCAATTTAAGCAGTTTCACTAGACACTAAATCACTAACCTTGTTATTTACACCCCAGGAACTGCAGTATAGATTGTTCATTCATTCATTCATTCATTATCTTCTGCTGTATCCTATATTAGGGTCGCGGTGGGCTTCCCCATGCCCATCCAGGGGAGAACGTTTCGGGCGCTGGGCAGATAGACCCAGGACAGGGCGCCAATCCATCGCTGGGCACACACTCACTAACACAGACATGCACGCATACACACGCTATATGGGGCAATTTGGAGAACTCAATTGACTTGATCCATGTTTTTGGACTGTGGGAGGAAACCGGAGAACCCGGAGGAAACCCACGCAGACACGGGGAGAACATGGGAACTCCAACCAGATGGGGATTCGAACCGGGAATCCCTAGCGCTGAGAGGCGAACGTGCTAACCACTAAGCCACCGTGCCACCCAGTATAGATTGTTGGTTGAAGTTTTTTTTTTATATAGCGCTTTTTACAGTCGTACAAAAAAGCAGCATTACAGTGTTTAGGGCCTTAACCCCCAAAGAGCAAGTCAAAGCGACAGTGGCAAGAAAAGTGTTGGTTTTATTGAAAAGAAGACGTTAAAATAAAGACTATATAATTAGAAAAAATATATCAGTTTAATTTATATTAAATCTTAGTTGTTTTGTTTAATGACATAAAATATGTAGTCATTGGTGTTAAACTGTAAAGAGGTATTTGATAAAGTTTCCTAAGATTTATATACATTTTTTTGCATTGGCATTAAAATAAAATTGTTGATTGTATGAAGTCCAAGCATCAGTTTTAATCATAAGATTAAAAAAAACATAAAAAGTACACAAAAAATGCTTTTTGCAATCTGCCTACTAATTGTATACTGTCATACCAGTCACAGTCTCAACAGGGTGAGATCTGATTGTGGGTGGTATTCCATGGTTAATCTCAGACAGAACAGTTAAGCCCGTTTAAATGCTATTGCCGGGTCTTGTTTCTGGAAAGTCAATTTCCCCTAATTACAAGAAAAATCCTATCAGCCACATCGGGGGACATAACAGCAGAATCCCACAGTCACAAAATCAATGTCATTTTCTAAACTCCATCCAAACATCCAGCAGATTGTCTATTAATATGCTGTAGGTTTTGTCACCACACCTACAAGGAGCAAAGCTGTGTGCAGAATCATTATAGCTAGTACACAACAACAATCTTTAATATTAGCTTCAGTAACTTTAAATCAATTTAAATGAACATCATGCCAAAATGTTTATTGGAGTATCTCACCTAATCTCATCGTGAATTCATCTTTTTCTAGAGTCATTAGATTCTAAATGATTTATTGTTTCCTTTGTACATGTGTAATGACAGTAAATTTCATCAAAATCTAATTTAATTTAATCTAGAACCACCGGTGGATTTATCATGCCCACTCAGGAAAGAACTTTATATAATATTTGGAAGAGGATTTTCTCTAGGGGGTAGGATAGTGGACTAGTGGTTAGCGTGACTCCCTCCAGTTTTCTCTCACAGTCCAAAAACATGGATGTTTTTGAAATGGCTACTCTAAATTGCTCCTATATAGTGTGTGTAAGTGTGTGCCCAGTGAAAGATTGGTGCCCTGTCCGGGGTGTATCTGCCCAGCACTTGAAACCTTTTCCTATGAATGGGTGTGGGGAATCCCCCCCCCCCCCCCCCCAACCCGCGACCTTTATCCCTAGTATAGGATTAAGCGGAAGATATTGAGATTTCTTTAAGGAATAATCTATTTCCAATTTCCTACCTCATCATTAGAATGATGCAACATGACTCGCATTGTGAAACAGCTCTACCATTTCTGGCTAAGCCTGAGTATGAAACTTTCTTCGGCTCAAAGTCACTTATCTCTATAAATCTGTTTGCTGTCACAAAGCTGAAGGATTTCCACTAAGGCTGTCTAAATGATGAAGTATTAATTGGACACCTGTAAAGCCAGTAGACTAAATCAGTGACAGCCAGCAGTTATTAAAGGTGCTCTGTTTAGAAAGTGAACTGTTAATTCCGGTGCATGCATGTCGCGTCGATCACAAACTGTCACAAAAATGTCAAGGAGATTTTTCACTTTATTGTTTGGGAATAAATAGTTTAGATTAGTGGATTTAAACCTCTCATGCTTCTGCCGAAGCTTAGTTTGATATAACATGGTAGGCGCTTCAGGAGCCTTCGGACTAGAACTAGTAGCTCAAGGAACAGCTTTAGTTAAGTCTGCTCACTAAACTCTATCCATCATTAAACCTGTTATACTCTAGAATTGACAGCAATACACAACATTTACGAATCATCTAAAACATTAGAGGTTAAATTTTGTATATTCCCATACTTGCTTCAGTTTCCAATATACATTTCAATACATATCAAACCATCCAAATAATTATATTTTTGTATAATGTTTATGGAACCATCTATACATTTGTATAATCATGTCTATTGTTTTTATTCTCACCTTTATGTCATGTATATAGTGCCTTCTATCTAAGTACATATCACATGTACCATTGTATATTATATATATAGACACATGTGTATTACAATCTAATCTAATCTAATCTAAACATGTTAGAGTGGATGAATGATGAAGATGATGAGATGAGTGTCACAGATTAAATGATTGTATGTGTCTTTTGTATGCCAATAGAATACGTTTGAATGTGTTTTTGTGTGTGCATGCATGTGTGTGTGAGTGGGAACGTGTGTGTTCTGTGTCCATCCACATGAAAGGGATTAACCATTACAAAGACTTAAATACATCTGAAGGACACTTCTGAAGGTCTCCTATCTCTGTTTTTCCAAAACCCCGTTATCTAACACTGATTTTCTAGCTAAGTGGCAACACTTTACGTCAGTTCATATTTGCATATTATCTATTTGTATTTATACTCTTAAAATCTAATACCTTTAAACCAACCCATGTTGATCTATGACCAATAATATTGTGTTTTATTAGATAACAGTAAAAGTTCATGTCTTAAAAAAAAAAGCCAGGATATGATAGTAAAAGATCAAATATATAAAAAAAAGGTTGGCGTCCCTGTCCTGGGTGTATCTGCCCAGCGCCTGAAACCTGGATGGGCATATGAGAACCCCCAATAACCCTAGTAGAGGATAAAGGAGAAGATAATGAGATCAAATGAGATTTATATTATAAATATATATATAGAAAATATATGTAAACATTTTAATGTTTTAATAAAAATAACTTAGAATGTAACTGGGTCTGGGTTTTAATATCATTTTTGTGAGCATATCATAAAATAATTAAAAAATAAGAAATCTGATGCATCTTAATATCTAATATTAACTATTTGATTAAATTCGCCTAAAAATCTTGCAAGTTGTAGTAATAAAATGTTTCTAAAATTTAATATAAATTATATATTATTTTCTTCTTAGCTCATAGCTCATATACATGTTAAATACTATATGAGTCAAAAATGAGCTACACTACAGTAATGCTTTATACAAAGGTAGAAAACAGCAGAACGTGCTAAAAGACAAATGATGACAATTTACATTTACAGCATTTAGCAGCTGCACTTCAACCATCTGGCCTGGTCCAACACATTTAGTTAGTATGAGCCCTCACTGCCTCAAACACATTGTAAAAAAACTAAATAAATATTTTCAGTACAATTACACACCATTTTTATTATTTTACTAATTTAGGTTTTTATTACAAAATGTTCTGAAGCACAAAAAGTGTTCTGCTAAATCTCTAGATACTCTAGCTCTAGGTTTATCTGGTTTCATCACACCTCTTTAACAGGTGCCAGTATATTGACTTACTTTGACAAAGCACTAGCAGCAAGAGCAAATGAGTGTCTGACAAGATTCATTAAGTTCTGCAGTTCAAGTGTTAGTAATGAGCTAAAAAAAAGCTTTAAAGGAAAATTATTAGCTTAATAGATGTTTAAATATAACAAAATTTATATTTCCAATTTTTATAATTTATAGTTCCCTATTGATTTTATACAATGGTTACTAACACACTATAATAAAAAAAATCTGTTTGATCTCTAAATGCATTTATTGAAAGCAAGAAACTTGTCTTCCACATCATAATGTAGGATTTTAAAGTGAACACTGATCACTGGGTAACAGGATTTCGATTTCTCTAACAATTAAACAGTTTAAACACAATTAAACACAAATTACAGAATACAATTCATTGTGCTCAATTGGTAATTGGCCAGCTGTTTATATTAATCTGTATTTTATGATTTAAAACAGTCATGCATTGATAGGAATGTGAAGCGGTGAGAAGTGTGCATTATTGTCATTAATGTCACAGCTGAATCAGATTTAAGGAGCAAAGCTATTCATCCATCCATTATCTTTCACTTTTCCTCGACTAGGGTCGAGGAAAACCTTGTTTTTGGACTGTAGGACACGGGGAGAACATGGAAACTCCACCCAGATTGGGATTCGAACCAGGAATCCCTAGCGCTGAGAGATGAACGTGCTAACCACTAGGCCACTAAGTCCCTTCAAAAAATAAGCCCCGTTTAAAAATAAAAATAAATTATATATGATTTGCAACAAAGAAAGAAAAAAAAAAAGATATTTTGACCAAAGCCGGTTTCTTTTCAACTGTATTCAGAAAAACAGTAATAAGTAATCAAAAACATCTGTAATAACAGGTTAGAATGGGTGTAACATAAAAAGACAAAATAATAAAAAGATAAAATGAAGGAGGGTTCTATACAAGTCCATTGGGAAGATGTGGGAGAAATGATAAATGTGAGTGATTAGGCGTAGGCAGGCATAGGACAAGCCTTGCTTGTCCCAGGGTACCATTCTATGATGGTAATTGCCTGGCATTCAGAATCTATTCCTGTCCACACTCTGAGATGGAGGGGTGGGCCAGCAAGAATATACCCGTGTCTACCAGCCATGAGAGGAGAGTCAGCGTCTGCTCTCTGAAGACCCCCTGTCTGTCAGGCTCGCACACAATTAAGCTGGCAGCTTCCCAGTTAACACCCTACTATACACTAACAATCACCTTAAATAACCGAGAGCAAAGACGATTAAATAGTGAATTCCAATACTATTCTCTACACCCAAGAAACAGAAAATTGAACATAGATAGTCATTTATCTGTCACTTTTATCCAAAATGACTTACAAATGAGAAACCAACACAAGTCAAATTTGTTGTGAGTGACAGCCACCTATTTTGGTGAGTCAGTTAATTAAAGAGATGCTTTATCGGGCCAAATTGATTCCTATTCCAGCAAAGCAGACATTAGTCTTTAATAGCAATTTATCTACGGACTTGTGGCTGTGCTTAGAGATAGAAGAGATTAAAGTAACTCCCATTTTATCTCCTTGCATTTATAAATATTGATTTCATGTAGAGAGCCAGGTTGCTCATCTGTGGCTTTCAGATATAATTTAAGTGTAATAATGCTAAAGTATGTCAAGAAAGATGCATTTGTAATTAGTTAGGATGTTTTAGTATTTTAGTCAGGGTAAAATGCAGACACAATTTTATATACCCCTCAACTGCTTTAGTTTTTGCCCCAAAATAAAAGATCCTTGGATGCAAGATTTTTTCTTCTTGTCATGTCTTATTGTATTCTAACAAGTTCTAAATAAATAACTCATGTACATTCTTGTACAAGAATCTGTCATTTGCTTTAATTATAATGCTAATTGACTAAGAATATATAAATTGAAAGAGTACATTTTCAATTATTATTACTTTCAGTGTAAAAAAAAAGTATCTTTTTAGATAAAACCAATAGCAAAGTGCTTGGACATATTGGACATACAAAGTGCTTGGCGGGCATACCTGTTTTTGAGTGGAAGTATTTGAGTGGACATACATACTGTATGTATGTCCACTCAAATGGTTGGCACAGTGGCTTCTTAGCACTGAGGGTCCAGTTTTAAATCCAATATGGGTTGAGTTTTTATATTCTCCCTGTGTCTGCGTGGACACACTAAATTGCCCCTATATAATGCATGTATGTAAGTGAGGAAGTATGTTTGTGTGAGGGACTGGGTGCCCAGCAATAGATTTTTCTGGGTGCCCTGTTTGGGGGTTTGTCTGCTTAGCCCCCAAATGAGAAAATTAAAGAGAATATATTTTTATATATATTATATAATATATAATATATATTATAATATAATATATATATATATATTTTTTTTTTTAACCAAACTCTTTAATAAATATTTGAGTCTATACCAAAACATGTTATCATTTCATTACAATCGGTCAAAATCAAAAGATTTAAAATGTTATTCTCTGGAACGCATAGTGTATAATAGTCAAGGTAGAAATTTGTTTGTGCTTGTGTTCTTTAGTTGCTTAAGGTGTCTGTTAAGAACTATAAAAATAGATAGATGACAGTAAAATGGTATAGGTGGACAACACAGACGGGAAGCTATCCAGGTGTTACCGCAGCAACATGCTCAAATGCTCCACTAGCCATGTTTCCAAGGTAACGAGGGACCATATCCTGGAGATGCAGTACTTTCACACTACATAACAAACCTGGGTCACTCACAGAATAATGAGAACTTTCACTTTAGAATAGTTAAGAGTGCTTTCATAAAAAAACTCCTTCACTAGGTCTCTTTTAATCTTTTGTGAGTAGATCACACTTGAACAAGTACAGTACAGTACAAAGAATAAAACTTATCAGTTACACTGTGAAAGTGTATTTGATTTTCAGTTCTGCATGAGTAAGTCAATGTGCAGATCTATCTTTGTGCATGTTCTACTGTTAATTTGCCTTTTATGGTTCTGTTCTACATATGGTTTGATTGAATTCTGTTCCTTACTGAGGCTGATTTTTTGCTAAACCCAGGGAACCCTGTAGCTATTTTCTTTTATGCACTCCTGTTTCCTGCTAGCATTCACATTAAACTCCCACTATCATCCATTCGTTTGCAGTAATTTCCTTAGGGCTCTTATGTGCCTAACTTCCAGAAGCAATCATGCTTAACTCCCGCTGTTATTTACAAGTCTGTAGCTATTTCCTTTACACACTTTTAATACTTTTTTTAATTTTAAGTATTTGGAACTCTGCAAAGGGTTTTTTATTAAAAAGTGTCCTGTATCAGCTTAAAATCTTTGTGCCACTTATATTACTTTAAAGACATTTGCTGCAGTTTTTTCAGACTACATGTTTGTAGCTGAGAACAAAGTGCTATGATTACGTTCTACGTTCTATTTATTCGCTCATTATTATTATTATTATTATTGGTTTATACTTATATTTTGTATGTTTCCATTTCATGCTATTGATCTTCTGATCACTTTGTACGTTTTCTATGTTTTTCTTTGAATTACATTTTTAAATTCAATTCAATTCCATTATTATTATTCAACATTTGGAACTGCTCTTAAATAAGTACTGTTCCTTGTAGCCCTGTCTCCCCCTAGTGACAGGTGAGGACTGTTAGGCTTTAGCTACAGATAAATATTGCATTGGTGAGTCTTTTTTAAAACAGCATTATTTTTTAATAATTGTAAGGTATAGGCATTACACTGATTTAATTATCAGTTGGACATATTTCAGCTTAGAATATTTTGTAAGTGAACTGATATACTGTATAACAAGGATTTATAATGCAGTATGATCAAAAACTATTTGTATTATAGAATTATATTAAATTCGCTTTGTATTAATTAATTAACTTTCTATCATTTATTTAAAAGTGTATGTAAACATTAGCTCAAATTAGGTTTTATATAGTGTTTGCCAAAGAAAGAAATGTTGCTGTATAAAAATATACATAATTTAAATCTAATATTTTACAAAAGTATTCAGTTCTATATATATATTTATCTGCTTATTCTGATCAGCCAGCCCATACGACAGCAGACACAAACATTTACACACATTTATTTAACAACTTTTTACATGATGTTTGGAGTCAGTGAACAGGGTCGGTCACTCCTGAAGCAATGAGGGTTAAAGGCATTGCTCAAGGGCACATAATAATAATAGGTCAACCTATTAATAGGTCAACCAGGTTAGCTACCACACAAACACATTTACATCTCCAATTCACCCACACAGTACACAGTAATAACACAAATAGGTGTCTTCATTTTTTTCTATCCTCTCTCCCTGAAAGTCAGTTTTTAGCGCAGCTGATGCCTATGAACAGCCACAAAGGAGAGTAAAACTTACACTTGGCTAAAGGTGATAAATGAACATGCTCAGTGTCAAGCTTAAATGTGCAGGCGATGAAATAAAAAAAAATGTGACGGTTGGAAATCAGAGAGGGTGTGGCAGTTTTATTGAGCAGAAACCTGACATTTCAGTATTACACTATACATTTATTATTAGAATAAAATAAGTACAAAAGATGTGCACATCTATATCATAATATTAAACCACTTATGACCTGAGTGGTTGGTCAAAGTCCCAGATACATCTATCTTCTGCCAGAGCAGCTTTAATATTGTGTACTCAGGTGACATGGTTAACTCAATATAAAGTGAAGATACAGATATATTTAATTATACAGTGAAGTATAATTCAGTGAAGTAAATTTGTTTATGATTTGTCCCATGTGAAACAGGTCTGTGTATTTATGTCTATAATTGATGAAGAGTGAACATGTGTATGTGTGAGACACAGGTGTTGCGACTGCTGCTATACTGATCCTGATAAGAACAGATTAAGACATGGCTTTAGGGAAGGACACATCAATAACGTGACAATTCAAAGAGGAAAAAGCTTCTATTTGATCAGACTTAGTTATTTGAAGGCATAAATTGGCTAGTTTTAATCAAGCAGATTAAAACTAGAAAAAGTCAAATGCAGCCTTTTGACTTTTCTGAAAAAAATACAGAAAATTAAATACAGAAATGTAATAATTAATAACAGAGATGTAACAGTTGTAATATAAATGTACATGTTTCAATTACATTTAATTAACTACTTATGCATTTATAAATTATATACAAAATACACAACAGCTGTAAAGTGCTTTAGTTTAGAGAAGATGACTATGAACCAAATCAGATTTGTGTGTGTGTGTGTGTGTGTGTGTGTGTAAAATGCTGGACACTTATTTGCTATACAATGGCAACAGATATTTGCAACATATTTATATTTTACCTTTGAATGTTCTTCTATCGCCTCTCAGCGCTAGGGATTCCCGGTTTGAATCGCCATCTGGGTGGAGTTTCCATGTTCTCCCCATGTCTTCGTGGGTTTTCTCTGGGTTCTCCGGTTTCCTCCCACAGTCCAAAAACATGGATCAAGTCAATTGAATTCTCAAAATTGCTCCATATAGAGTGTGTGTGTGTGTGTGTGAGTGAGTGTGCCCAGCGATGGATTGGCGCCCTGTCCTGGGTGTATCTGCCCAGCGCCCGAGACGTTCTCCCCTGGATGGGCATGGGGAACCCCACCGCGACCCTAATAGAGGATAAAGCGGGAGATAATGAATGAATTAATGAATATTTTTCTAATATTCTATTTTTTGTTCAGCCTTTCACTGAAAATTGGGAGGGGAGAACATTTTGGGCACTGGGCAGATACACCTGGGATATGGTGACAATCCATTGCTGGGTACACACACACAAACACACACACACACACACACACACACACACACACACACACACGGGCAATTTACATTGGGACAGGTAGGACTAAGGAAACCAAAGAATCCAGCGAAAAGGATAAGTAATAAAACAGCCCTGTTTTCAAGGCTTTTGACACTCTCTAATATGACATGGATATTGTGAGCTATTTATGACTATCCTTGGTACATTCTATTCTGTATGCTTGTAGTCTTTCACATACAAAAAAAGAAGAAAACTTCAATAATTTATTCATTCATTCATTCATTCATTCATTATTCATTATCTTTCGGGGGGGGGGGGTTCCCCATGCCCATCCAGGGGAGAACATCTCGGGCGCTGGGCAGATACACCCAGGACAGGGCGCCAACCCATCGCTGGGCACACACTCACACACACAGACACGCACACAAACACACTCTACATGGGGCAATTTGGAGAACTCAATTGACTTGATCCATGTTTTTGGACTGTGGGAGGAAATCGGAGAACCCGGAGGAAACCCACACGGACATGGGGAGAACATGGAAACTCCACCCAGATGGGGATTCGAACCGGGAATCCCTAGTGCTGAGAGACGAACATGCTAACCACTAAGCCACCGTGCCACCCCAATCATTTATTACTGTTAATTTATTTCAGACACAATTTCCACATTCGTTAATTTTAGCTTTTAATAAAAAACACAAGTTATTTTTTAATAGGTTTCAATAAAACTTCTACATTGTTTTTATGATTTGATGGATTAGCCAATGCATAAAAATGTATGATATCCCCATAGCTGGAGTGTTATTATTTTATTTATTTTTTCTATGTAAGGGTATTAAATGAAAAACAATGCAAAACTAAATTTATATACAATCCATTTTCCAAGTTTTATAAATTTTAATTTTTCACAATACAATAAATTGTATATGCAATACAAAACTACATGAATTTTATAAAACTACACCATTTTATAAATTACAGTCATTAAATAATATGTATAAAGTAATACAGGAAAGATATGGCATGTAATCAGTGGGGTTAAACAGAGATCACAGCCTTTCATTCTTCATTCTGTTTAATACAAAGTTATTCGCCACTTTGCAGGCTATTTAAAGCACTCATCAAGAGGGCACCTTTCTGCATTACTGTTTTGCTGATTAAGCCCTCAACACCTTTGGAAGGCTCAGCAGTAAGGTCTGGCACCCCAGACCTACCCACCTCCAATCTTCTAACGCAGACCATCTTATCAACCTCTTAACTGCAGGATACAGCCATTTCTGACATTTTTGGGATCACGTTTTACATTGGTTCAACTTTTTGCAGCTACAACATCTTCCAATATTATGTGTTTCTATAAAATTTATAAAGTTATAAATTGATCTATTTTGCCTACTGTACTTGCACACAGAGGAATTTGGTACCTGGTGAGGAACTGGGTTTGGGTGCCTTGCCCAAGGGCTCTTCAGCTGTAGCACTTGGTGGGACAGGGAAACAAACTGGTGGCCTTCATGTCACAAGGCTGGAGTTGTTGCATCACTTTTTTCACAAACTGACAAACATGCCTGTGACAAACAATTTTAACCATGAAGTCTTATAAGTTCTTTAAAGCTGTCTCTGACCTTTCAGTAGCTTCCCAGATCCAGTATTTTCCAGACTGTATCAGGCAGGTATAGGTAAGATGTTATCAGTCTTTTTAATTCTTAATAAAGCTCTGAACCTATGATCTTTAAAGTCCCTAAATACTTTTTGTGTCCTTTATCTAACCATGTACTTTAGGGCTTTATGGCAAAGCTTATTTTAGAAGTACCTTTTCTTTTGCTGTTATGGTGCACACAGGAGCATTTATGACTCACACACACACACACACAGCCAGTCACTTCTGGGAAGGCATTTTATTCATTCTGAGACTGAATAAAAACCTGAATTAAATGATTACAATGTTTTTTATATCCTTATGGTAAACATGATTTTAGGATTACTCTTATTTTTTAAGATGCTTAGGGTGAAGGGTAGTCCCAATACGCATAGGTAAAAGCCAGGAAAAAACATTGCAGCACCATTGCAGCACCATGCCATCAGGAGGTAATGTAAGGACATCGGTCTCATGCTCTGCAAACCATTTGAAGCATATTGCTGGGGCAGTCATGCAGACCAAAGAGTTAGTTCATATAAGGTAGAGAGTGTGAAATAGCTTCAGGATTGGGGTCTGATCAGTGCTGGATATAACAAATTTCAATAAGCTTAATTATAAGTGGTAACAAATGGCATTTTTGGTTTTGTATTGTAAGGCATTTGAGATTTTCATGTCTTTTTTTCATTGTTGCAGAAAATTGAAGTTACTAATGAAAATCCATGTAATCACAGAAAGAACATACAGAATTCAAACATTAAGTGACTTTTAATTTACTTTACCCAAATCTTAAACTTAGACCCTATGATATATGCTATATTGCTATTTGATTTATATTTGTTTGTCTTTAAATCTGCTCTGTGGTGGAAAAATAACCTGTTCATAGTGTTTTCTGGCCTCTCCCCCTGTAAGCAATTGGATTCATTAGGTTAGGTTAGTGTTACCTGAGTGTATTAGTCAGTTCTGTTGCTTTTGACCAAAGACAAATGCTTGCAAGCCATTTTTGGAAACATGTTTTGGTCTTAGGTATTTGAACATTTTTACTATCCTAGGTAGAAAATTAATTTCCTTCATCTGCTGTTTGAGCCATCGAAGCACAATGAAATCTTTTGCAAACCACGTGTGGTGGGTGGTCCAGGGTGGCAATTATTAAGGCGTGTTAATAAAGACTTTTATCAGTGGAAGATTATGGATAATTTGAAGCAGATGGAAACAGCTGGCTGAAACAGAGAGATAAATATGTTTGCATCAGTTGGTGGGGGAAATTACAAAAGTAATATAAAATATTGGAAAAGGGGAGGGTCACAAGTGGAGGCACCTGTTCTTTCTATAGAAGTTGATTAATGACTATAATTCTTAAAAATGTTGTTTAATTGAGTTTCTTTTTTTTTTTTTTATTAATAAAACCGAGTGAAGGGCTTTACAACAGTTGGAATTATGCATCTGAGTTTAGGATAAATATTCATGAAGGGGGCTTTAAGAACAGAAAACCTCATTAAACACATGTTGGCTTATTCCAGTGTTGATACTAATCTGTGTTTTGCTAAACTCTTCACTTTGTAAGCCAACAAAAGGCTACATAAAATGCAGTAATTATCCAGATGTGCAGGATCAGGTCTTTGTATATTCTGATAACATGTTCTTTTGGGGTCTGTCTGTGCATATGCAGTTTTTCAGGCCAAATTCACTTTATTTTCCAATTATTCTCTATAATTTAATCTTAATGTTACTTAGTTTATATCTGTCCCTGCTTTACATTAATAAATGCATCAGAATAATTTTATATATTTGCTCACATGACATGTCGTAGTCTCAGATGAATTTTTCTTTTTTGTAGTTTTATAGTCATTTGTATGGAAAAAGTAAAAAAAAAATGTTCCTCAAACTTTAATATCCTGCCACTTAAATGGTGATTTTAATGACTTTGTTGCTGCATTGTGACTACCAGTGCTTCTGGATATATTTCAAGCTTGAGAAACCCAGATTTGACATTTTGTGTTAAAATGAGTCACTATATAACACACCATATGCCACAAATTACCTCCAAAGTGGGTCAAAGTTCAGTCAGTCTGAACTTTTACCACAACATTGAGTTATCAAAACGGAAAAAAATGTCAATAATCATAATAGTAATAAAATAAAAACTTTCTTCACCACTAATAGCTAAAAAAGTTTAATACAGATACATACAGACTGACAGAGAAAAGAGAGTAAGAACCAAATTTTTGTAGGGTAGTCAACATCACGGAATAGTAATACGAAATATTAAAATGTATAAGTTTATATAAAAGCAAAATGATTTATAAAAGTATATTTGTTATAGACTCAAAACACATCACAGCAGTTGACTGAAGTCAGTAAATGTAAGCATCATTGATTGTGGGTTCTGACCAAACACTTTAGTGATTCTAATAAGTTCCAACTTGTTTGAATTTTTTTGCATCTTGGAACGTTTTTTTCAGCCATTTTTTTTAACCCACACTATTAACATGCATTAAACAGAGAGAATCAAATATTAATGTTGAATGGTTTGTTTTAAACCAAATATATTACCTTCTTAAGATTAAATTCATTGATAGTATTATAGCATGTTTTATGTTTCACTTGCAAAGATGTATATGAGAAACATAACAGTGGCCCTAATACTGAATTTATCAAGATTCTGATGTAAATGAACTTCCTGTGCAATAAATACTTCGGCACATTGTGATGATAATATTATGTTTATCTCCAGCCTTACTGGTCATCGATTATAAGTCAAAACAGAGATTAAGCATTTAGGCCCAAATTTTGGGGCAATTGAAATAATGCCACAACAGAACAAGACTAAATATCCTCAGTTCATTCTGTTTAAGGTAAACATTTGAAAACAGATTCTTCATCCAAATTCTTTATTCATGTTTAAAGAATTTCTTCATGCTTAAAATGATACTGTTTCTGCATTATCAAAATGCCACATCCAATACCCACATCCATAAATTGTGCCTATACCAACAGCAATAGCTGTTCAAGAAGCTCATAAGTACAAAAACCTCAATCAGCATAAAAAGTGTTGCTATAGCATTGACACTAAGGAATGTTCCCTGAAACAAGATTATTTAACAAGTCTGAATTATTTTAACATGTGATTTAATTTCCATGACTTTTAGTCCGTAAAAGGAATCTATTTTCAAGCAGTTACCAAGGCAACATACAGGGATAAGCTACAGTATTAAAACCATCTTTAGTTATACTCACCATCTATTTCACCTCCAAAGGATCACCACAAAGATAGTATTATTTCAGTGGTGGATCATTCTTCACACTGCAGAGACACCTACAGTATGTGGTATTAGTATGATGGTACCTTAGCTTGATTATACACAGCAGTGCAGCTTCGTTCACTGTCCACTGTATCAAACACACCTATATTGCTGATGTTGCAAAAGTTTGAAAACTTCTATTTGTTATTATGAACACAATGTGATACATCACTTTTCCAATGATGTGGTTGCAATTGGGTGCATACATTTCTGCAAATATAGACCATAATCTACAAATATACAAAATGGACCATATTGTGAAGAGAATTTGTGACATTATTGATTGTGGCATGATTGTTGATGTCTTTTTTAAACAGCAAAACGACAACAAAACAAGCAACAAAAAAAAAGAGACAGGCAAGCAAAATTTGCTCAGACTGGTTCCAGCTAATAAAAAACCTAGATTACACTGAAAACCACTCTCTTTAATAATGGAAGCCTTGTTGGAATGTTATTTATATATATTTTTGATTTAAGTGCAATTTTAGTGCAGACAGGCACAAGGAACACATTTAGAAAGATTAAAAGTGAGTCGAAATAAGGCCTTTTAATGACATCACACTAAGCGAAAATGTTTTTTATAATTTGCTGTCTGTTCTATCAATAAGAATAAAAATGCTGGTTTAAGCATCCAGTGGTGCATAACTAATTATACACCACAGCTGAGAAGCAAAACAAAAATAATAATAATAAAATATGGTAAATTGTATTTAAAGGATTTACAGTGGTACAAGAATTCAAGCCATCACTGGATTTGTAATCTAATTTCAGAGCAGCACATTAACAGTTCCAAAATAACCTAAAGGTTCATGCAGATACATACAGGAAACCCAACTAATGAACATAGCACTTTCAAAACGCACTTTCTCAGTATGTAGCTTTGATGTTCAGAAACAGAAGCCCTAAGCTTGTCTCTCTCTTTTAATGATAAAGTATAAGTGAGTTTCAGTATGTTCTGCACTTTGTTCCAGCTTAGCTTTCTTAGAAATTTGAAAGTAATTATATGGTCTTACATTCTCTTTATAAGGCTCAGACACATTTTTACTGTCAAACTGTCGATAATTATTTATGAATATTTCATGAATACTTCCTCAAACGTACAACTTTGTAATCATAGTTAATGGTTATAATGTAAAATGGGTTCAAAAGATTTGCATAATTTGGATTCAAGTGCAAAGCTAAACTTATTTTATAAATAAACTGATCTTTACATTATTTCCTGTACAATCAATTATTTGATTGTCTGGAAGAAGTATTTTAATATAATTTATAATATTGTGGAAGGCGGCACGGTGGCTTAGTGGTTAGCACGTTCGTCTCTCAGCGCTAGGGATTCCCCATCTGGGTGGAGTTTCCATGTTGTCCCCGTGTCTGCGTGGGTTTCCTCCGGGTTCTCCGGTTTCCTCCCACAGTCCAAAAACATGGATCAAGTCAATTGAATTCTCAAAAATTGCCCCATATAGAGTGTGTCTGTGTGAGTGAGTGTGTACCCAGCGATGGATTGGCGCCCTGTCCTGGGTCTATCTGCCCAGCGCCCAAGACGTTCTCCCTTGGATGGGCATGGGGAACCCCACCGCGACCCTAATAGAGGATAAAGCGGGAGATAATGAATGAATGAATGAATATTGTGGAAGGAAAGTACTAAAGCTGAAATTGTATAATTAGGTACAAATTTGTGCCCTCTATTTAGCTTCCAAGATATATAGAAAATACAGAGATTTCAATTAATTAATCTGGACTATCAGATTTATGTTATCCAAAAGCATGTTTGCCTCTGAGCACAGGGTGGAGCTTCCATGTTCTCTCTGTGTCTGTGTGGGTTTAGATTTCGAGGTTAAAACACCTTGTTCCTTGCTTAATTTTTTTCCCCAGTCTCACATTATAAAATCTATTATAGATTACAGATTAACATGGCCAGCAATTATATTTTGTGTGCTATTTAAGCCATAATTTATTGATAGTAACTGGCACAATGTGTGCCAAGCTAACATTTGACACACTGTTATACCAACTCCTCTAGCTGTTATCTGTTAACGTAAGATGCCAGAAGCATGAATCTATTCACAAAAACTTTTCTTATGTTATGTTAACAGATAACAGAAATCTGACCCTTTCATTTGTGTACCATAGGAAAAAAATCAGTGTTCATCAGATCAAGCAACATTGTTCCAGCATGTACCCATCAGGTTTGCCAAACCTGCAGCCACTGCGATTTTAGTTTTCTATTTTTGGCTCGAAATTGGAGCCTGATGTGGTTTACTGCTGATGAAACCAATCCACATCAGGGTTCATCATTTTGTGCATTGTGAGATGATTTTTTTTGCTTACTATTCTAAGCTATCAAGGCTTTTCTATCAGCGGGTACCAGTATGCCGCTTTTTGCATTAAATTTGCATGTATTTCATCAACACAATGTTTCCATCTGCAGAACATTCACTAACATGAGCACCATGGTTTTATGTATTGCATTACTGCTGAATAACTGAGTGAAGTAGATTAAATAAAACAATAAATACATGCACATACTGTATATATTTATTGTTGGTTAGTAATAAAAAAAAACTTACTTTATCCTAAATGTGCTCACACTTAAATGGAGAGTACTATTTTGATAATAGTAACATTCATAAATTGTAATATTGCTTTAAAAATGTGTTTGTGATTTAACAGTATTTTAAATTATTTCTTGTACTCAAAACCCCTCAGAAATAATGGTAAAGATGAACATACCATGCTATCTATTACCTGATTAACAATGAGTGAGAGTGTGCTGTGCTTAAAATATTATAAAAACTGATACAGTGGCTGCAGCGAACAGCATCATAAAGAATCAGTGATAAGCAGTGCTGTTTGTCTGTGTGCTTATGAATCTGCAAGGTTAGGAAAACAAGAACAATGCACCGGTAGTTTTAATTTCCGTGGTGGGGGATGTAATACTTAAACCAAGTAGTAACATCCATTTAGTAGCCTTAGTTTACTGTATGTATAATGTGTGTGTATATATATATATATATATATATATATATATATATATATATATATATATATATATATATATATATATATATATATATATATATATATCCTCAGTAGAAGAAGTATTATTTAATTCATTCAAATATATATGTTATTAAAGGTATCTGGGACATTCTCCTCTGGATGGGCATGGGGAACTCCACCGCGACCCTAATAGAGGATAAAGCGGAAGATAATGAATGAATGAATGTTATTAAAGTCTCTTAGAAATATTTTATTTCCATCTCCACTTAAGGAATTACATTGTAAATATAATGTGATTTCATTATCCACTAAATCCTCAACATGAACAAAATAAATGAGTAATTCAAATGCATGGTTCATTTCATCATAAAAGCACCACTAGTGTCACACGATTTAAAACCTTTATATGAAGGTCATTTAGATTCATTTTCCATTGGATTTGAAAACATGGTTTTAATAAAAAAAAATACTCTATTGAAAAGCTGGACAAATAGTAAAAGAATTTAAAAATTAAAAAGAAATGCACATATCCAAATTAAACCTTGAAATGATGTCCTGAGGGACAATAAAAAAATGTGTGTAAATGCATTTAGTAACATATTCATGCAACTCTTTTAGACAATATAACTGAACATAAAAAATTAAAATATTACTAGTGGTTAGTTAGCATGTTCTCCTCTCAGCATTAGGAATCCAGGTTCAAATCCCTATCTGGGTGTAGATGATTTCCCCATGTCTACATGGGTTTACTCCGGTTTCTCCCACAGTCCAAAAATATGGATTTACTGTAAACTGGTTGCCCCCATATAGCATGTGTTTGTGTGTGTGTCTGTGTGAGTGAGTGTTCCTAAAATGTTCTGAATGGGCATAAGGGAACCCCTAGTAGAGGATTAAGCAGAAGATAATGAATGAATGAACATTCATTCTCTTCTCTCTGAAAAGCTGCTCTGTGTAAAATGTTAACATATTGACCAACATTAAAAATCATTAAATATACATTAATCATATCAGTAAATATCAGGTTTAACCAAAAAACCAAAATGGTCTTTATGAACATAAGAACTAGATAGCTGGCCATTCTGGAAGGTCATGAGGAGTTGTCAGAGGGAGGCTGCAGTAATTACAGTTGAGATGCTTCTCTCAACAGGTGGGTCTTGAGCATGACATTTAAGGGTGTGAGGGGAGATCACAGAGCAGGAGGGCATATTTAATCCTCCCCCACTGTAAGACCTGTCTCTCTCACTTTAGTTTCCTACCCAGTGGGAGGCTTGGCCTGGCTTAGACACAGCTGTTATAGTGAAAAATAATGTCTGCGATCAGAACTTAGGTTTATTGAAGAAAATGGGCCAAGCACAAGTTTTGTGTATTAGTTAAATAAGGTCTGGCTGGTGTGCTTGTGCAATATGGTGTAATATTCTACTATAATAAGTTAATGCCTGGCTGTTATTATTTGGCTAGGTTAAATGGTTGGTCTGATGAATAATATGTATTCAAGAATAAAAGCACATGCCACGCCGGGTTTTGGTAAGTGGTGCATGAAAAATACAAAGTAACCAGGTAGCGCTAATTTGGGAGCAAACAACAAGGCAATGAAAATGTCAAACAGAACTTACAATGAGCAGGACATCATACATGAACAAGAACTAAGCTGAACAGACAGGGTGAATGCTGGCTAAGTACCAAAAAGGAGGTACGTAAACATATAAGGACTTAATTAACAAAGGTAATAAATAACTAAAACTAGGCATTAAATAACATGGCTAATTATTAAGTAGCTAAAACAAGTTATTAATTTACAAGGACAACAAAGTTCGATAATTAAAAAATCTTGCAGTTAATTAACTAAACCAAGGCATAATTAGAAAGGCTATTAGTTAATCAGCTAAACAAGGTATTTAATTAAAAGTTATTTAACTAAAACAAGGCATTGATTAAAAAGACTAGTGGTTAATTTACTAAAACAAGTTATTAATAAAAAAAAATAATCAGTTAATTAACCAAACAAGGTATTAATTTAAAAGTTAATTATTTAAAACAAGGCAAATGATTATTTATCTGAAACATGGCATTAATTAACAGATTAACAAGGCTAATGGTTAATTAACTGAACCAATGTCCATGACAGGAGAAAAATAGGATGGTAATACTATATACATGTTTCATAAATTTGTGAAACATTAGTAAGTCCCAATAGCATTAATCACATTCAAGCAAGCACTGAATAAGAACCTCAAAAGATTCTACAAAACTTTGTTTCATCAATCAATTTGATTTAGTTATTTTACTAAGATTTACTAAGAGTATAAATTACTATATGTTATCAAAACAATCCAAACATACAGTACAGTGCACATCAGTTGGGTGACTTCCTGCCACATTTAAGAAATGTTATACAGTATATGTTAACATTTGAACAAACTAACCTTATATAGCTGTACTCAGCTAGGTATCGTGACTTGCCAAATTTAAATCAGTATAGTAATCAATACTATATATGAAGCTGAAAAAACACTGTTGCATAGTTGCATTTTGCATAGCATAAACGGAGTTAGGCGGCACGGTGGCTTAGTGGTTAGCACGTTCGCCTCTCAGCACTAGGGATTCCCGGTTTGAATCCCCATCTGGGTGGAGTTTCCATGTTCTCCCCGTGTCCGCGTGGGTTTCCTCCGGGTTCTCCGGTTTCCTCCCACAGTCCAAAAACATGGATCAAGTCAATTGAGTTCTCCAAATTGACCCATATAGAGTGTGTCTGTGTAAGTGAGTGTGTGCCCAGCGATGGATTGGCGCCCTGTCCTGGGTCTATCTGTCCAGCGCCCGAAACGTTCTCCCCTGGATGGGCATGGGGAACCCCACCGCGACCCTAATAGAGGATAAAAGTGGGAGATGATGAATGAATGAATAAAAGGAGTTAACTGCATCTGCTTAATGGCCATAAGACTGTATCTCTCCTCTCTGCATCTTCGACAAAACTTCAGAAAATACCAGACGAGGAATCTTTAGACATATAAAAAAGGTTATTATTCTCATATCACCTTATGATAATCTTCCATAAAGAAGCATATATTCACACATGAACTAGTGCTTTGAATAATTAATGAACTTTGTATAAATTAACATATAAGTGGTTATCATGGGAAGTTGGTTAAATATATTTTAAAAACCCAATAAAACTGCTGTTGCCATCTAACGGTCAGTAAATGTTTGAAAACTGAAATCACTCTTACTTAATCACTTTTAACTGACTAATCTTAACTGCCAATCAGTCAAATGTTACTAGAGAAAATAATTGCAGCTATTAAAATGATTAATTATAGTAATAATAAAACCACAAATATTATTCATAAAGTATTACCTTGTGTATTAATTTATCCCTTAACACAAAACATTCATGGATCTTAATATATTATTTGTGATACATGTTGGAAAAAGTCCCCAATATACTATCCCCAAACCATATGTCATGGAATAGTTTTTTCCAAAGCCCATCCAGCCTTTATGGGATGATTCTTGAGAAAAAGAGAGCCTTTAGCAGCAGATTTTGGTCGCTTTCCAGCAGTGGCTGAGTAGCTCCAGCTGTAATGTGGAATGAAATTGCCCACTTTTAAGCCCCTTCTCACAATTAACAGGTGTCACTTGCTCCTGAAGTCTACACTGTTCTGAGTTATTTTAGTTGACATTTGCACTTTTCTCTGCATTAATACCAGCAACTGTGAAATATGGGCAGGTCTACCTCAGGCTGAAGTAAAAAAAAAAATAGTATGGTAGCTTTGTTACATGGCATATGCTCATGGTTATGGTGGCTCATTATCCTCGATATATATAGTACCGGTGTCTTTTCATTCATTCATTTTCTCTCCCCAGACCTTCTTTTTGCCTTTATTATTTAGGCTGCCTTTGCCTTTGTTTTAAGACTTTGATCCTGTCTGACTTTTGTATCTTTGCCTTATCTTCATTTCTACTGTCTCATTAACCTGAAAAGTTTTGTATGTAAAGATCCCCAACTCATTTGGGTGGATTGCAAATCTACCAATTTACTCCACAATTTTTACATTAAAAACACAAGTAAAAGCAACTAATTATGAACTATGAACTAATTATGCTGTTTTATTTATAATAAATCATGTACATTTAGAAAGTTTATGGCGTTTAATCGTTATATATATATATATATATATATATATATATATATATATATATATATATACTTTCTTGCTCATTCTCAAGTCTATGTGTTTATGCAAACATTATCTGAAGCTGCTGAACTGTATCACAATAAATTTATTCATTGCACTGCTGCCAGATGATTTTTTTAGTGCATAAAGTAATACATGTACAGGTGTCCCCAATAAATTGCTTTCCCACCCAATGATTGACAGTATTATTACTAGATTTACTTGACCTGAATATGTATATGTAAAATGTAAAATTAAAGCAATCATCTTTTATACATTTTTCTTTTATACATTTCTTATCTTTTATACATTCAGTGTGAAATATTTTAATTCTATACTGTATGTATGCCTACTTCTCTCATGTATCACAAACTTGAGGTTGTCATATCTGGTTTAGCTAAAATCATGATATCTACCTTACTTCCATTGATTGGGGAGGTCAATTCACTCTTTTGCACTTAGTTATTTTATGCATTGCATTTTTTTTTCTCAGCAAAAAAAAAAATTCTCATTGTGAGCCTGGGGCTAATAAATAATTGCTACTTATATATATTGCTATTTAGACTGTATAATGAGCATGAGGACTTTATTTTTCAAAACATTATGTTTGTACAAGGTTTAAACAGAATTAATTAACATCAGAAAGCCAACAGTCATCCATAAAATATCTGTACTTGTGTGCACTGGTGCTGAAGAAAGACCACTGACGTGTGAAACCTCTTCAGGCACAACAGATATAATATATGCAAAATTTGTGTTGTGAGAAAATGTCTATGCTTACAACTTTTCGTTACATGGTAAATACATTGTATACAGTAAACATGCATATGCCATTAACTGTAGGATAGGCTCATCACTATATATTCACACTGAATATAGTTCTGGAGATTTGACAATAATGGACTGTTTACGGGTTTTCCATGCTGAGGAGTTTGAAGGAGTGTTAGACCGTGGCTTGAACCTTTGTTTTGGAAGAGTGTGCCAAAAATGTGAGACACGCTGGTTTGCCAAGCAGAGGTGCGTGCATTGTAAGACACTGTAACTTCCCTCCTCCTGATGAGAGGATTTACCTCCTAGGTGTTGCTTGCAGATGCAGTGGCAGGGCTGTGCAGGATGTGTCTCTTAACAGTCAGCACGAATTTTGCTCATGTTTTCCCAGCAGTTGTGCTTCAGACATCATAGTAGAAATAGAACTTGTCCTGAGTATTTAAGCATTGCTTTCATTAAATGATTTAATTAAAGCTTTTTTTTTATTTAATTTCTCATGGTGTTTTCACCACCATTAATTCTTCCACTGTCACGTCATTAGACATTAAATGGTAAACTGACAGTTTTGTTAACTTTTCTTAAGTCATTTTAAGGAGCCTGCAGGACCGGTTGTCTGAACTTTTAGGGGAAAAATACTTAAAAAAATATCATTTTTCCTAAGCACCTTAAGGTTGCACTAATGACTTTAAAGCTAAAACAAACCAAAAAACCAACAAATAAATCGAGCTGAATAATGGATCAGCATATGAATACAAGTGAGCTGATTACTGATTAATCTCATAAAGGATTTTTATTTATATTTATATGTGATTTTTGGGTTCTGTGGCTCCATGTTTTGTTCTAATTTTGTTCATTAATTTTCCCATGTGCTGTGTGTTGCACTTTTTTACCATCATCTTTGTAGATATAAGTTTAAGGATTTTTTCCTGTTTAGGTCCATAGAATTGTGTTGCTCATCATAAAGCATTTTATTTTATGGAGGATTTGTTTGTGAAGAAAAAAAAATGTTGTTTGTATCAAGCCTCTCAGTTTGGCCTACATCTTGTGCACTCAAATTTCTATAAGCCTGATTCTGAGTTTAATTAGAGAAACTAAGCATTTTTAAAACAATGTCAACAGTTTAACAATTGACTTTTTATGAATAATTAACATTATTTTTTTTATGTTTACTAATTCATGATTTATAATTTAGTGGCTTCCAAGTAGGTCAGCATTTTTCAGGGTGACAATATTCAGAAAAGGCAATCATTTAAAATTTTTATATATGAATAAGTGAGTGTTCCAAAAAGTGATAAGAATATCAATGAGACACTTCAATCATATGTTGTGCAACCTTGGCTACAGGGTGAGCCAAGATGCTTTAGCTCTAATATTAACTTAAATTCACAAAATGGGTTTGCACATATACATATTGAGGAGGTGTGGGAGTAGAGGCTTGGATAGTAAGAAGTGTGAATATTAATAGGGTGTTATATTTCAATCATGAAAATGATGTACATTTTTTTCTAATAAAAAAAAATGAAAGAGAGCAAAACAACTTTATTTGAAATAAAATATATTAATATTAATATTAAAAATATATTAATATTAATATATTAACGTTATGCGCGGCACGGTGGCTTAGTGGTTAGCACGTTCGCCTCTCAGCGCTAGGGATTCCCGGTTCGAATCCCCATCTGGGTGGAGTTTCCATGTTCTCCCCGTGTCTGCGTGGGTTTCCTCCGGGTTCTCCGGTTTCCTCCCACAGTCCAAAAACATGGATCAAGTCAATTGAATTCTCAAAAAATTGCCCCATATAGAGTGTGATTGTGTGAGTGAGTGTATGCCCAGCGATGGATTGGCGCCCTGTCCTGGGTCTATCTGCCCAGCGCCCGAGACGTTCTCCCCTGGATGGGCATGGGGAACCCCTCCCGAGGATAAAGCGGGAGATAATGAATGAATGAATATTAACGTTATTACATTGCATTTCATTGCATTAGTCCTGGACAGCTCCAAAAAACCTGTCTGAACTTTTGCCTTGAAGATGCTTGGATTGTTTTATATGGTACAAATCTATTAAAGTTAAAACAATGAAGTCCAAAAAAAAAAAAAAATAAAAAGAAAGTACAATGTTTTAAGGATATATAATGTTATAAAGAAATTGTCCTGTCTAGTTCACCCTCTTTTATATTTTTAGTAGGTAAGATTAAATTGAAGATGCTGGAGAAAACCCAGACATGAGGAGAACATGCAAGGATCAGCACAAAGTCTATAGAATGGACTCAGGAACACTGCAACTAATCAGCAACACTGGTATTTGTAGACATTCAATGTCCATGAGGATATTGCAGTATCACTTTCTTTGAAAGGTTTGGTTTGGAGAAATTCTTTTTTAAAAAATTGATGTTTTAATACTTTTCTTGCTGTTTTGTAAATTTTGATGATCCTCTAATATACATAAAAAGATTAATATTTAGTTGTATATTAGGTGTGCTTTTTTCTTTTCTTTAAATGTATTATTGAATTAATCAATGTTGTTTCTGTCCTAAAAGTGAGTATTCCTACAAAATCCTCTATAAAAAAAGATTGACAACTGCACAAAAAGCAGGTAAGGTTTATAACAGCAATGACCAAAGCAAAGGAAAAAAGACTGTATACTGTTAATATGCAGATCAATCACAGCAGACCTCAAAAACCTAGAACTGGTGAAAGGCACCACTGCACACAGATGAGCGTCTGTTCCACATCCTGTTCCCTGTTATCACTCCACACAGCTGTTCCAATTAATGCATTGATGAATTAAAAAAAATACAGACAGCCTACGTCCAAAGAAAAGAGAGCTATTAAAAATTTTTTAATTTTTTTTACCCTTTCTCGTGGCTAAAAATTAATATTATTTGTTCTGTATTTAGTGATAAGCCTAATCTAAATCATTAAGTAAAGCCTTTTGATTATTCAGTGCCACTTATATTTAACAATTTCAACATTTGTTCATTATTAATTGTTCTATAAAGTTCACTCCTGTCGCTGACCTGCCATGGAATCTTACTTTAGCATTGGCTGCCACAAATCCAAGGTGTGACATTATAACTGGCAATTAAATAATGAATAATTATGGAAACTGCTGCACTGTAGACAGTAGAAGCTCAGGTGGCTGCTGCTGAATTGAAATTAATCAAGCATGGAGCATTAACTTTCAAAAGATTATTTAATTTAAATGCTTGGGCCATGTTCCTGTGCCCAAGATAGTTTATTAAATCATAAGCTTTAGCAAAGGTAAATGCCAAGTCAGCCCTGGTGGCTGATTTTTAAAGATGCTTAATCTATTATATGGCAAAAAGTAAATGACCCATTAATATATAGTTAGAATGTAGATGTTTATGCCTTTAGTGTTTTTTAGTGCACTAAGAGAATATTTGAATCTCATGGTTAGCCTTCTCTTCAAAGGTTTTTTATTTTAAAGGTTTCTGAGTAAATGTTCTACTGTGAAAATGGATTAAATAACAAAATAAACAGTGACATAAATATGCTGCTTTCATGGGCTCTGAAAATTTGATCTCTTCGTGTTCTTCGTAAATGAGTGCTAACTGACTGATGTCATTCCATTAATAACTGGGTTTTGACACCTCATGACAAAAAGTATAATTGACAACTATTTATTTTAAATTGTAAAACAGTAAATGGTCTAATTTTTAGGATATTTTAAAATTTATATCTGTATTCAAGTTTCTAACCAGAAAACGGCAACATGCATTATCAAGATTTTTATCAATCTTTTGTTCCTACATTATTATTAATCATAATAAAGCCATTAGTAGAAATAACTTTTTTATCCATATATTAATAGATTATATTAAAATTGTAAAAAATATATAAAAAGGTGTAAAAAGGTGTACACTTAAATCAGAAGAGGTACACAACATGCTCACAATGTAAATAGACACCCACTAGGTTTTTTTATGATTCGGATTAGGCTGATAAATTCCATTTGAGCTGATTAAATCAAAGGCTTATTTCCAATGTTTCATTAAACAAGGTTATTATAGATGTTTACATGCATCAAACTTGCAACTGTTTGATTAAACAGTTTTCTGTTTAATCAAGGTCATTAAAGTTATTATTTGGCAGCATCACACATATCTACAGAGTCCTGACCTAAAAACACCACAACAGCTTTGTAGATAATTGTTAATTGCAAACGAAGGTCTCCCGGGGCTTCCTAGAATATTATCTAACTTGTGCTTTTGTGAAATAATGGAAACACAGTTTAGTTGCATTTTTAGTCCCGGTTTTGCAAAAACTGTTTAAATGCCCATTGTTCCAAAATGTCAACTAAATAATATAAATGGGATGGTCATGTGTTTACTTGTTCATTTGTCTAATAGAGTAACAATGTTTAATGTGTGTGTGAGAGAGAGACAGAGATGGATAGGAGAAAAAAAAGGGATTTAATCCAGCTTTAATAAAAAAAAAGTCAAACCCCCTTTATGTTCTTTGGTAAAGGGAACGTATAGACATAGAGACATAGTGACCTAATTGTCAGTACGACTCACTGTAACTTAAGCAGACTTGTGTGTGGTGTGTGTGTGTGTGTGTGTGTGGTGGGGGTAAGAGTGGACATACCTTTATCTCGGTCAATGTCCAATTACATACTAAATACATAGTACAGTGAGTGTGAACAGTAAACACTCTAGCTAATTAAGCAGTCACCAAGTTTATCCTCCATTCTTCATGCTGCCTTGTCTAATCCTTTTCACATGGCTGACAATGACAAAGTGGTGCAATGTGGGTAAGGGTGCTATCTTAAAAAATCCATTAATATGATTATTGGCAATAATGATTATTATTTAAAAAAAACATTTAATAAAATTATTATTTTCATATTTTTGGAAATTGATTGTCATGAACTGACAAATGATTGATTGATGTTCAAGCTTTAAATGTGCAAGAATCTTTTATTCAAATTGTATATCCGGTTTACTCAACACATCACTCTTACCTTCGTAGTGTCTTTAGATTGTGGCTGAAGAAATAAGTGCCGTGGGCAGAGGATAAAGTCCTTCACTGGCTGGGAGCTGTCACAGATAGTTTTCTCTGATGTTGCTTTGATTATCACATGTCTGTACTCTGCCCTCAAGCTCCCAAAATGTCAGTGATCAGTAGGGCACTATTAAATTGATTACTGAGACATGGCCGTGACTGCTCAGCTTGGGGAATTTGAGAAATAGAGCAAAATATTCTTCCGAACAAAAATCAAAACAGAAAAGGCAAAACTATCAGACAACTAAGAGTTATGAAGGCAAAAAGGTTGTGTATTTGTGAAGAGAAAATCTTGGCAGCACTAAAAAAAATAGCTGGAAAACACTGCTGGGAATAAAAAAAATATCTTCAGAGGCTCATGTGGATTTTTCACAAAATTTAATGACAACTAAATTGGTTTATCTATTATTGGTTTACTATTGTTGATTGTTGTGCTGTCTCTCAGAATTGAGTATCAAGGTTTGAATCCTGATCTGGGTTGAGTTTCTATATTTTTTCCATGTCCGTATGGGTTTTCTCCAGATTCCTGGTTTTCTGCCACAGCCTAAATAAATGGATTCAAGGTAAATTGTCTGCATTAAATTGCCCTAATAAAATTCCCTAATAAAAATTCTTTATCTGGTTTTTGGCCCAGTTTTTTCCCACAGGCTGAGGAACATATTTACATAAATTTACTCATGGGGCAATTTATCAGACTTTTTTTTCACATTTTACAATTTAGCATGTAATAAAATGACTAAAAATAAGCTCATAACAGAAAATAAAGGTAAAAATAATTGTAATATAGGAATTAGAAATAATAATTCACTGAAGATGCAGTGTGGTATATCAAAGCATACAGTCATAAACTGAAGGCTAAACGATAACTTTTATCTTGTTCTGTTTAATCTCAAAACAGAACAAGACAATATGCACTCCCCCTTTTTGAGTCTGCACAATTCTTTTTATTTCAAAAGTCAGTTGTATCTGTCGTGCCCAGACACAGGACTGAAGACAGGATTTGTCAGGCTCAAGACATGGTTTCATTAACAAAGTTCAGCATTTTGGCTGACACATAGAACTGCAGACACCCAGAAAGGTACATCCAGCCAAGACTTTTTAATGTGCCAGCTAGTACTCTCATGCTTCACAGCTGAGACTCATTCACTGTCTTCTGCTTACTGAGTTCCACCTTTCTTATCCATCTGCACAGACACACTGTGTGCATGGCATTACTAGTCCCAGCCACATGAGACAGAATACTACACCTTTGTTTTTGCTTCGCAAATTACTTCACGGTGGCACGGTGGCTTAGTGTTTAGCACGTTCGCCTCTCAGCGCTAGGGATTCCCGGTTCGAATCCCCATCTGGGTGGAGTTTCCATGTTCTCCCCGTGTCTGCGTGGGTTTCCTCCGGGTTCTCCGGTTTCCTCCCACAGTCCAAAAACATGGATCAAGTCAATTGAATTCTCAAAATTGCCCCATATAGAGTGTGTCTGTGTGAGTGAGTGTGTGCCCAGCGATGGATTGGCGCCCTGTCCTGGGTCTATCGGCCCAGCACCCGAGACGTTCTCCCCTGGATGGGCATGGGGAACCCCACCGCGACCCTAATAGAGGATAAAGCGGGAGATAATGAATGAATAAATGAAATTACTTCACAGCACCTACTCTTTACTACCTACTGAATTATATGCATGACCCCAGATGCACCACCCCAATAAAAAGAAATGGCATATTTATATTAGTAGCTAGAACAAGTGCTTGCCACTGATTATGAAAGGTGATACCCATTACCTTACCTTACCTTACCTGCTTCTTTGGCTCTGTCTTTTATTCACAAATATGCTCTTCATTGCAGTGTCACATTAAATAATAATATAGTATTAAATTAGTAAATAGTTTTAACATTTTTAAATTTATGATGCTGGAATTTAAAATATTAATCTGAAGTCCAATACGGTTATTAAAATTGCAATGTGAAAACTAATTTAGGGCAGCACGGTGGTTTAGTGGTTAGCACATTCACCTCTCAGTGCTGGGAACCCAGGTTCGAATGCAAAATATGAGTCGAGTTGTTATGTTCTCCCTTTGTTTCCTCCCACTGTCCAGAAACATGGGTTCAGGTAAATTTGCTCTAAATTGCTCACATACACATTGTGTGTTTGTGTGTGTGTGTCTGTGTGAGTGAGTGAATGTACCCAGCAATAGATTGGCGTCCTTATTTTTATATGTATATATATTTTTTTTATTTTGATCTGCTTTGGAGATAAAAGTTGAATTAGACAGTGTAAAAACGAAGACCTCAGGGACAAATCTTAGTTGTCTCGATTACACAGAAGTCCTTGCGGTTGCCAGCACTGTATCCATGATCAGAGTACAAAATGTGACTCACACAGGAGTGTGACCCTGCTTTTCCACCAGTCAATGCCAGTTCACAATATACAATTATGTGAAGCCAAGGCAATGTCAAACAATAAGCCATTTGCTAAAGCCCACTCACAAATATGGGAGCAATAAACATGGATTTACTGTCCTGGAAAGAAGTCAGATGTGCTTGTCATTTTTATATTAACAGGACATTAAATGCATGAACTGATCTACAAAATCTGTATAATTCATTTGATTTGTTATTTACATCATCAAATTGAACAATTAACTGCAACACTCATCCCTTTTTTAAACATTATCAAGTACTCAAAAGCAGTGTATTAACTTCTTTATACTAATATGACAGAATCTCATAAGAAATGCTTTAAATAAGAAAAATATTATGCACATACCTAGAATACGGAATGAAGTCAGCACCTTCTGTAAAGCTTTGTAATTTTAGAGAAATTAACATATATATTTGAATAGCTGGAAAAGTTTAGCAGTGAGTAGCGCTGTCAAGTTAAAGTATAACGACACCCAAACATCTGAATACCGGCAATACTTATAAATTACTATATTATACTATATAATACTATAAAAATAGACCTAAAATCTCATTAATACAATGACAAATACTGTGTTTGTGTTACTATCCTCAACTGGTTGTAATGCTATCAAAGCCTTTAATTGTGTAATTTTACCCATGGATGAGTTTTAAGCAATTAAATTAAGCACTGGTTAGATTTATCTTTACAGAAATTAATTACCATGGGACATATTGAAGACTTTTTTCCCAGCAGAAGCCTAGTATAATTGCAACTCAAGGATATATCGGCCCCTAATGGCACAGGATGTCTGAGCACAAAAAAAAAAAAAAAAATCGGCCATTGTTCACATGTGATTATAGATATTATACTGATATATATATATATATATATGTGTGTGTGTGTGTGTGTGTGTGTACAATGTTGTAGTATATAAAGATAAAGCTCAGCTTCAGTAGAGAACCTCCAGGGTTTTTCCAGTGCCATTTGTGATAATCCATAGGAAGCCATGCTTTTTTGATTGAGAGAAAAAATATAGATATCAATATGTATTTACATATAATATATATTTTAAACCTACTTTTATTGCATGCAGTATTTATTATGCTAACCAAGCTGCAGATATACAATTTTCCTACTTTTGTAGTGAGTGTAATCACAGATGTGGGCCACTTCTTGCTAAAATATGGCCGAACAGGCAAACTGCATGTGAGTCAAAGGTGGGCCTCATAAACTATTTATATGACCCACATGTCTCCAAACACATATGCTACACATGTGGCAGGATATTGCACTGCTATCAGTATGTATGTCATAAGTGGTCAACATATGAAAAAGCTCATATGGTTGAAATCTTACAAAATGCATATGAAATTATTACTGGCACTTATTTTACAACCTGGAAGATGGCTGCATAAAATCCATGTGGTATGTGGGCCAGGTATTTGGGCTAGTAAACTTTTGCTTTCTGGAATACTTAATGTATCTATATATTCATTCATTCATTATCTCCCGCTTTATCCTCTATTAGGGTCGCGGTGGGGTTCCCCATGCCCATCCAGGGGAGAACGTCTCGGGCGCTGGGCAGACACACCCAGGACAGGGCGCCAATCCATCGCTGGGTACACACTCACACACTCAAACACACTCTATATGGGGCAATTTAGAGAACTCAATTAACTTGATCCATGTTTTTGGACTGTGGGAGGAAACCGGAGAACCCGGAGGAAACCCACGTGGACACGGGGAGAACATGGAAACTCCACCCAGATGGGGATTTGAACCGGGAATTCCTAGCGCTGAGAGGCGAACGTGCTAACCACTAAGCCACCGTGCCACCCAATGTATCTATATATATATTTTTTATTTCAAAACAATGTATACATATATAATCTAATTGCATATCGCCTTATGTCTACTTTACACACATATGCATTTAAAAGTAGCATGTTTTTGGAAGGCCAGAGATTAGAAGTTTAATGTATATATAACATGATAGGATTTTCAACTCTTCATGAGGACAAACAGCTGTAAATAATGCTTGCTAATAGATGTTAATGCACGATGTTCCACTGGCTACATTGGCACGTCTGGCTAAGCTCTTAGATAATGCCTCATAAACAAAACAAACAACGTGCTGTTGTTTATGTCTTGTAAACACAGGTTTCCTTTAAATCCTGAGAAGCTTTGTGTAATCTGTTGTGATAGAAGGCAAGCCATGTTTGGCCTTTTAAACACACACTTGTAATAATAAAAACACATACAGAAAAAAAATCTTGTCTTTTGATTTTAAAACCAGATGCAGATCCAAAGGCAGGTGCGATAAAGCAACAGTGACTGTGCAGAATTAGAATTTGACAGGCAGACACACATAATTTGTTTTCAATTTTAAGTTTTAAAACATGAATGAGCCACAAACCATCAAACCAATGTTCATTTAGAGTTATATTATTGTTGTCACATTACATTATGTGTGCAGTTGTGTACATTATGTATGTAATTGTATTTACTCTCATTGGCTACAATTAAAATACATTTTTTTGTTGTAGGTTGATGTAGGTATGGGGTTAGTGGACCTCAGGCCCGTGCACTGACATTTTTGGGAGGCATGTATTCATAATAATTTTTTTTTTATAAAATGTAAAAGAAAAAAAAAAACACAGTATTATATATAATATATATATATAAAGGGCATTTCTTTGGAAAAGAGCAGGGGCTTTTGCTCCACTAGGGGTCTATCTATATACATGCCTGGTGGTCATGTTGTATTTGAGTTATATTCAGTTGATAACCAGTTGGCATCAGCCAATCCAATCCATCCATAACTATAGCCATGGAAATTCTAAATGTCATATATAAACAATAAAACATTAAGCATGCAGAGAACAGTATCTGAGCTTTAAAAGGCTAACAACCCCTACCTCTTCTATTCCTTAGTCTGTGAACAGCTTTGTAACCTTCCATCCTTCAATTGTTAAGTGGGGTCAAACAGAAAGTAATAAAAGAGGCTTCATCTGTCACATGTTCCTGTCTCTGTCTTGTTTTAACTATATCACACTACAATTTGAGTTTCCCAGAGGCAAAATAGAAATTATATGGCTAGCTAACTGTTATGCCATTACAAGTAATGAAGTCAAATGTAGATTAATTGAAAATGACAGGTCATGTTTCTTTTTCAAGGGAGTAAGAGAGAAAGAGATAAGATGGAGCAGGAAGCAAAAGAGGATGTATAGTCCACACACTTCATCTCTGACTTATGGAGGTCTCAAAATGAAGGAAAGCATCTGCAGACATTTACAGGGCTCAGACTAATGTACAGATCAGTCTGTCTAAGGAAGTGGACACAAATTCCCACATAGATGCAAGCAAACTTGAACAACAATGACGGAGATGGTAAAGGCAGCTGGCATTTTTATAAAGTAGAGTAACAAGCACTCATGCAGACTGTGATCTTTGCATTTCCTCTTCACCTTTTCTCCAGGCGGAGTGGAAGCGTGCCCTGTCAAGACCAATCTGCAACCACCTGGATGCTTCTGCTTTAGCTGTGTAAGAGTATGTGTGTGGGTGTGCATGAAAACCGAATTTCCCCCTGCTCACTCTCAGGTTTTTATGACCTGTTCACCTATTCACTGGCTTGGCTATCCTAATCTTATACCCTCTCTCTGTGTAGTTTAGATTAGACCCTAAAGCATCAATCCTCAATAGATTGTATTTCCCTTTTTTTTTTCTTTTTTTTTTATAAGTTATATAGTTCTTTGCTATTTCCTTTGTATCACCTACTTTATCTCACCTTTTTAACAAAAGCCATAAACTTCATATTGAGTGATGCCACTGGGCACACACACATAAATTGCCTAATTATTTTATTAATTTTATTACTTAAAACCATCGTAAATTTGTGGCATGTTTTAGAATGCAATAATGAGCTTTGAGCTGATAAAATAGTATTGACTTTTATAGATTTATTTTATAGATATCTTTCAAATCTCACAGTGATCAGCAATAGATATTGCCATTTCATGATATACTGTAGCTAAGATTTTGGATTTTATTTCAACTCCTTCTTTTATGTAGTTAAGCTTTCATATATAGAAATGTGACATGTTTCTGCCATGTTACTCTTTCCATCCTTTCATTGACATCTATGTCAAAATCTAAGGGTGTTGCAGTTGTAGGAGCGAGTTCCCCACTTTTAAAAAGTCTGATAGTAATTGGCAACCACCCTTGTCTGCCTAAAATTTTAAGTGTAAATTAGGTCTGTTGAAAGAAAAGACCCCAAAAAATGAAATTCAATATATGTTTAAAATCATGCGTTTCTCATTTTAAAAGAAGCAACATTACACCTGATTACGTGCAGCTCCCGCAGGTGCTTATTAGTCGCACTTCTCCCTGGATGTTACTCAGATCTCATACCACCGAGTATACAATGTGTGTCCTTTTTATCCCAATATTGTTTTACTGCAATTAGCAGAGACCCATTTGAGTTTAATTTGTCTAATATATTTGTCAATAAATTGGGTCCACATGAAACTGGTGGCAGTGGGCTGATGTCAATTATATACTTAGCCATCAAGTAGTGCTCTGGGCCTATGACTAAGAAGTTGGTAAATTAGTGTTCTGTAATGTATGCTTGGAGCTAAGTGGGTCTGGGACACTAGACCATAGTGTTGAGCCCTCTGGATGTGTTGTGGGCCTAGTTCAGTGAAACGAGTAATGTTTGATGAAAAGGTGACTGACTGCCTGGTGACCTCTGTGAAGTGACTGCATAGTTGCATGGAGGACTAGATATGGTACAATAAAAAAAATGGTCACCTAGTCAGATGCAAGATTCGTAGCATTTTTGTACTGCCCAGTAGTTTAAATTCATTCATTCATTATTTTCCGCTTATTCCTCTACTGGTGTCCCAGAACAGGGTACCAATCTATCGCCGGGCACACTCACTCACACAGACCCACACACACAAACATATGCAAAATGGGGCAATTTAGAGCATTTATTCAACCTTAATTCCATGGTTTTGGACTGTAGGAGGAAACGGGATAACTCAGAGGTAACCCACACGGACACGGGGAGGACATGGAAACTAAACCCAGATTGGGATTCGAACCTAGATCCTTTGAATGAGATGCCGAATGTGCAAAACCATTAAGACACTATGTCGCCCTAGGTTAAATTCAGCAAAAAAAATCATAAAGATTAGCACTGAAAACTAATATTTAAGTATATTGGATAAATTTAATGTCTATACACAGGAATGCTAACTTTTGTACAACTGCTTTTGTACTTTTAGTGCTTTAATTAATGTACTTTCCCCACTGTACTTCCTACTGTTAACATCCCAAATCTACATATAAATGAGTTTCATTTCCACAACAACAATGAGTAATCATTTCCGTATGAAACCTTTGAGAATCTGCTGATTAAATTAACAATCAAACGCTGTATGACTCAATAATTAAATAAAAAAAAAAAAATGATACTCTCATCCTGGCGGTAGTGACACACTGCATGACCATATTTTACTACTTTCCCAGCTGTACCATCTGTACAAACACTCTGGGCGTTTGAAGCCACATATGTACAGTTTGTAAATTGGATGGTAGTTTGTAAAAATCCATAAGGATCTAAAGAGGTCTGTTAGCAAGTAACATATTTACTATATTCAATGTTGCAATATGAGTAAAGAACAACATTGGCCTTATTATGAGGAATAACATTTATGTTTCAGTGGAACAGCAGTTTAATGTGCGAAGCTTAAAAGAAACAGAGCCTTAGCCTTTGGGTGTTTTAATGAGTTGTCTAAATGAGACTCTGGAACTGCTCTAACAGTATACATAGGACTTCAGAGTTAGGATGTATCAATAAAAAGGCCCATGGGTCAACATGCAGCATGCAGCATGCTGTGTTGTTCATTAGTCTTTTAATATTAATCCCTACAAAGTAACAGTGGAGTACTAAGGCACACAGTGTTTCTTTATATATATATATATATATATATATATATATATATATATATATATATATATATATATATATATATATATATATATATATATATATATATATATATATATAAAATTCCATAACTATTATGATGCTTCTTAATAAAACACACACACACTGCATATAAATATAGTCAAACGTAGCTAGATTAGATTTACTGTGAGAGGCTTAACTCTGCTTTAAAATACTAACATACATTAAACATTAAATACATTAATCACTATATATATAGAAGTAGTTGAAGATGAATCAATACATAAACAGAGTATCTGTAACCACTGGCAATTTGCTTTTATCGCCTAAAAAAGCTGTGAATATTGAGATCATAGTCATTATAACCTTGAAATGTGTAAAAGAGAGAAAATGGTCTTTTGTCTTTGTAGTCAAAAAATATAATTTGCTCACAAATTTAAATGGTAAAAAAAAAAGAAGCAATTAACACCATCCAAAGAGTGCCTCATTTGTTGTAACAAGCTCCATCGTAAAATTGCATATTTCATAATTCTATGTACAAAGCATTTATTTATTTGTGGTAGAAAAACATTGCTATAATCTACTTAACCAACGTTTAGCAAGATTTCAGTCATTGTTTAAAAAAATGTACATTTCCACTTATGTCAGATTTCTACTAACCAAAATAAGTGTTCAAACTTTATTCTGTATCCGATTTATTAAATATTGCGCAAATATTCAGCAAACATGAATTAATCTAAGTAACTGTACAAAGACATGAAAACAAAGGCTATCCAAAAGTTTTACAAGGGAAGGCCAAAAAACATTTCCAGTTATAAAACATGAACGAATATCTAGTTTTAAAGTTGTAGTAGCACTGGCATTTCAAATGCAATACAAAAAATATTCACTAAAACATGCGTTAAGAAATATTTATGCAACAAATTCATGCACTATATGTATGTGTCTGTGCGAATGTGTGTGTGTGTGTGTGTGTGTGTGTGTGTGTGTGTGTGTGTGTGTGTCACAGCTAAAGCTAAAAAGAGCATAGGTTCCACAACAGCATGACAAAACATCACAAGCTGATGCTTCTAGATTTGTGATCACAATCCTCTTATCTAAACATGTTAGAAATGTGCAAAAAAAACTAGCAGTCTTTTGCAAAGAACAGTGGGATAAATTCCAAGAACAAGAATGAAAGACTTTAAGCTGGATATAAAAAGCAGCTGCAAGCTGTGCTTCCTGCCAAATGAATGTTACTATGTTTGACTCAGTAAGGTATCCAAGAGTATTCTGTTCATTTTCTTTTCATCCAAAAAAAAAAAAAAAAAAAAAAAAAAAAAAAAAAAAAAAAAATATATATATATATATATAACTGTGCATTAGAATTTGTCAGCGATATTATGTTTTAGGTTTAATTAGCTCAAGACTTTAGAATAAATTTCTTACTTGTTTTGGAATTACAATTGATTTTTCTTGATGAATAGTAACTCAAGTTATGTCTATTACAGTAATACAATGAAGATTGGGATGAGGAATGAAGTCGTTAGGTCATTTATTCATTTATTTCTTCATTTCATTTGATTAGCTCTAATGTCTTGCATTTAATTAAAGCATGTCATTACTGGTAAACATCAATGTAGAATAACTACATCAACATACTTTGTGAAGTTATAATTCTTTTTCATATTCATTTCTAGCCAGCTGATTCAATTTATGTCGTTTTTGCTAATTTCTAAGATTATATTAATAAATGAATACATTCTCATGGTAAGGAATGTGCATACTCTTACATATTTAAATGTATGCTCTTCTCACTAATTGGCTTATTGTGATTCTGGGGTACTTTTTTTTAAACAGTATTATGGATTTCAACGTGACAGGGTGGAACCAAAAGATTTAGCTGAGTGATTCTCTGCTATATCTAGGTTTTTAATATGTTCTTAGAGGACTGTTTTAGAGGATTTGACATAAAAGCTACAGTGCCTCCTAATAATTAATTGCCAAACTCAGAACTGATCCATACTATTTTGTTGCACTAACTTCAAATGTATTTTCATCTTTGATATTCTGATATTTATTCTCCTAGAAGCTTGCTTTTTCATGTCTTAAATAAACTAAAAAAAACTTCATTTGCTATTAAGTTAAGTAAGTTTAAAAAAGTAATAAGAAGTATTTGTCCCATGCACTATGTAAGCTTCAAATATTGACCAATTAAAATATTATTAATGAACACAATTTGTAGAATGATGCCTTCATTTCAGGTCAGATTATAGGTTGTAAATATGCTTCTCTTTCTAAGTGTTTTATTGTTATTATGGAGAGTTTTTATCTGAGCAGCTTCATTGATTAGAAGGTGATAGGACTTCATCTAAACAATAAGTTGATTATGTCATAATATCACAAAAAATAAACTGTTTTCCTTTACTTTAAATCAAGCTCATAAGTCCCATTTCAAGGTATTTCGTTTTGTTTCACCAAAACACAAGTAATTAATAGAATGAATAATAATGACACACTAATAAATAAATCTAAAGTCTGAAAAGTCTAAAAGTTTGTTTGTGTGGCTAGTAAGATAATTATACTAGTATAATTCTTTAGTATACACTTCTTTAAAACATTTTTATAGCATCTTTGAAAGTTGGAAAATGTGAAAATCAGATTTTTTAACAAAAAAAATCATCATTTCAACATTCAAATATGATGAATTAATAGAGTGGGAACTGGAAGTATAATTTAAAAGTTTTGCCATGATAAAAGGGAATCTTCTGTCAATCTGGCTAAAATAATGAATGATGGACTTCAAAGCACATAGCCACAAAAACAGTGTTGATGCAGCAGAGCATTTAGCTTCCTTAAATTTAAGGTTACATCATTTGCTGAATAAGTCAACAAAAACAATGCATTTATTATCATTAACCAGAAAGAGAAAGTGAGAGAAGGAGAAAGAGAGAGAGTGAGGAAGAAAGAAGGACATCAAATATGTTTCACCAGTAAAAAGCCCATTTACACTTATTACAATGTGTGCAGCTTTAATGGTTAGTGTTACTGACAATCTGTTATGACTGTTCAGAGATCCTGAATATGAAATAATACATATTAGAGAGATAGGCTGTTCTTTAATTTACAACTAGAGATTGGACAATATCCAATATTACGACTAGAGGCAGGGAGAGATTGAGTGAATGCTGATTACAGGAAAGGTAATAAGTGGGGGGGGGGGGGGAGTGGGAGTCCACTTGTGTGATTGCATTTCCAGTGCTGTTCTTTTTTTATTTGGCTGATTGGTATAGGGGTGCAAATGTGGCTCACTGGATAGCACTGACCCACAGCAAGAAAGTCCTTGATTTGATTCCTGGACAAGAGCAGACTGGGTCACTTCTATGATCAGAATAGACCGATTACAATGGCATTGAACTTACTCAGATGTATTTTGCAAAATAGTATGAAGATAGTTAAAAGACGCATCTTTTTAACAAATACCTGTTGTAAAAAAAATAGGGGGGCAGCCTCAGATAACAATCAGGTTTGATGATTTTACAGTATAGTTGGTTTTCTTCATAACTTCTGACTTGTAATGTTCTCATTTGTAAGTCGCTTTGGATAAAAGCGTCTGCTAAATGACTAAATGTAATGTAAATGTAAATGTAATTACCGTATAGAAGTGAAGAAAAGACAAAACAAATGAAGACAAACATGTGTGTATTCAAATGTACAAAATGTAAAAAAAAACTAATTTGATCTTATTAAAGATTAATCAGTCTCTGTATGTCTTTGGTCATTGTGGTTAATTAAGTGCAGTCAGAGGGAAAGACTGCATGGTGCAGTGCAAAGAGCTTTCTCACAGCAAAAGGGTTATTAATTCCCAGAAATGTACTGCAAATGTAAAAAATATGTGACTTTTCATGTAAAGGTGTTAATTTGCCACATTCAGTACAACTGATGTAGCTCCATTAGCTTTCAGTGCTTGTACGTCTCAAGCCTTAATTCTAACACTTTATAAGCTTTTCTGAATCGTTTTTTTAAATGTAAGCTTTTTAGTAACTCTTTTTAATCATATGTACTTTTGTTCTTCATTTGTTTTGTTGGCAAGTTTAATTTTTATATTTATATTATTTAAATGAACTAGAATCCTAGAACATTTGGTGATCAATCCAAACAGGACATAATTTAGAACACAAAGTGAATGGCAATGTTCAAGCCTCTCTGGGCCGAGGTATGCAATTTAAATTACAATCTATTGCTGATCTAAGATCAGATCTTCTCTGTGTAGTCTAAAGGTCAGAGTTGCACCTTCGAGAGGTACCTCGGTGTATGTTTTCCGAGCAAACATTACATTGCATTTCTGCAGCTATACTGGCCAAATCAACACAAGGGGTTAATGACCTGTATACCTAGACTGTGTTTCCGAATTTTGAAAGTGAGCAATGTTGTGTTGTGGTTGCTGAACATGAATAAATTACATATCATATTTTAATGAACAATTATTTTACTGCAAAACATAAAAATATAACAATATATATAATGTAGAAATATATGATTTATTTATATATATTTAATGAAACTTTGGACTGTGTGGGAAAAAGCAGACGTTGGTAGAATTAGGTTATGCTGTTTTTGTAATGTCCATACTGTATGTGCAACAGATGACAGTATATAACAACAAATAAAATATAACACAAAATAATCTTTGTAATAACTAATCTCATTTTAGTAATCTCATTTTCCCCCCTCACAATTTCTATTTTTGCAAATAACATAAAAATATAACACATGTAATAATACCCATGTATAACATGAACATAACATAAACATAACAAAGCAGAGAAGAAAGAAAGTAATATAATGCTGAGTCCTAAGTTTTATCCAGAACGCTGAAAACATTTTACATATTTTAGATAGTAACAGCATAGTTAGTAAAGCCTTTTTAATATTTTGCATCTTTCATGTGTATAAATTACTGATTTCCAACTTTAGAGAAGAGGAAGAGACTTATAAAACACGTAGCTCTTTGTTAATGCAAGTGATGAACAGGTAAGATCACTTTGCAATGTAGGAATATAAGTGAATTACGGTTGATGAATTACATGAGTATATAGTATGGGATCACTGGTGCCTGCTGTCTGTCACTGAAACGTGTGCTAATTACACATTCACTTTAAACTCTAATTATTGGCGCAGTTGGAAATGTCCTTTTTATACACCTTGGCTTGCCTGTAATCCGTTACATATGACAGTTAAATAAACAGAATAATAAGTTATTCAAAACAATTAAAAAATTAAACAATTATAAAGCATTAGTTGATATATGATTATTAAATGGGTTTACTAACTCTACCCTTAAAGGTAAAAGCAACTGGTTAATGATCTCTTATCCGTTCATGCAAAGGCATGATTAATGACCCTGGAATTCGTTCATTAATTGAGTCCTTCATTTTCTAATCCACATTAGGCTTAAAGGGGGCTGTGCATTGTGCTGGAGCCCATTCTATTTATTATTAAACAAAGGGAAGGAAAACACTTTAAATTGATCACCTGTTCATCACAGGGCAAAATCTCATTTACACTAAAGGTATTTCAATATCTTCCAATTACCTAACATGCATGTCTTTAAAATGCTAAAGTTCACAAAAAAATCCATGTAGACATGAGACAAAAACACAAGACAACATGCAAACAACACACACAAAAGTCCATAATCATTCAGTTGGAAATCAAACTTGCACATGTCTTTTTGTAAAGTGATGTACTACTCATTGCTCCACTTCCACTTATTGCTCAAATTTGCTGATCTTGATCAACCAAAACATGATAATGGAAAGCGTTATAATTAAAAAAGATTAAAGAAAAACAAGTCTACAAAAAAAAAAAAAAACACTTGGGAAAATATGGAAACTCCAACCAGATTGGGATTCGAACTGGGAATCCCTAGCGCTGAGAGGAGAACATGTTAACTACTAAACCACCCTCATTTAATCATGTACTGTATATGGAGGTGGAGGATTTATTTAAGTAAAATGTTTTAAAACGGTGGTTTGAGGTTAACGTCTAATTCAAGGTGTCAATAATAGTAACAAACTCACTGGAAATGTAAAACAAAAAATGTTTGTGCTGGAACGTTGAACTGATTTTTTTTTTTTTTAGAAAAAGGTTTTCTTTTTTCAATTTGGGCTCTGTGTTACCTAGGTGAAACTTGGATCGACCCATGAAATTACCACATAAACTCAACTAGGAATTGAATTAATAGCAGGCTACAGACCTCTAAGACAATTGCATTTGCAGGGTGTATAGCTGGAAGCTTTTACTCTCTGATAAATTTGGAAACCAGGTCATTCCAAGGATGCATCATTCTTCACTACAAACATTGGCTGTAAAAGAAAAATTGCCATTGGGGAAATCAAAACTTTAAGATGGGTGAAAAGGTGATGAA
This sequence comes from Corydoras sp. C115, assembly GCA_019802505.1. NCBI lineage: Eukaryota > Metazoa > Chordata > Actinopteri > Siluriformes > Callichthyidae > Corydoras > Corydoras sp. C115. The sequence continues at coordinate 7,747,876 of JAFMOC010000011.1, read as the reverse complement.
AGGCAATTTGGAAGGAGAAGGGAAAGGATGGGAGGTGTTTTAAAAGAGTTTCTTGATTTGAAGCTCCAAGTTAGTTTCAAACTTTAACTCCTTTAAACTTTTCAATACAGTGCGCATTTTATTTTGTTTCTTTCAGGTTTCTAGGTTATAATTGGCTGCTAATAACTATGTTTCAGACACTGGATTTTACAAAAATGCAACAAAGCGTATTTATAAAGAAGTGAAAGCTCCCTGCTAAACAATACCAAGTCTGATCATTGATTGGGAGAAAGAGCAGAGAAATGATAGGCCGTAATGCTAGCTTTTGTTCCACAGCACAATATTTCTCATTGAAGTTTTATTGATGGGGAAAGAGCTGCTCTCATTCTTAGAGCTATCATCCACCTGTCCCTAACGGATATTTTGAAGATTTTATAGGAGTAGGAAGGAGGGCAGTGAGGTGAAATCCTATGAAATATTTAGAGTTTATCACGGAAGGAGGCAGAAAGCTTGAGGGAACAATACTGCATGCTACACTTTATTGTGTCTAAAGTGGCAGGACAATCTAACAAAGGGTTGGTAAAATGGCAGTTTATAACTTTCCATTACACACAAGTACATCGATCAGCTAAGATATTAAAACTTGTCTGTTCACACATTCAGTATAAATACTGCAAAAGAAGAAAATGCTGGTTATCAAAACTTATATTTATAACATGCAACCACTAATTAAATGCAAAATACAAAAATAAAATGTTTGCAGTATGCTGATTTATTAAAAATTATATAAAACAGAGTGTTCTTTAACTTTTAGTGAAACTACATTAAATTGCCTAAATTCTAATCTAAACATGTAAGTTTATAATAATTGGTAAATAAGCAAGTTATGCTGCAAATACACTTAGACACTTTTTTTAAGATACTGGTTTAAAAGTAAACCAGTAAATAGAACTTACATTACATATTATATTACATGATATTAAATGGTATTGGAGCCATCGGAGTACTCATAGGGTGAAAGGTTGGTAAACACAGGATTAAAACACCAATCTGTCACAAGGCTGACAGAGAGACAAACATTTCATGTTAAAATTGTTTTACATGTATTATCTAAAAGTATACATTCAGACATTTAGCCATTTAGTCATTTAGCAGACACTTTTATCCAAAGCAAATTACAAATGAGAGAACAAAACAAGTCAGTAGTTAAGATGTGTTCTTAAAAATGTTAAGTATACTGTTTATCAAGTCTGTTAATAATAAAAAACTGTTTATAAATAGAAAACCAATAATTACAATTTGACATTACGCCTTTATAAATACTTTTTTGATCCTTTAAAATCTGCCTCAATTCTACACACTGACAGTGTTGCAATCAAAGTGAAGGACGGGTCACCGGAATATGTACAGACTAAAATATATAAACTCTATTCTCAACTTTTTGCAAGATTTTTCCAACAGCCTTTTCCAACAGCTCCTTCCTTTTTCTTCTGATCAACGTGTTCTGAACCAGAGCTGGTTTATTTGGTGAGTGTTTTAGATCGTTCCTTTAATCTTGTTTCCTAAAAGTTTTGATAAAAGCCTGTTTATCCACATTTCTTAAAGCTATCCTTTTTGTTCCATTTGCCTTTTGTCCGCTATGATCTTAGAACACTCTGAGACTGAAATTTGCTGTGCTGCTTTTATTTGTGACAAATTGTATATAAAAAAAACTTTGTTTACAGATCCTTTAGAGTTTAGTTTTCAGAAAGATTTCTTTAAATGTGTTTATTATTTTTGAAACTCAAAATCTCTGAAGATAGCCTTGGTAATGCATTTTTATCAAATTCCAAAACTTTTCATTTATTCACCTTTATGTCTCTATATTTATTTACAGTGGTGATTGAATATTACAAAAATAACAGCTTAGAAAATTAGTTAATTTGGTGTTAACGTCAATGTGACCAATAAGGACAACAAAGAGAATTTAAGTGTACTGGGATAAAGAACACATGCATTTTTAATAAATATTCATATCTAAAGCTTTGTTTATCCTTAAAATTTTCTTAATTTGTAACAATGAAACTTTATTCTATGCATGAAAAGGGAAAATAATGCGAGGTAGAAAACGTTGCCATGGCAGTTTAGCTCTTGACAATGTGAACCTGCAGCTTTGAGTAGGTGGAGAGTAATCTGTTATTTTGCGTGTGATTTTAGCCTTCGGTGGGCTATTCCTTTTTACCTTTGTGCAAATGGACAGTTACAAGATAAACCACTAAAGGCCAAAGCTGACAAGACTTGACAAGAATAACAATCTTATCCTTCATTAATCAGTTTATCTTGTTAACAAGATTTGTTTTTGTACCTTAAAATATATTTCCGTATAGCTAAAACCTGGTAAATAGGCTAAACAAACAATCCTGCCAGACTACATGCATTCTAAACTTTATATACAAAGACATGCGATTTTTATATGCCAACTATATTTTATCCAGGGCGGCACGGTGGCTTAGTGGTTCGCATGTTTGCCTCTCAGCGCTGGGGATTCCTGGTTCAAATCCCAATCTGGGCGGAGTTTACATGTTCTCCCCGTGTCCATAGGTTATCTCTGGGTCCTCAGGTTTCCTCCCACAGTCCAAAAACAAGGATTCAAAGTAGATAGATTGGCGCCTAAAAGTATATATATATAGGGGTGGCACGGTGGCTTAGTAGATAGCACATTCGCCTCTCAGCACTAGATTGGCACACTGTCCTGGGTGTATCTGCCCAGCGCCTGAAATGTTCTCCCCTGGATGGGCATGGGGAACCCCCCCGCGACCCTAGTATAGGATAAAGCGGAAGATAATGGATGGATGGATGGATGGATATATATATATATATATATATATATATATATATATAATATATATATATATTTATATATATTATTTTACTAAGGAAACTAAATATAGGAAAACTACATTATGTCAGCTCCATTAAATGTTTTGCCGCTCTGACATCACAACAAAGTAAAATTCACTCATATGAGCCACTCTCATATTAAACCTACCATTGTACACAATCAGTATACTAACATAATACACATTCATCTATTATTCTAACATAACGGCATGGTACACCTTAAGAGAGCCTCTTACTGAATGCCTTGTGCAGAGCAATGTCAGTGTGATGACAAAAATAAGGCTCAGAATCTTGGTAAAAGTTTTATATTTTAGATCACGATTTATTAGCTTTGACAGGTCAAATTGTAAATAAAGGGCAATAGTGACAACCTGCCATGAACATGTACTGCTAATAATATACAGAGGAAATTGCACACTGGGAAAAGTTGCAGAAATATTTGAATAATATTAGCATTAATATTGGGAAAGTGTCAAACGATTCATAAAACATACTCTGTTAAAAAAGAAAGACAGCTACAGAATGCAAAAAAGGATATTTTGTAGCTCTGCAAATGAATAGCACCAGTATACAAGTTTAAAATTTGATCTTTTATTTCTTGTTATTATGTCAAACAAAACAAAAGACAGTACGATTTGTCAGTCACTCTAATTTGTAGGCAAGCAGAAATATTGGAATGACTGACAGGTGTTTCTTTTTACACAACTGAGTCATGTTGGAATAAAGTTTGAGAAAAAAAAGTAAGAGCTTTGTGTAGCATGTCTGAACAAAACAAGGAATGGTGACAGGATTTGCCCGAACAAAATTGGAATTTTGGAACATCAGACATAAAAGTAATTCATAACAGTGCAGTTTAATCTTTCCCGGGTTCAACTGTAGAAAGTGGTTGAAATAAATCTTTAATGTTAATGTACCTCATGATGGAAGCTGTAGAATGTTTTTTGAAAATTTCGTCTGCAGATGATAAGAGAAAAAGCAAACAAATGAATGGGAAAGACATTCTTTACACAGCAAAACAATGATCCACAACACACTGACTAAACTCAACAAGGATTTTGTCAAAGGGAAAATGTAGGATTCATAAAAAAGCTGTTATAATTTGTGTAAAATAAGCATTCAGGCCTGAGCTGTACACCTAATCATTTTATGTATTTTCCAATAATATGACTTTTATCATAGAGGAGCAAGTCAAAGATGAAAAGGCCAACTGCATATTAATCTTGCACCAAACTAACTCATATCATTTTGCAAACGTTATGCAAATCTTTATTTGATGTTGTTGTTGGTTGGTCTGCTGATGGATGAATCTGACAAGAAGAGATTTGTAGACTAGCACTTAAAGTCTTATATACACACACACACACACACACACACACACACACACACACACACACACACACACACACACACACACACACACACACACACACACACACACACACACACCACTTTTTAAGCAGTTTATTAGGAAAGCTCTATTAAAATGAGGCATACAGAATAACATGCTCTCACTAAGCTTGCACCATTATGTACCTGACTAAATACACATGAATCAAATCAACATATAAATATTTACAAGCTTTACCCAACTTTTAGAAGCTATACACATTCTTTAAATAAGAAAAGTTCTTTTTGTACTTGTTTTTGTATTAATGCTGTAACGCATTTCTATTGTATTGACATGTATTGTCTATATATTGTTTATTTTAAAGCAGTTATATAGTTGCATATTGTATTTTATTGTAAACTGAAAGTCTATATAAATTGTATTGTAGATTTGTTTACTGTATTTTGTTCTGTGTATAGTGTATAGTCTACATCAGAAAGATAAAAACTACCATTGCACAGTCATACTTAAACATACTTGGCCAACAAAGATGATTCTAACTCTGATTCTGATTAAGTTTAGCACAGTAAAAAGTAATGAGCCATAGGCCAACATTCCTTACAAAACATATATCAGTATTTTGTGAATAGATTACTATGTTTTGAGGATTGCCACATATCTTCAGCCACCTGTATCCAATAACAGGCCATTTGCAACATGTGCAAACTTAAATCACTGAATATGAGCCAACAGATTGAGAAAACGAAACTTAAATAGGCTTAATTATAGTATTATTTGTAGTAAAAATGTCATTACCTTCATCAAACTTGTACACTAAATGGCTTAGAAGTCGTGTTTACATTTATACAACAGCGACACCCAAAGGACAGTTTGTATACATGCTCTGAAAGAGTAAATCCTAAGATCCTAAACTTAATTTCGTAACTAATAACCCAGTTATTCATTCATTCATTCATTCATTCATTCATTCATTCATTCATTATCCTTTCCGCTTTATCCTATATTAGGGTCGCGGGGGGGGGGGGGTTCCCCATGCCCATCCAGGGGAGGTTTCGGGCGCTGGGCAGATACACCCAGGACAGGCCGCCAACCTATTGCTGTAACCCAGTTATTTCTACAAAATAATGAGCTTTAATTATTAAGTAAATAAAAAGTAGCAAATGAACTGCACAGCTGTCTTCATGGTTGCCGGTGAAATGTTCATTTAAATCAATTTAGGAAGTTTAAATCCATCCATCCATTCATCCATCCATCTATCCATTATCTTCCGCTTTATCCTGTAATAGGTTCGCAGGGGGGTTCCCCATGCCCATCAAGGGGAGGCAGACACAAACACAAACACAAACATACTCTATATGGGGCAATTTGGAGAATTCAATTGATCTTGATCCATGTTTTTGGACTGTGGGAGGAAACCCGAGAACCCGGAGGAAACCCACGCAGACACAGGGAGAACATGGAAACTCCACCCAGAGTGGGATTCGAACCGGGAATCCCTAGTGCGAATGTGCAAATAAACCACCATGCCACCTGCAGTGTAAAGCATTATATTCAAATCCTTTTGGTTAATGTGAATCAAAACATCATAACTACTTTAAACTGAAGCAAAAGGTAGAATCAGTCTGTGGGTATAAAATACTGAACTAGTACTGAAGTACTTCATAATAAACCTTTTAACCATAAAAATATGTTTAAGAACTTTAACTGCAGAACTTGAATTCAAAGCAGTAAAAATGGCATGTTTTTGTCGATAAATTCTCTTTAGAAAGTACAGTCAGTATTTGCTCACAGACCACAGTTGATCATACACATGATATTCAAATATAGGCAAATGTTATTTAGGTGGTATAAATAGTCTTTGCACTGGCCTTATTTGAATTTCAGGTACGAACCCCTTCCTGTTTGCATAGGGAAATCACTGCAAAGGCATAATCTATGCTCTGAACTAAGTTACTAGAAACAAAGTTTGAAGAAGTAGAAGAGACGTTAAAGAAAAGGTAAGAATGTTTTTTTTTATTTTAAATTTTTTTTTATAGTTTATAGTTTGTTATACCATGCTAAATTTTATTATGATATGTCTTTAAGGCAAAATAAAAAAAATAAAAAAAAACTTTTCCTAAACTCTTTGTAATGTTCCGGACATTTCAAAGAGAATGTTTGAAGACTAAGAGTTAGAGTAAGTAAGTTCTACACCTTTTGCTTAACTCTCAAAACCTAAATTAAGTGCTATGATTATCCTTTTTCATGTTAATGGTTTTCTTCTCAAACATGCTGCTTTAAGGGGAAGTAACAGGCTGTTTAAAGTCACAAGACTGATCTCTCATTGCTGAAGTTAGCTTGTGCTTCAGGCATTGAAACTGGTGTCACTCTGAGTTTTGGATTTTGACTTTCAAGTTCTGAATGAAGACTCATGCCACAGTCTTAACATCGTTATATTTGAGGCAACTTGGTATTGACATGTTTGGTCTTGTTTAATAATGTAACTGATATTTGCACTACAGCTGAGGAAGTGACCTGTTGAATGAGTTTCTGATGATCTTTTAGTCTTGGGGAAATTTTTACACACTGTTTATTGTGTGCTGTTGAATTAAACAGAAAACATTATATGTGTGATGTACAATTTCAGCCATATAAATATATACATATCTAGTCTATGTCAAATCATAACCTGTCAGTTATGATCTCCTAACTTTTAACCCTCCTCTATGCTGATGAAAGAAAAGCATTGTGACTGCTTTCTGAGTACCTTTAGCCACAAAGCAAATTTAGAAGTTAAGGTTTTTATGACTGACCCAGTTCCTCCAAAAGTACAGAACAGATACATTTTTGGTGGGAAAAAAAAAAAAAAAAAAAAAAAAATATATATATATATATATATATATATATATATATATATATATATATATATATATATATATATATATATATATATATATATATATATATATATATATATATTTACATGCCATTAAATGATATACTTGTGAAATCTCAACAGAACTCTTGCACAAAAGGTATTGTTTATATGAATGATATCCATCCACACATTTGCAATTAATCTGTAAGCATAGGGCAATATTATTATATTCTTCCTCTGTACTATCAGTAAAAATATCGTACTGTTTCAGTTGCAGCCAACTTACCTAAATACACTGTTACACTGTTAATGATTGACTGTCAGATGATAATATGTTGACCCATATTATAATAGCTATGTTCATTTAAATAGGTAGCTGAAGATAATCTCTGAACTAGATTATATTCAGATCAACACATCTAACTGTCAGTCTGCGCATGTAGGCATGGGTGAGAGACAGACAATGAGATTGTGTATGTGCGTGGGGGGGATCTAACAGATTAAAATAACTTATAAATGGTTTTGCAGTTGTGATAAAATATTCTTGTAATTTTAAATGTTTGGTAAAATAGATTTGTCAATGTTTTTGTCTACCATCTTCCTTTGTTTGATTAAGATTAATTGGGCATTAGAATTGTTATGAATAAAAAGTTATAAAAAATAACTTTATTGTAATCATTTGCAGGGCGGCACGGTGGCTTAGTGGTTAGCACATTCGCCTCTCAGCACTAGGGATTCCCGGTTCGAATCCCCATCTGGGTGGAGTTTCCATGTTCTCCCCGTGTCCGCGTGGGTTTCCTCCGGGTTCTCCTGTTTCCTCCCACAGTCCAAAAACATGGATCAAATCAATTGAGACCTCCAAATTGCCCCTATAGAGTGTGTTTGTGTGAGTGAGTGTGTGCCCAGCGATAGATTGGCGCCCTGTCCTGGGTGTGTCTGCCCAGCGCCCGAGACGTTCTCCCCTGGATGGGCATGGGGAACCCCACCGCGACCCTAATAGAGGATAAAGCGGAAGATAATGAATGAATGAATGAATGAATGAATGATTTGCAGTGGTTGTAAGCTAAGAGTTTTTCTGCATAGTGTTAATCCAATATTCATGAGCATTTAATTACTGTGCTCTCCCCCCCTTCCTTCCTTCTTGTAAGCATGTGTGTATGAGTTACACATGACATAATGATTCTGTCATTTGTTGTGCAGCTGCAGTTTCATTTACTGATAATCTCATTCTCCTTAAAACCAAAGTCAAACAGTCACTTGCGGCACATGCACACACAAAAACAAAACATCGCGTTTCCTGCATATGCAAAATTCATTAAACATACCAAACAATAATATGCCTGTTCACACAGATTACAAAGATCATGATGATATGATGATAATAAGTATAAAAGTTTTGTTAATTCATTTTCTTTTTTATTCATTTTAAATACTGATCTTTAATTTTTTCGTTTTCAGATTGTCCTGTATATTACACACACACACACACACACACACACACACACACACACACACACACACACACACACACACACACACACACACACACACACACACACACACTATAGGGGCATAATAATAATAATAATAATAATAATAATAATAATAATAATAATTAAAAATGTTGGTGGCAGACTGTACATTTTGAAATAGGTCAAAGTAAATGGACACTTGACCACCACAATCTGCCGGTTCGAATCCCCATCTGGGTGGAGTTTCCATGTTCTCCCCGTGTCCGCGTGGGTTTCCTCCGGGTTCTCCGGTTTCCTCCCACAGTCCAAAAACATGGATCAAGTCAATTGAGACCTCCAAATTGCCCCCTATAGAGTGTGTTTGTGTGAGTGAGTGTGTGCCCAGCGATAGATTGGCGCCCTGTCCTGGGTGTATCTGCCCAGCACCCAAGACATTCTCCCCTGGATGGGCATGGGGAACCCCACCGCGACCCTAATAGAGGATAAGCTAAGAGTTTAAGATGATGATATGATGATAATAAGTATAAAAGTTTTGTTAATTCATTTTCTTTTTTATTCATTTAAAATACTGATCTTTAATTTTTTCGTTTTCAGATTGTCCTGTATATTACACACACACACACACACACACACACACACACACACACACACACACACACACTATAGGGGCATAATAATAATAATAATAATAATAATAATAATAATAATAATTAAAAATGTTGGTGGCAGACTGTACATTTTGAAATAGGTCAAAGTAAATGGACACTTGACCACCACAATCTCTGGCTTGGTTAAAAGTTAAAACTGATAAATGTTACATCACGCAAATGTCCACAAGATGTCAGCACTGTAGAAAGAACCTTTCTAAATATGACCACCTGACCACCTTTTCTAAACAGTGACTGCAGTAAACAATGTTATTACTTCAAATAAACACAAATAACTCTAGTTAACAAATGTAATGCACATTCACAATGACTGTGATTGTGTCGGCATGTGGTGACAATGCAATATCACTCTGTACAACTTTGTATTAAAGCAACAATAAAATGGTACAGTTTGTCCTCACCAATTAGGCCTATGGCTTAGCCGCTACTGTTTAATAAAACACATTTATGTATATTTGATGTGTATTTACCAACTTCAATAATAATAGCAAAGTTGTCTAGCTGCTTCTTTTTTTAATTTAAACTTTCAGAAAGCCCAGGCATAAAGTGCATTATAAGTAGCTTGCTGTTAGTATCCAACAATGCTGACATATTCATAATAACAAGCCCATCTTAGTGTTTTGTGTTTTATTTATCTATAATCTAGAAGTTAGACAAACTAATTTGCCATATTTATATAATTTTGAGAACATTGCGCAATACTAAACCTTGTCTTTATATTTTAGACTGTCTAGTTTTAATGGCTAGTGCAACACTACAGCAATATCTTCTACTGTGTGTGTATGTGTGTGTGTGTGTGTGTGTGTGTGTGTGTGTGTGTGTGTGTGTGCACGCATTTGGGAGTATGTGTGTGTTGACAGGCCACTCATTAAAATCTAAATGCATGTGACGACTGGTGATATTAGGCGGCATCTGGAACAAATGGGCCAGACATTCTTTATTCAGTTTAGTCTGTTTACACCCCCACCCTTCCCAATCTCTTTCTTTCTGCTGCACACACACACACACACACATACACATATGAGGTTTATTCATCATGTTTGTTCTCTCATATTTTTTTGTGGGGGAATATTGATGGTTTGTTCAGTAGCAGCGAGGGAGATACGGTCTCGAATGAATGTGATTCCATGCTTTGATGCAAGGACAGATTGTAAACTATGATTTTATTAAATCCTTCATTAGAATTCATCAGCGAGATTGGATCAGAAAAAGGTCACGGTGCAAATCTAGCGGCGCACACACATACACATACTTTATCCACTCCAACCTTTACTTGCTTTCTTCCACCATCATTCGTTGTGTCTGATGCTCTTTCGCATTCTCTCCATTGCCATAGCTGAAACGAATTTGCTGTGAAAATGGGAAAAAATGATCATTATGACCTGGTGGTGAAATACAAGGTGAAAGTGACATTATCCCCCTCCTGTTCTATCTCCCTTCCCTCTTTTGCCTTCCTCCTCCTTTACCCCTCCCTTGTTTTTGTGGCTTGCTACCTTTAGCAGGCGCCGATGCCACAAATCATTTGTATGCTCTCATTTAGGTTCATAGGCCGCAATGGTGCTTACTGCTCACAGAGCAGATGACTTTCAGAGAGAGAAAGGAAGAGAGAGAGAAACAGAACACGCAAGAGATAAAAGAGAAAGAGGGAGGGGGAAGGGGGCGGCTATCTTCTGGCACATGGAAACATTAGTGGGAGTTGGATCTGAAATTGAGAGGGAAATTGTGTGTGCCATATGTCAAGTTCTGCTAAAGGGCATTTTGTTGTCTCATGCAGTGTGTTTGCATAATGCTTGCTTTTATATTTCTGTGTTTGTGTGCTTGTTGGTTAATGAAGTTAAAAGTATGTATATGTAAAGGGTGCAGTAAAAATGCTGCTTAGCCATTAAACAGAATTAAATGAGTAATCCTTATACAGCACAATGGCACAATACGTAAGAATAAACATAATGTAATTAGTGTACAGAAAACTTTATTATAGGAATCATCATGTTTCATAATTCATAGTACCATCAATTTTCTAAGCTGCTTATACTAATTAGAGTCACACTGTTAGCCTACTCCAGTCTTTATTATGACAACCACCGGAAAACACCCTGCTTAGCTCACCAGTCCCTCACAGGTCAGACAAAATAACATACGCATCCTAATAACATCACTCATCTCATCTCATTATCTTCTGCTTGATCCAATAGTAGGACCTAGGTTTGCTCATCCATGGAAGAACGTTTGGGTGTTGGGCAGACACTCAGGACAGGGCGCCAATCCATCACTGGACACACAATCACTCACACAGACACACACACACACACACACACACATGCACCATATAGGGTATTTTAGATAGGGGAATTTATAGCGGCCAAGTTACGTTAAATCCATGTTTTTGGACTGTGGAAGGAGAACCCGTAGAATTGTGTATATGAATGAATGCAACAAGAATTAATTAGTTACCATATTGTCATTATAGTATCATTTGTATTAGTTTGTTCTTGAGAGGTCACAGAATAAAGTCAATCTAAACAGCCACTTTAGGATTGAAATCATTGAGTGATTCATTAACAAAACGTTTACATTTAGGTTACAGTTTAACCTAAATAAGGCATTTTCTTTTTCTTAGAAATTGTATGTAATCGGAGTTCAGAATATGGCCAAGCTTCACAGAAAAAATGAGAAGCATTTGGTTTTCTGCTTACATTTTTGCTGATGTCAGCATTGCATTATGCATTTTGTTATGTTTTGTAATGTGTGTGTATAAATGTCTTTGTTGCAGCAGTGTATTTATGTTTAATGCACCCTGAAAGCAATAGCATGATCACTATAGCTAAGCACAAATGTATCGGTACACAATGCTTAGTCGTTGAATTTAAGTGTTTCTTTCAGTCCCATGGCTACAGGTGGACATTCACTTTAGATAACTTTGTGAGAACTTTGTGAAATGCTCCTCTCATTACAGATGTTCCCCATGTCTACAGACTCTGATGTTGATTGGAACTGAGTGTTGAGATCAGCACTCTGTAGTGTGCATGCCATCTTATGCAGGACTTTTTCTTATTTTCCATCCATCCATTATCTTCTGCTTTATCCTATATTAGGGTTGTGTGTGGGGGGGGGGGTTCCCCATGCCCATCCAGGGGAGAACGTTTTGGGCGCTGGGCAGATACACCCAGGACAGGCCGCAAATCTATCGCTGGGCACACGCTCACTCACACAAACACACTCTATATGGGGCAATTTGGAGAACTCAAGTGACTTGATACATGTTTTTGGACTGTGGGACCCAGAGGAAACCCTGGAACCCAGGACACGGGAAGAACAAGCTCCACCCAGATGGGGAATCGAACCGGGAATCCCCAGCGCTGACAGGCGAAAGTGCTAACCACTAAGCCACCGTGCTGCCCTTTTTTTTCTTATTTTCTGCTTGCAATTTTTTTTACCAGTGTTTGTGAAGATCCTTTTAATATGGTAAACGTGTTCACATAAAAGTTCATCATCAGTTTTACAGACATTTCACAGGTAAAATACAGTCCTGAAGTAAAGGTCATGTGTAGTGTTCTCTGATGAATTAACTTTTATAAACCTTAAAACCACAGTCTATTTAATGTTGTCATGTTTTTTAATGTTTGATTTAGTGCTTGATTATATTTAGAGGTGTAGAGAATTAAAACATAAGTGTCAGTGTCAGTGCAGAAATGATTCAAATTTACTTCAGGAAGAGGAAATAAAAAGTATGATCACGTTAACCGCTGTTTTATCAGATTTGCATTGGCGCCAAGTTCATTTTTGTGTTGACCACAAAATCCCACTGATAACAATTATAGACAGTTAGAATAGGAAAGTAAATGGTTTATTTTAGTTCCTATATTGAATCAGGCCACTGTAATGGAAAAAAGCATTCTTATTATAGCTCTCCTCACCTTTGAAATAACTGTCTTTTTTAACTGCAATTCTTTTTTAATCGAGACTCTTTGCTCTGACTTTTAATTGCTAGACAGCACTGTATATGAACATAATCCTAATTTTCTTCTTCGATTCTGAATTCTGTTACTTTTGTTATGTGTTTATTAGCCACAGCTCCCTATTTATTAACTGATCTTGGTTCGGTGGTTAGCATGTTCGCCTCTCAGAGCTGGATATCTGGGTTTGAATCCTGATATGGGTGGAGCTTCCATATTCTCCCCATGTTCACGTAGGTTTCCTTCAGACTTTCTTTCGGACATGAATTCAAGGTGAATTGGATGCTCTAAATTCGCCCCAATATATGGTGTGTGTTTGTGTGTATGTCTGTGTGAGGGAGTGTGTGCCCAACAATAGATTGACGCCTTGTTCTGGGTGTATCTGCCCAGCTCCTATAACCTTGTCCCAGGATGGCATGAGAAACCCCTGGCGACCCTAATATAGGATTAAGTGGAAGATAATGAATGAATTAATTAATTATATAAATGAGCTTAGTAGATTTTGTATTTAATACATAGTAATGTATCTAAATGTCATTTTTGCAAACCACTCTACAAAATGTGTTGTAATAATAATAATAATAATAATAATAATAATAATAATAATAATAATAATAAATAATAATAAAAGTGACTTGGAAGTGACATTAGTTCATGTTCATGCTGGGGTCAGATATGTTTAGTATCAAAAATTACATCTCCTGTCTGGCTGCTCTGTGAGTAATAAAACTCTGCAATCCATTCTTATTGTTTGGGGGAAATGAGGCATAGAAGATGGACAAATTCTGCTTCGCTATTTTCTTCTCTTCAACATTTCTTATTATATTTAGCTAGCTCTGTGTAATGTGCATGGCTATGCGTTTTTTATTTGATGGACTTTGTGCTGAATTATAGAGTAGCACTGAATTGTAGCATTGGTTTTCATGTTTGTAGAAAAATATTTGGATTATATATATTTTTTTCTGTTCCACCTCACTGACTCTGATTGAGCAAGTGTATTCTCTGTCGTTCTCCCTTCTCTGGTTCACTCCTATTTCTAATACATGTTGGTCTGGCATCTCCGCTTTCATATTCCCCTTGTCGATTTCCCCAGTGTGCTCTTAAACTGCGAGTGTAATTTAAATACAGAGGTTTGCATTAGCAGGAGGCACTTTGCCAGTACGATAGGGCATCATGGATAGCAGAACAATAAGGAAAATGAAACACCATGGCTGAAATAGAATTGGATTACATTATCACACACTTTCTAAAACCAGCAAGTGTATGGCTTCATAAACAATGCCAGTGTCATGCTACATCCTCACTTATGAACTGAGAACACAGCAGTAGCAAGCAGTTTAAAGTAAACAAACTGACTGAACAAAACCAGAACGCAGGAGGCTTTGTATTTTGGTTTCTTGTAGATGATATTTTGAAAACACACATCATAATCTGACCTTGTTGAACCAAAGCAAAATCTGTATGCTATCTACAGCATCCATGCCTTTTCAACCACCAGGGGCTACTAATACATCAAAAACATACCCTGTAAAAGGCAAAAGGATGTGTACAGTTTGATAACCCTTTTTGAGGATTCAGTAATGTGACTGATCCCCCTGTGCTTTCCTCATTCTTCTCAGAAGGCTTTAAGGTTTTCCAACACGTTTTGAAAAATGACTGCATGGAATCATGTTCACTTGTCCTCAATAGCATTAATAGGGTTAAGCTAAGATGAATTTATAGCTGAAACCTAAGTTCCCAGGTTGCAAAACTAATCAACTAAAAATAATCACAACAAAACACCCAACAAAACACCATAACTAAATATTTTATTGTTTGGTTTCTTCTAAGGAAATGAGGTGTTTAAGACTTTCCAGTTTAGCATTACATTTCATTTAAGGCTATGTGACAATACAATTTGTATATTCATTCATTCATTTATTCATTACCTTCCATTTGATCCTATGCTAAAGTCCAGGATCGGGATGGGGGGTGTCCACCTATCCAGTGGAGTTCATTTCCAGTGAAGTACATTTCGGGCATTGGGCAGATACTCCCAGATACACCCAGGACACGGCACAATCTATCGCTGGGTACACCACTCCCACGCACACATACACACACATTATTTGGGGGTAATTTTGATGGGCATTTTAGAAATTCACCATCAATCCATGTTTTGGGACTGTGGGGGGGAAAACACAGAACACAGAAGAAACCCATGCACATATGGGGAGAACATGGAAACTCCACCAAAATTGGGATTCGAACCTGGATCCCCTGCGCTGAAAGGCAAACATGCAAACCACTAAGCCACTGTTTCGCCCACAATATGTACATTTTGGACAATATAAGACTGTCTGTCTGTAAACATATATCAACAAAACTTGTTTATCTGTAAACAAGTCTTTGTCAATGTCTACAAAAAAATATAGCTACAATTTCTGCTCAGCTGAACTAGACAGACACACTGTATATACATACATACATACTGCACATACAATATACACATACATACTCTACATACATACATACACATACACACATGCATACACATATACATACATACATACATACATACATACACACAAATATACCTACATACATATATACATACATGCATACATACATGCATACATGCATACATACATACATACATACATACATACATACATACATACTGTACATACATACTGTACATTGAAAGCCTATTTTTCAAACACTAATGTAGCTAATATCTAAGACCAACATTTTATATGGTGAATATTGGAATACATCATCTGTAGATCTATAGATCACACTACATTTCATAATAAATATTACATGGTTTATTACCATCTTTCATCTGTCATAGAATCAAGAACATACACCGTGTTAAGCATCCAATGGTCTCATTTTGTATAATTATCTGGCCTCCTATCATGCAGCTAACCTTTATTAAAGCACAGTTGTGCAAAGAATGTCAAGCATTCTGAAATGCTAGTTTTATATTCGAACTTGGCATAACATACCCGTTTTGTTGTGTGTGTGTGTATGTGTGTGTGTGTGTATTGTGAAGTATCCAAGTAGCTGGGCATGACAGCCTCACATCTATCTGTATTTTGGTATTTTGGTAGGATGCAGGAGGTGTGTAATTTTACTAAAACAAAGCATGTCTTTCTTTCACTGCCTGCGTGAGAGACAGATAGGGACCACTGGGGAGAGTTCTGTGCTCATGAGATTCTATTTAGTTGGAAAGAAGTCTGGGTGGTCCTTTGTTTATGTCCTTCCTGTTCATGATCCTTCTTTCTACTATCTCCCCCTTCTCCTCCTTTAGCTTCATTAAGCATACATAATAGCAGTCAGTTCGAGACAGTGACTTGCTCTGTATTGATTTCTATGGTTTCTATAGCTATCACTTTTATTAAGTCTTACATTTTAATAAGCCAAGCCCTCAAAAATCATTCTATATGCACTGCATTGCCAAATAAGACCTCGCACTAATATTTTTGGACAACATTTAGCTTTAATTACACTACACAGTGTAATTACAGTAGCTTCGGAACCTTAGGCATCATTACATGTTTTTGTACTTTTGTGTTTTTTTTAAGTATGTATTTAATGCCTGCAACACATTCTATTAAAATATCCTTGTGAATTTAGTTTTGTTGCATACATCTTTAGTAAGAGACAGATCAGAACCACTGTTATTTCAGTCATATCCACTATCTAAGTCTGTGATGCCATCTATTTTGATTATCTATAAAAGAGGACCTTTCATCATCCTGCTGAAATACTATAGATTTCCTGAGAAATGTGTATTAGTCTTAGTATATGCCTTCTTATTGATTCACCATAATTAACTTGACAGATGTTGAGTTGAGTTTCGAATATCCTGTTTGTCTTTGGCACAGAGAATTCAATGCCTTTTAAAAATATACTATATTAACAAAAAGAACACAAAAAAAAACATTTCCACTGTATTTTAGATAAAATATGAGCTTAATAGCAATGTTTTTGTTATTGATCCAGCGGTGAACTTCAAAAATAATTTTATTACCTTTAAACTCATGTGGCTATTTGTCAATGCAGAATTATAAATCATGCAGTGTGGTATGAGGTATAAAAGTCATGCACATTCAACATTTCAACAATTCCTATTCCATTCATTCATTCATTATCTCCCGCTTTATCCTCTATTAGGGTCGCGGTGAGGTTCCCCATGCCCATCTAGGGGAGAACGTCTCGGGCGCTGGACAGATACACCCAGGACAGGGCGCCAATCCATCGCCGGGCCAATTCCTATTCCAAAAATTATAATCTAGTCAATAGTAAAAGCTCTTTGCAATATTGCATTGAAAACTGTTCTTTATAAACATTTCGCCAGCAAAGTTTGCCTTAAAACAATGACAACTTAAACATTAAGCAATATTGTGCAATGTTTGAAACAATGGAACTTCTAAAACACTTTTTAATAAATTGGTCAATGCAAATAATACAGATCCTTATGTTGTACATTTGTCAGGTAAATGACAAATCTCAGTTTTTATTTAATTATTTTTTTTTACAAAATATTATTTTCTGGGAAATTAGATTTGTACAACAAAACACAAAACACAAAACAAAAAATGATCAAAACAGTACATGTAATACAAGGAAGGCTGTGATGCAATGTGCTGTAAACAAAAAAAAAAAAAAAAAAAAAAAAAAAAAAAACATTGAAGTGTCATGGAGCAGATGAATATTTATTTCTGACAAATTGCAAGTCTGTTAAGCATTACAGAGATTTTAAGCCACTGGTTAATGATAAAAGTTTATATTGTCTGGATGTGTATGATACTGTGTGATTAGTTTTTTGCTTAAAGGCAGCAGTGTATAGTGAAAAGTACATATACTGCCTTTGCGGAAAAAAGGTATTTTGAAGTCTGATGGTAGTGGCTTGATTTGACATCTTCTGTCAGTTGGCAGAGCAGAAAAATCCATGATGGGCATGAGAGCGACCATCTGCAATCCTGGTGCCTTTGATAATTAGTGGAGGGATCAAGAAATTTTGGTTATGTATTTTTATTGTAGTCTTAGTCACCACTGCAACAATTGTACTGCCATAAACTTATTTGAAAGAATGTTTTGCAATAATGACTTATTCTTTGAACTAATTGTTTGAATTTTTCATCATAAGTCAATGAATAAATATATTGTATTGAACATGCTATAGAATGTTGAATACTAAATAAAATTTGAAGCAATTTGGCGAAGCAGCTACAATATACGCCTGAAAAGATGGACTACATTGCCATCTGACTGTCACATCTTCTTTATTTAAGTCAGTGTTGATTTGGGGACTGTCCTGTCCAGCCTTTAGTTTTTTTTTTTAAACAAGATTCCAAAGTGTGTTTGTGGGAATTTGTGACATTTAAGCAAAATGCATTTGTGAGGTCAGGAACAAACTAGATTAAAAGGTTGAACAGGCATTAGGGTCCCAAAAATCATGTTCCTCAGTTACCTCACTCATATCCCTCACTTGCAGCATGGACACAATCAAGCAAAAGTTTTATTAAATTTAGCATTTCTAAAATAAAAATGATTTAATTTATATAGTTTATTTATATAATATTTTTTGAACACAACAATGAGACAGTTTAGAAGGCTAAATAAATGTATTATTTCTAAACTGTTTACCAGGGTGATAGAGGATACTTTAGCTTATCCTATTGCTCAGCGGGTGACTGAAAAAAAATGACTGTACAGGTCAGAATTATCAAAAGACATACATGTACAATACATGGACAAATGTATTGGAACACTGTCAGTCATTTAATTTAAGAGTGTTAGTTGGCCACAGGTGTAAACAAAAAAAATATGTCAAAGCAAGCTTTTTGGACAATCTTATCTTTTTAAAAATGTGGGATTTGTTAGGAGAGAGAACTTTTCCATTCCAGCATGACCCTGTGTTTTGAATCGTTGTGTCTTGGCTGGCCCATAGAGAGTTAATTTAGCAATTTAGTAATTCTAGTAGAAAAACTAGCAGCTTTAGGACTTTGTTCGATAATTTATGTGATCACAAGGAGAACATGCAAACATCACACAGAAAAGCCTTTGTCTGCCAAACCTATAAAACAACCCTCAAGGCTTTATTTTCTGTCAGTCAAGAACATGTACCACTTCACGACCTGTTTTCATTAAATAAAATAACTCACAATTACCTTCATGATTTTTCTTTTCAAACAAGTTCGAAAAACAGTTTAGACATGAATTGCACGTTTTATGAATGTCAGAAGCAGTACACTTAACATCAAGTCAACAGTAAAACATCACTGTAGTCCACTTAAACATTTTTTCCTCTGAAATGTCAACCTTTTACCAATACAGCTTTTTGTACTTTTCCTGATGTTTAAATATCTTAAGTTGATATAAATTTTATGTGAATCCAACTATGTTTCTTAGATTCCCTGTGTCTATCGCTCTGCATTCAGTCATTCACCTTAAGAGAGGAAAGATCGATTTAGGTCACATATGATGAACAGACATTCCATCTTAGCACAGCGGATCAATCATGTTGCACTTCTAATTCCTGTGCAGTGTGTGTAAGTGATATAGTTGCTTTGTAACTCAATCTTTTAGTGGAGAAACCATATTATAAAGAGTAGGAATAATCTTCCTGCTGACTGGACATAGAGATTACGTTTTCAATAATACATTATTTATTTATAGTTACCTATAACCATAATAAATACATTTAAAAAAAAAGCATATATTTGATTTATAACTAACTGGTTACCTACTTATGCAGACAAATGGTCTGTACAATGCTGATAAAAAACTATGCGGTAAATATTTGCCTCTGTTTCCATGGTGTCAGTGCCTGATTGGATTATTATGCTTTTTAGGACTGTGGGTAGTTCAGGGGCCTGGGCATGTTTTTTGGTCTCTCTTTTAAAAATTAACTTATGGCTTCCATTCGTGCGTATATTAATTTCACAACTAATGAAGATATTGTAAGTTTACAATGATATACATTTAAATGTATTATTTGTTGCCATTATGTATGTATTCAGAATGTACCAAGAATCTTTTGTGGGGGTATGTATTCTCCCAAGTCCGTTTGCATTTTTCTTCAGTTGCACTTTCAAGACAGTCAGGTAAACTGAAAATACTAAATTAATTAAATTAACTAAATATGTTTTTTTGTGGTGTTTGTCCAATGACAGACTGGCTGTCAGTGCCGTTTATTTGCACCAGACTTTACAAGCAGTCCTAAAGGTATTAAAACAAGCAGTGTATAATATGAATGATTTAATTAATAAATTTGACTCATCAATCACTTTAACAATAAAAACATTGCAGTATGATGTGTGTTTACTGTTGTGTAAATATATATTTTGTTTATAAGCTTTTCTATTTTATTGTGTTGTGCATTTTAGTAAACAATTACATCATCTGAGATGATGATCTGAGAACTGTACAATGTAGTGAAAGCATATAATATATGCTGAACTACTGAATATAACTACTGAAAAGTAAATATGTTATGAATATCTGACCTTGCAATTTGCAGATTCTCACATGTTTAAACTGCTTTTGAGTTATTGAGTTGTATTGTATTGACCTGCTGCTGTGCAGGGTGACAGAGAAAGTCTGTTGTATGCAGCAGGAGGTCTTTCATGGCTCTTAATAGGGTTTTCCACCTTTCCCCCTTCCATTCCACTCATTACAGATACCACACAACCCCCAAGCAATCTTTTGTCATAACTCAGCCCACCCCCAGGTTTTGTAAGATTCAATATATATATATATATATATATATATATATATATATATATATATATATATATATATATATATATATATATATACATACATACATACATACATACATGACAAGTAAAAATAAAGTTTCCCTTGCACAACATAAATACTGTCACTCAATTTTAAACTTTATCAGAATAATCTTGGTTAATCCTTCCATGGAACTCCATTACATATAAGCTCATTTTAATATTAAACAATAAATATTTTGGATATGTTAATTATCTTGAAATAATACTTTAGCAGTAATAAAAGAGTAAAAACAAAGACAAACCATTAAAGCGAAACAGGCTGATAGGAAGTTCGTAGTCTAAATTGATGTCTCCTGTCTGTCTCCAGTGGCAGAAGATAAACTCCTCACCCTGGGGGAAGATATGTGAGCATCCATGTCAAAAGTCACTTCACCCAAGGGGCTTACGCTCCAAGCCAAGCTGTGCTTCTCTCAACACAAAAGAGATGGAAATGACTTCTTCTGCTCACTGCACATATTATAAAGGACTAATCTAATTGCAATCAAATTAAAACTATATACAAAATATTTGGGTCACTTTATCAGGTACTTTCTCATTTCTTACCTTTGTCCAGTTTATCAGTTCCACTTACAATACAGATGCATTTTGCAGTTGTACAGCTACTGAATGAAGTCTATCTGTTTCTTTACACACATCCACCTTTAATCTGTTCTCTTTCAGTAATGACCCTCACAGAACCACTAAATAGCAGGTACTGTGTGGTAAATAAATCTCATGTGCTGATGATGTGCGTTATGCTGGTACAAGTGGATCAGACACATCAGTGCTGCTGTAGTTTTTAAACATTGTGTTTACTCACAAACAGATAGAAAGACAGAGCTCTTCCTTTAAAAATTGTTGGTTCCCTCTCTGTATATTATTTAAAGTTTTCCTCTAGTAGGCTGTTTCAGGCCTATTGTAAAATTGCCACATCTCTTTTGCAAGCTTCGGTTTTTCACCTGCATTGTTCTTTTTATTCAATCTCAGACTGAATTATTGATTTTGAGATCAGGTTTCTGTAGAGGTTGTACCATCTGCTCCAACAATCATTGTTCATCTTTTCACTGAATGTGTTTTTTACCATGTTAAGTGTCATTGTCATGCAGTAAATGACTTTGAAACCAGATGTCTTTCCAAGGTAAATATTTAGGCCTAATAAAGCTTCTGCATTGTACTCTATATGGTTAAGGCAAGAATACCCTGATACAGACCTAATCTTTAAACATCATGAATTATGAATTTGGCACCACTATTGAATGCTGAATTTAAATGATGCCTTTTACAAGCTCATGTATATTTTAAAAGGTGCAGCTTTCTATTTATCTCTTCTCTTTCTTCGTCATTGACAATCAAAATCATATTTATAACATTAAACAAGGCCATTTACATTGGACTGTTGAATTTAAAGGTGCTCTATTGATCAGTGGATGTCACCCGACCCTCATTAAATCACTGATAACACACTCACACTCACATGCACATATCTGACACCTCTGATCAGTGCATTATTTATGAACGGTTGTAAAGGTATTTACCGATTCCTGGAAAGATGCTATTAAATTTTAAATGGAATTCACAATTTGGAATACTGGACAGAAGAATCAGTCTAAGAATCCAATGCACACACATACACACACAAAACCATAATGTCAACCTTTTCAAAAGACCCTGCTGATTGGTGGGTGAGTTGTCATGTTGCTATGCTACCTGAATGTCAAACAGAATACCGTAGTGATGGACCGATGTAAATGTGACCCCTCCTCTTTTTTTTCTCTTTTCTGCATCCCTCTTACATATAGTAATGCCTATCACAGCATCAGCAGCATTTGGTATATATACTGATCAGCCATAACCAGCAGCAATGGTATATACATGAATGAGATTTCAGAATTTATATTTTTTATTGTCAGAGCATTACATTAATAAAAAAAATCTATTTAAATACATAATATTGGAAAATCTCTATTAGAATGTAATAAAGTACCCATTTTTGCCTATGAGAATAGATGCATTTTGTAGTTCTATAGTTACAGACTGTAGTCCCTCTGTTTCTGTGCATGCTAAGTTTGTCTTATTTGTTCCAACCAACCAAAAATGTCCTGCCACCAGCATCCTATATGTAGATTTTACTAGAGTACTGATGAAGGATTATAAGATGATTAACACAAACTGTGCAGTAACAAATGATTTTACATCCAAATGGTGAGTCAATAAGATGTGTCTAGTCTGATGCACAGCAAGTAAACTCCAAACACTCCAGCAGCTTTGCTGTGTCTGAACCTACTGTACCACACACACACATCACCAACATGTCAGTGTCACCACCCAAGAAATATCTGCTTTGTGGTCATGTGAGGATTCTGACAATTAGAGAACATAGTAAAAATGACTCACGTATGCAGAGAAATATATGAACTACAGCCTGTAATGGTAGAACCATTGTAAGTGCCCATACAGTCAGTCATATTGGTTTAATTGCCTGGTCTTTACAATTTGTATTGTGATTCAAATGACACAAAATATCAGTAAGTACCACAATATGGATATTGTTCAGAAAATATTGTATTTTAATGCTTAAATTGGTCTAAAATGATTCAATCTCATTTTGTTATTTTACGAAAAGCAGTATAATAATAATTATTGTCATCATCATAATAATCATTAAGACATTTTTTTCTTATAATTGCAGAATTAATTATAGAAGTAATTTGTTGTGGTGACCGTGATGGTGATGATCATAGTTATGTTGGAGACAAGGGATCCTCTTTAAGTGCACCCTAATCAGGGATTGCTTTTCTTGTCCGACGAGCGTTTAAATACTTCGAGACTTTCACATCAGATCCTCTTCAATATTAATTTAATTGAAAAATTACCATAAACAGAGATCATTAAAGTTATTACATTGCAAGTGATGGGAATTTAAATTGCAAATGTCTTATTTTGTTTATGTGGAGAAAATTTTTGTGGGTGATAATTTGCTTTTGTGAAAGGGTTTTAAATGTGATTTTGTAATGTCAGTATTTTTTTTGTATCCCATTATCTCCACAGACAAGAAATCCCGGTATCTACAGACAAGTACTATTACACACTTTATTTGAATTAACTTGTTTTGACAATCCATTGTTCATTTTATAAGTTCCAGACCACCATATAGACTCATGTCCATCAATTTTGTTTAATACTTTGTTCTCTAATGATCAGGACTCCTACCAGACAATCACAGAGCATGGTGTTATATGGGTGGAGGATAATTCTTACTGCAGTAAAAGTGCACACTAGTGGTGTGATACTGTGTGTTTTACTGGAGCAAATGAGACACAACAGTGATTCTGGATATTTTAATTGATCAATAATTTATTGACCTTTTTTCACAACCCAGTTGATGTGTATTAGTCATCATTTACTGTTTATTCTTGATGCTGCCTACAGCATTCTAGTAACTTGACATTTAGGTGAGAGGACTTTTTTAGTCCTGCAATGTTACCCTGGTCAGTTTTGATGCACACTAACACATCAAAACCACATCAATGTTTTAGAAGCTACCACCATACCAATAATACCTGTCCTGTGGTGGTCCTCATGATTAGCGATGAACACTGTACACTTAAAAACAGAGGAAGAACCGTCTGTGACTGAAGAACTATATAAGCAGAAACAAGACCATGTACCAAATAGTAAGAAGTACACAGAAACAGTTAGGTAAACACTGCTGTTTCTACACTTAGTGTCAATTTTATTAGTTCCACTTATAGACTGAAGTCAGTCTGTTTCTCTGCTTACTTTGTCATTTCCCTTTAATATTTCCTCTATTAAATCGGATCGCTGGGAAAGTCATTTTACAGTAGGCCATTTAAACGATGAAATTGTGAGGATTAATCCACAGTAGGTGTTGGGTCTGTATGTGTTCATCACATGCATTGCTTCCACTCTCTAGCAGTTCTCCCCTATGTGTTGTTTTATTTACTGGGTTGTAATAAGTTCTGCGGTTAAAAGTTCTAGGAGGCACAATGAGAGATCAAATTTTAGCTTCTATCTTGTCATAATATTGCAACAGCGTGCATAGAAAGAACGACAACATTGTTAATGACAAAAAATATCACAAAAGTGCTTACTGGCAGTTTTCAAATAAGATTAATCAAGGACAGCTGGCTGCCTGTCTTCTTGTAATGACTATTCATCACAAGTGACAGCTCTTTCAAAACAAGGAAACATGTGATATGTAAAAATGTAAAATAATAATAATAATAATAATAATAATAATAATAATAATAATAATAATAATAATAATAATAATGATGTGAGGTATTTAATTAATTTATTTATTTAATTCAATCTTTTCTTTGACGTCATTGAATGTTCCGGCCAAGAATGCTGAATATGCGAGTGCCAGCATTAGTTAACATATAGTTATATCATACTTACTTTATTTAAATTTGCACAGTATTGTAGCTTAGTGGCTTACACTGTCACCTTACCACATAAAAGCCTTTGGCTTAATTCCCAGTGGTGAAGGCCTAAGTTCTTTTAGTGTGGACTGTGGATGTTCATCCCACCTCTACATGGTTTTCCCTCAGGGGCTTCAATTTCATTCCACCGTACAGTGACATGTAAGTTAGGTGGAAAATTGCCCCTAGGTGTAAATGTGTGCATTTCTGTGTATGACTGCCCGTGAAGCAGGGATTTTTCTTTCCTTTAGCATAATGAACACAATAAAAGAGCGAACTCTGATTACATAAGTGGCAGAAAGCATGAATGAATATTATAGTATATATGTTTCGGGGTATTTTGGGCACTCTAAGAAAATATGCTATTATTTAAAATATTATACTTAATTCAAATGTTCATCTACTGATATCCATTTATATATCACAGTTGGTTTCAGTATCTGTAGTTTTATTCATGACTGCAGTTTTGTTTAGTAATTATTATTAGGATTTCATCTGACTCTTAATTTGACTCACTTCATACTGTAGTAGTTTGAGTTTGTTTAGATAATATTTAGTAAATGATATTTAAGCTTTATTAAAAACATTTTGGTCAGACAATCTAAATGAAACACATATAATTCAAAATACAAGCAAACTAACTAATGCATTTAGCTTTTTTTGGTGAAATAGTAAAAAATAGGTTATGCACAATAAATAATTATATCTTTGTGTAGCATGTTCATTATTCGGTATTAGGAAAAAGGTTATATATACAGTACAAAAAACATGACATTTATTTTCCCTCTTTTTAACAATAGCAGGTAAATGTGAAAGAAAACAGCCCAAGCATCCCTAATGGTTTTTGTTCTGCCATTATCCATGAAGATGTGGGGGATGTTCAGTGACGGTCAGATTTATGAGCTTTATTTTTTTAGAGACATATTTATTAACTAAGAACATAGTTGTTGTTTTTTTTTTAACCAAAATTAATGCTTCGGAAGTACTAGTTATTAAATAAACACTGCTTTTACAGTATTTTATTTGATTTTTATAAAAAATGAACTGGATAGCAAAGACATACATTTAGTCCATGAAAGACCAGTAAATCAAAGAGAGTCCATGAATTATAATTAATGTTCTGCAGTAACTACAGAAGTCCATGACATCCATTAGTTCAGCAAATTATAATGGTAAAGTCATATGCAGGTTTCTGGACATTAGGTTTTAAAGCAGGTATAGGCTTTCTGTAGCTGTCCATAAATAGACAGTGACCATTATTTTTTACTTTTATTACTTGTAGTGAAGCGAAAAAAAGATTGAAAATAATCATTTGTTTATTTCTAGCCCAACAAAGCAACCATTAGTGAATAATTAATAATAAGTATAATGTATTTTTTTTGTACATAAGTAATTGCAATCTTTCAACTGCATACTATTAAGTAAATCATATGGTTTAAACTTATTTAATATAATAGATAAGTCAAATAGACTAAAAATACATTATTCAGTTTGCACAGTGGCTGCTATTCTTTTGCGTGTACACATCCATTTGCCGTTCAGGATTGAAAAACATTCAATATTAATTGAAATGAAACAAATTTGTCTTTTGGTTTGCCTTAAAGGATTGTTGTCACCTTTCACCAATTACATATCCAAGGACATTCAAGTGAGACATAACAGTCAGTTTGCAAGTAAATTGAAGCAAAGGAAGGTTTCTGTCATTCTACTTTCAACAATTCAAAAGCACATTTCCATGTTGAATGTTAAATAGGTATTTACTGCACACTACCAGGGTGTTTTGTACCCAGATAAATAAATAAAAAAAAACTAATATATAATAATTATTATTTTGTATTAATTTACAGATTTGGGGCATCCTTTTATTAAACAAGCTGACTTATGCAAAAAGTTTGAATATGTCTTACTCAAATATGATGTTTGGGTTTTATAAGCAGAGAAGCTCATTCATTCATTCATTATCTCCCGCTTTATCCTCTATTAGGGTCGCGGTGGGGTTCCCCATGCCCATCCAGGGGAGAATGTCTCGGGCGCTGGGCAGATAGACCCAGGACAGGGCGCCAATCCATCGCTGGGCACACACTCACTCACACAGACACTCTCTATTTGGGGCAATTTTGAGAATTCAATTCACTTGACCCATGTTTTTGGACTGTGGGAGGAAACCGGAGAACCCGGAGGAAACCCACGCAGACACAGGGGAGAACATGGAAACTCCACCCAGATCGGGATTCGAACCGGGAATCCCTAGCGCTGAGAGGCGAACGTGCTAACCACTAAGCCACCGTACCGCCCAAGCAGAGAAACTGTTGTACAAATATTAGAACTTCCAAGATTAGTAATTAAGATTAATTAAAAGTATAATATTTATGTATTTTCAGTTATTTGGATATCAGTTGAATTGGCAATTTGTTTAATTTTTAGAAACATGGATCTATCAGTATATTACAAAAAATCTTTATAGAAGTTAAGTATTGTTGATGCAAATAGAGTTAAATCTCCAGCAATTACAGTTTAATAAATCGTTTACAAATATAGGACATTCAAGAAAAATATTACTTCGAGCAATTTACCCACAAAGATCACTACAGAAGCAAAAGACAAGCCAAAAAAATGTCACGTAGGAGCAAGAGGGTAACTTTAAACTTTATCAGTCCATCATCAGCAGAACACTGATTTACAATAAGGCAAATGGCAGGCCATTGTTCTTTAAAAAATATAGTTTTATATCTGCAGTTCACTTTATTCTTTAATTTAGTCCAAATTTTAAAAAAATAGTTAGGCCTCTTAAGTGTCAAAGTGCCGCTGCAGTAAGAAATAGAGAAATACAATAATGACTTGCAACAGCAGGATTTCCTTTACACTTGTAATTTGTCAGCTAAGAAACATGATGTGAGTTAAGTAATAAAACAATAACTAAATCAATAATGAAATCATGATAGTAAATAGTGTTTTAAATATGTAAATTCAAACAGATACATTCTGAAAAGGTGACAGTAGAGGACCATTAAAAGATAAACAGTGCAATACCAGGTCTAAAAAAGAACAGTGAGTAGTGCAGTCACCACAAAAGAGTCAAGAATTGAGATATTGTTTAGGAGAATGCTGGTGATAAATGCAGGGATGAGATGAAGGCATAAATTCTGATCTGCACTGTGTTTTACGGTAGTAGAAGCCTGTATTACCTCTGTTCTTCTTTAAGAAGACTTGTACAAATCAATTAAAATGCCAGCACTTTCATGTGCCTAATGGAATTCAGAACCATACATCTAAAGTACACATCAATTATGGGTTTTTTATTGAACACCTATAGAATCCCATCTTTTGTAAAAGGAATCTATTCCAGTTATTTTGTGCATTTTGTAATCAATTTGTCAGAGCATAATGTAAATCTTGATACTATGATGAATTTGGATGTAACTTTAATTATAAAATGTTTAAAAGTTGACTTAAAAGTTATACAAGCAACGGAAAACTACATTTCTCACATTTTCTTTTTTGCCCAACTCTAAAATGGGTGTTACAAATTTGTGGTCCTGTGGTTTGATTAACGCTAAACACAAATTGTATCTCCCACAATTGTTTTAGCAATGTGAAGACATGAATTTTAGACAATAGCAAACCTTCAGCTTTGATCAAAAAGTTTACAGTATTTTTCTGTCCGACTCAAACTAGGTCATGGTTAAATGCTATAGGACAGCAGTGGCCTTTACAAATACTTGACCTTAACCCTAAATGATTATGTGAGCCTATGATTATGTGAGCCAGAATGTTTGACTGAATAAACGTTTAGCTGAATTGACCCACTTTCGCATAGATGCCTTTCAATATATTATGAAATGTCTTAGTCAAGTAATTCAGCCCTTATTTGAAAAACAACCCACATTAGTGCTCATGTTTTTTGAAAGGAATGTCCATCAAACTTATAAAGGGATTGTTGGATTTGTGCATACTTTTGATTTAGTCAAATTTAATGCAGTGCTTAAAATAACTGTGCTGTTGTAGAATCTACCCAGTTGACTCATGTATGTGTGTGTGTGTACATTTTTTAAATTATCCGCAGCTCCTTTTCCATTATTTATCCTTTAAGCAGGTCTGTGATTAAGTAAAACTGAAAAGGAATACACACCCCCTCTTTTCTTCAATACCACAGGAAAAGTAAGTTAAATAAGGGTGGTGTGCAGCATCTCTTTTCACCTGTCATGTCCCATTAAAGGCTACGGCAAGTGACCTTGGTCTGTCCCTTGCTGCATTAGGGCTGAAGGGGGGAGAAGCATTGCTTTGGTGTTATGTTAACATAATGATAATGCTGTGAAATCAGGCCCTCAGCTTGCTCCCGCTCCTCATTACGCCTCTCCAAATTCATTTGCAAGGTCGATTCTGTCCCAATCATGCATACGATTCACGCTAACCTGCTTGCTTGCAGACATCATCCATGCTAATGCACTTACATACAGATGGATACATAGTGAATAATAAAAGACATAGGTGCATAGGTATTGAACAGAGATAGTCTTTGTCAGTTTGAGAAATCAATATTGTATAATCACTTTTTTTGTTCATTACTTTTTTTGGGAATTGCTTTGTATTATTTAGGGATATCTGGCATGTCTGAACAGATAAGAAAGAGTAGGAGCTAAGAATCCAATTCTGCAGAAAGTAGTTGGGGAGGGGCAAGATGTTCCATTATAGTTAATGCAGAATGACAGTTAATAATAGGTTTTTCCTTTGTACTTGTTTTCCTTGTACTTACTGATCTAAAGAAGTCTCAGATCAAGGTGTTAAGTTTAGACAACACAATTTAATGATTTATACAGTGGGTTAGGAAGAAATATGTGGTGAATGGGGGGGGTTAAAAAGTATGTCTAGTCAGAAATGTAGGACTTTTTCAGTTTCGCCTGGAGGCTTGACTGAATGGATATTAAAGCTGTAGGTCTGGAAAGCAGGACTGTTTATGTGGGTCAATGACATGCGTCATAAAAAGCACTGGCTCAAAATTAATCATACTTTATCCAAAAAGTCACACACTGAGAGCTGTAGATATAATTTTCATAATACATTATGAAACATAATTATATAAATATATAAATATGGCTGATACTTTAGGCTCGTGTTT
Source organism: Corydoras sp. C115 (assembly GCA_019802505.1). Lineage (NCBI taxonomy): Eukaryota > Metazoa > Chordata > Actinopteri > Siluriformes > Callichthyidae > Corydoras > Corydoras sp. C115. Next base: position 7,717,383 of record JAFMOC010000011.1, on the reverse strand, counting down.
TATATATATATATATATATATATATATATTATATATATATATATATATATATATATATATATACAGTTGTAACTGAATGTGACACAAATCGTGGCTGATATTTTAGGCTCGTGTTTTGTCAGTGGATTGACCTCTCACATGAAGTTTGGACTAAACATCCAAGATTTTGTATTTTGTGATTCAGTCAGATGCAGATGCATTATGTTCCCTTGAACAAGGGTTTAACATTATTAGCAGGCAATGTGTGCAACCTGCCCTTAGGCAATCTGTTCAGTTTTAAACACATACTGTATGTATCTTGGTCTGAAACTGAATGCGCTGTCTTTGTTTATTATTTTCGTGGAAATATGAGGTCAGAACAAAGGGATGAGGGAGTAAAACTTTATTTTCATGCCAGTCAAATAGCAAATTTCACCCTAAGCAAATATAAAGCGATGACAGGTAATTCCACATATATTTTAGAATAGACAAGTCAAATGTGCCGTGCTGCATCAGCTAAACGTCCAATATTTTTATAAAAGCTGATTTTGCCTGTCATGTCATTTGTTTACTGTCTAACTATATTTTTGAGCATGATACTATTGGATTACATTTATCACAATTTATTATTTATTATTAAATTGTGCCAATTAGATTTTTATTTCATGTCTTTTCAACATGTTTTACTACATGTGTCTGATCCAGTCATACCAGAAGAACACAAATTAACATACCATTACCATATATATATATATATATATATATATATATATATATATATATATATATATATATATATATATATATATATACACAATACACTATACAATATAACACATTCATTTATCTTGCACTTAAACCTCTACTACATAGATACACCGAGGGAGAGGGCACCAATCTATTGCTGGGCTCACACCATCTCACTGGTGCACACACAAAAGTAGCCAATTTACCTTAAAACCATGTTTTTGGACTGTGGTAGGACTGTAGGAGCAAAAACGCAGAACCCAGAGAAAACCCAAAAGTGGACACTGGGAGAACATGGAAACTCTACTCACATTGGGATTCAAACCAGGATCCCCAGCGCTGAGAGGCAACTGTGCTGCCCGCAAACTCAAAATATCAATTTTATTTTTGGATTTTAAGGAAAAAACACTAACTTAAAATTTTGTAGTTTATTTTTGGTTTTCTAAGATGCTTATTCAAAATTGGTGTGCAGGAGCCTATCCCTGTGCTTATAGGACAAAAAGCAATTCCATTTTCAAATTCAGATTTAATTCTAATACTACGTTTGATTTGGAACTGCGGTTGTTATTGCTTTTTGACATTGTGCAACATATTGACATTCTCACATGCACTCACATAAGACATTTTGAATGATAAGATCACAAAGCTCATAAAAAGATTCTGTACTGGATATGCACATGTTGATAGAAAAATTGAGTGGGTTCTCATGTTTGCAAAATATACACTGTGTGCCTTCTGTTTCAGTGTTGCTCTTTTGGCAGGGAATTGTGTGTGGGAGTATTAGCTGTCTCACTTGCTTTTCATTCATTTTCTTTTAAGCTCTTTTTTCTTGATCTGACCTCTATTTCTCTCCCTGTCTTTCTTCCAAGTGTTTTGTTGCCCTCCAGTGCTCCTCACCTCTTATATCACAAACAGGAGAAAACCTGTCAGTGAAGAACATTAGTATTCGCTTTTCATCTTTGGCCTCTTCTGGCTCTCTCTTCCCTCTTCAGCATAAAAATAGTTTAAGCCCCTGATAAGAAAATGTCCCACCTCCACTCCCCCATGTTTAGTTGTTTTTTATTGCTATTGATTATTTATTTACTCATTGATATTGATTTATTTATTTATTATGGACAAACATACATTTGGCCTGTCTGTATTCCAGGAGGAATTTTCTTAGCAGGTTGTTTGCGGTCTCCATGACAACTCGGTCTTATATACACACACTTTCTCCCCTTAATGTTGTCATGCAGGAGGAGAAAGTGATAAAATAACACTCACGAAAGCTTACACTTACCAGGACACGCTGAGACCTGCCATGTTGCAGTAGATAGGAAGTGGTTTATTATTTACGCATTCTGCAAACATGTTTGCATAGTTTTATGGGCCCTGCTCTGAATGTTGACTGACTTGGGTTTATACAGGCTTGCTCTTGGGTGTGCCTCAAGGGTGTATGCCATATTCATTTTAAGTAAGTATATCAGCTTTTTGTTAATATGCCATCATTTTTTGGTCATAACTCCTATGTAATGATATCAGTGTGATATTTGTGTGAGAAGTACCTGTAAGTGTTTGATTCCCTCCTTTTTTTATCCAGCTGTGATGTAAGATATAGGTCTCGGTTGTATGAAAAAGGATAATCTTAGTCTCAGCCTTTCCTTATCTCACTCCTTCTCACACTATGTCTATTCTTTACACTGACACCAATCTAACACTCTGACAATCAATGAAAAGTAGTGGACAGAGGTGTTACAGAACATGTGTGTCAAAGTGAAGAAGAGCTTTCCGAATCAGAATAGAAACTTGTTTTGAAACCCTGTATGTATGTAAACGCATTTGACAGTAAATAAAACATTATTCGGGCTATATTATACATTCATGGATGTGCCCATGCATTCTATAGTGGTCCACAGGTCCACCACAAAGGCAGATATTATTAAGGTGGTAAATAATTCTCAGCTCTGCAGTGACATCGACATGGTGGTGATGGTGACATGTTGATGTGTGATACTCTGGCAAGAATGGATCAGACACAAAACACTTTTAAACATTGTTTTTACTCACTGTGCACCGTATTATTTAATTGTAGATGTAATTGTAGCACAGTTTGTTTTAATCAAATCCTTCACCAGTGTATATAAGCTGTTGTTTATAGGATGCTGCTGGCTGGATATTTTCAATTGGTTATTTATTCTTAGTCTAGCAGTGTCACTGATGTGAGGTACAAATGTACATAAAATGTAATTAAGTTTTTAAGGCTTTAAAGAGAATAAGGGCATAAAGGAAACCCATATGTTATCATAATGTATGTATCAAAGTGTTAAAAAAGATCACAAAAGGCTCAGCATCTGAAATTGAAGACAGGTCATGGCCAGGATTTTTTTGGGTTACCATAAAAAAATATAATGAAAGACACTGTGAAGTCCCAGGTTATTCCTGGATAGAGCAATCATAGGTCATTTTCTATAAAAGTCTGTTTATCCTTCCTGTTAACCTGGGTTTCCTTTAGGGACACCAGTTTCATTTCACATTCCAAAGACCTGCTGATAGGTAAATTGGAGAAACTAAAATGTTCTCTCATATGTAAGTCGCTTTAGATAAAATCATCTGCTAAAGGCCTAGATGTAAATAAAAATGTAAAATGGGTTTTTCTATTAGGAAAATCAATTTTGTCCCAACTATTTAATTCCTATAAGCAAATATGTAAAGAATACAAAGAAATTACAGTATATTAAAATAATTTATAAAGTTGAACTTTGTAAAACAAAGAAATACCTGTTTGTTAAGAAAATTTAGACAGGTTAGCCTTGTTTTGTTATCTTGTCTGTCCATCATAACAGCAAAAAACAGGTAAAAGTATAATCTCTAGTTCAGTTTGTTATCATCGTGTCTTTAATTTAATCTCCATTGGCACGGTTACAATCTAACAATGCATATAGTACAAACTAATTTGATAATATTATTGTTTTAGTACAGATCTGGGCAAATCAGTTTTAGTTGTTTCGAATGTAATTAGCAATCACTCTGTGAAACAGATGTCTAGTACACAAATACTGGCAACAGAATGTCCCTAGACTGCTAGTTCTGGCAAAAGATATGCAGTCGCAAGGAGAAATATTACACACATAGGCAAGAGAGATGAACTATGGGATGTTTTTGTCAATGAGAAATGCAAGTAGAGTTATTTCTTGGAATGATTTGGCAGCATTTATAAGTTTTGCCAACAATCAAGTAAAGGTTATAAGTAATAACAACAGCAAAGTGCCCCTGCTGATTGAGAGCATATGGACATATGGACAAGGACAGATGAAGCTCCCTTCAGGTGACGTGACACTTAATTCTTTATATAGAAGGAAAATGTCAGTCAGTAAATGTTGATTTTAAGTTGATTTTAAATGTTCTTGTTCTTATAGACGCTGTAGATGTAAATTTGAATAACAATAAAGTCTCTCTAAGATCAAAAGTTATGGAAAAAACAATAATCATAGAATACAGACTTGATCAAAAAGAAGTTATTTGTCTTAAACCCCATGATGTGTATTAGTGTACCAACATAACGGTTTTATATCCTGTAGAAGGTACGTAGAATTTACTTTGTTATATGGGTAATAATGTGTATTTTAGCTACTTACATAATTTTTTCCATATAATTTGCTAGAATATTTGTGGACAATTTAACACTTAATTAATTAATTAATTTGGCCAAAACTTTAAGCCCTCATGGCTTACCCAACTGCCATGCGGTATAGTATATAGTATATATACAGTATATTATATACACACACATTATGGTTCAATGTTTAAATATTTTTTAAAAAGTAAGGAGAAAAAATATTTTATTGACATGATTTATACACTACTACTGCCACAAACTTTAAGTAAAAAATATTTTAATGCAAATTACGTAAAAAAAAAAGTCAATTATTGTATCAAAAATAAAACATTAAAATCTGAAATGACAAGTTGTTGTTTTTTTTTTTAAATCATTTCAATTATTTTCAGTAAGTCAGTTTTACTATGTAAATGGCTAGTGCATGGTTTAAAGGGTTTGTGTCCCATTAAATCTGAGGCAAATGTTTGAAACACAAGGTTGTAAATCACACTCATGTTGAACCTTTAAACAATAGAAAGGCATTTTTAAGAGTACCATCTGGAGGTCGGGCAAAATTGATTTGTTTTTTATGGCCAAGAAAGGAATGCTATCTGCAAACGTAGATATAATAGTTTAGGGGAAATAGTTTCTTTGCAATAGTCAAGATAAATAATGCTACAACATATATTAAAACTGTAGGAAATCTTGAGCTTTTACAATGGAAGAAAATTTGAGAGTGCAGACATTCTTAGCATGCATTTCTGCCTGTGGTGTTTGATTAAAATGCTAAATAGGTACCACTGATTGATGTTTACTGTTGTCATACTTTTTGCCATTTATTGATTAATGAATCATTTTCATTTCCTATTAATACCATACATGTATTTAATGGCATAAAAAACACTTAGAAAATTGCATTTTACACCTCTAAAATTAAACTTATGGATGAAGCAGCTTCTGAGTCAACTTTTCTGCCAGCAGCTGCTTTTGGTTTATGCCTGTGTGCATGTGAGAGAATGGAGAGGTATAAAGAGGTATGGGAGGGTTAATGGAGTCAAATTGGTGGTGTGTACTTCTCAAAAAGCCCAGGAAAGCAGGTGCAGCACTCTTCCTTTGTCCAACCCACACACCACTGTTTATGCACACACTACTTTTCAACCTTTAGGATACAAAAGAGTATCACAAAGAGGAATTTTCTAAGCACAGCAGGATGTCTTGTGTCACCAAATGACAGGTGTTCCAGACTTGCGCCTGAACACAAATACACCTGAGCAAGTAATTCAAGGGTCAAAGATCAATCCAGATTTTTATCTGTTGAAAGTGCTTTAAAGTATTGACAGAGACATAGCAATCTAAAGAGAACCTGAATATATTCAGAGCCGTTCATGCCAAATGTAAAACGCTGATTACACCGCATTTTTGTCATTTCTATTCCCAATCACCAGAAATCAAAAGGAGGTAAACGTGTGTGTGCGTGTGTGTGTGTGTGTATGTGTGTGTGTGTGTGTGTGTGTGTGTGTGTGTGTGTGTGTGAACAGGACAGCTGTTCCGTGTTTTAGTTGGGGATTAGCTTGGTTTGAAACAGTTTTCCCAGTCTGCTTCATGCTAATCAAACATGCTCAACTACACTTTGGTACTGCATATGGACTCTGTTTGCATTAACATGGCACAAGTTTAACTGTGCCATATTGAATCACAAGTTTCTATGGTAATAATTAGTGTGTGTGTGTGTGTGTGTGTGTGTGTGTGTGTGTGTGTGTGTGTGTGTGTGTGTGTGTGTGTCTGTGTGTTTATTTTGATTGTATTAATTCCGTCTATGTTGGCGTTTGTGTGAGGATGCTGGTGACAATAAGAGGGGGTTAAGTTTGAAGTTCTTGGTTTCATTAATTATACACTTCTGTCAAAAAAATGTATCATTAAACTAAAAACAAAAAAGTGATCTTAATCCTGGTTTAAGTTCCTAGTCGATAGTCAGTCAATTACCCAGAATACGCTCGTTAGAGCTGTTTTGTAGGTAATCTTTGAAGCAGTCAACTGTTTCGGGAGAATGTAGTCTATATTTATACATAAAACATGAAATTCATTAAAATGTAAGATTAAAAAAATAATCTTCTTATCTTCCACTTAATCCTACACTAGGGTCGCAGGGAGGGGGTTCCCCGTGCCTATCCAGGGGAGAACATTTTGGGAGCTGGGCAGATTCACTCTGACAGGGCACTCACTCACACACGCACTATATGGGGGTAATTTGGAGAGGGGGAATTTAGAGGAGCCATTTTACCTTAAATCAATCTTTTTGAACTGTGGGAGGAAACAGGAGACTTCGGAGGAAACATATGGAAACCAGATCGGGATTTGAACCTGGATCCACAGCACTGAGAGATGAACCTGCTAACTACTAAGTCACAGTGCCACCCAAAATATAATAATTGTATAAAAAATATTTCTATAATGCAAGTTTATCCAAAAGCTTTTAGCATACAAACTTTCCAGTATTGTACAGTAAGTTCTGATCAAGTAATTCGACTCTACAAAAGGAATATAATGGTGCTGGATGTCACCAGATACAATATAAAAATCACTAATGTAAGATTTGCAATACATTTAAACACATTAGCGATTATTGACTATTGTAGATTGTAACATGGTAAACTGGTTCAGTGGGTATCAATGTTCGAATGTCAGAAATTCCATTTAAATAGTTAATAATAGATTTTCTTGTAAGATTTACCATCTGAGCTTAACAGGTGGATTGCAACAGAAATGGTTTGTTCAGCTGCTATTCGCTAAAAGAAAATAAATAATTTTATGAATTTTAACTGGTACATTATTAATAAATTATCATAACCAATAAATGGCACCTGTACATTATATTAAAAAAACATTACAGTTGTGGTTAGGTCGTCACATTAAGTATCAGCATGGCTGTGGTTTGAATTATTTATGAGCAAATAACAGCTTTTTTGATATTCTTTATAATAGCACTGCGTCTTGTTGCCTGATTGGACAACAGTCAGAATAACCCCTATAACAAACAAGTGTATTTCTACATATAACCCTCATACAAATCAGCCCTTTCTTTTTTTAAAGCTCCTTTTTTGCACACTGTGACCTCAGGATTTGAAAAAAGCAGTCAACCCAGTGTTAAAAAAAATGTGTTAATGCTGCTTTTAGATACTTATATTAAACAAATACTGTAATACCTGTGGTTTTTTTTTAAATGTAGAAGAAAATATTTGGCATGTATATATATATATATATATATATATATATATATATATATATATATATATATATATATATATATATATATATATATATATATACGTGTGTGTGTGTTGTGTGTGTGTGTATATATACATTTATATGTATGTATATAAAGATGGCTTTATATGTGTAATGTTAAGTCATTTTACTTCAACCAATTCTGCCAGCAGTATTTGCATGTGTAGATTGACTGGCTGTTTGCTTAATTGTATGCTGTTAGAAGAATGTAAAGCCCAAATAAATGCACCTGCTAGAAAATCTGTCCAAATGCTATAAAAAAAACATAGTTAATGAACGCTTATAGGTATGTAGAGCTTACTTTTCCTACATCTACAGTCTGTACAGTAACAGCTCTGATCCATTAAACTGATATATGTTATAGAAACTCTTGTGGCAAGCTTAAAAAAAATATCCGGATATGTAAATGATGTAGGATTAGTATAGGACTTTTAATTAAGTGCTCAGTGAGTAAACAAATGTTAATATTATGCAGTTTACATATCTTAGATATCTGTAAAGTAATGACTTCACAGTGAGGTCACTGAGAAAACAAGTGATACAAAGCAAAAATGCTTCAATTTGTGTATTTCTAGTTTATATGTAATTACAAGGCTGCATTTATTTTGGTTTGTACATTAAATAAATTTTTCATTTAGGGGAAAACATGGTCTACTGTAAATTTTACTTTTATTGTCTGTAGACCTTAAAAAATAACTCCAATCTTAATGTCAAAAATGATCAAACAGTAAATCTTTTACATATTACATTAGCAGTAAGTGATGAGAATATAGATAATAATGAACAAAAAATTTCAACAGCATTAAAAAAGAAGACCCTGTTCACTTTGCATTACTTCTCTTCACTAAAGAAATCTGCTACAGTTACAAAATATTGTTATCTACAAGTCCATCTTAATTCCTCCATGTTGATCAGTACAGGTCACAAACACATTGATGAGCAACAAGCTGCCACGCATTTGGTGTGAATTCATAGACTCACAGGGGAAACACGACAGTAGGTACGAATACTAATGAGCATGTTGTGGAAGGCTGGAAATTGCTCTTATGCCAGGTTGGCCTTTACTATTTTGTAGGCCAGATGTTGCACACTTGGTCCTTGTGGTACAACTCTCTAAAACATACACACTTTTGTGCTTATTTAAGTGCATATATATTCAAGCATTATAATAAATACTAATAATAAACACCAATCCCAACTCTCATTGGGTAAAAGGATAAACATGGATAGGTTACCAGTCTATTATAGGGCAGTCACACAGGCAAACACTATCACACTATATGGAAATTTGGAATTTCCAATTGCCCTGACATGCATGTCTGTGAACTGTGTGGGGGAACTCATGGAGACACTGGGAGGACATGCAAAGTCCCTGGTCACTCAACCAGCATGCCTCACCAATGTGTATATGTTCTGTGTAAAACAAGCCACTTTTTATTTTCACTATGATAAAAGTGTAATAATAAATAAACTATAGTTATTATGTTTCCTGTCTGGTAGCTTGTGATATCATCTTTGTGAAATGAATTACATATACACATGTATAATTATATACACAGTGTGTGATGCACAATCTCTGATTACTATGACTCCCTTGTCTGCATGCTTCTTACTATCTCTCTCTCTCTTTCTCACTCTCTCTCTATCCCTCACCCTCTCTCTCCTTTTTAACAATCTGCTGTGTATGTTGTTTAAATGGCATCAAGAAAATTGGCCACTTTGGCCACTCTGAAACTCCTACAGCTGTCGGTAATCGCCTTTGCTCACTGGTGTGCATGTATGTGTGTGTGCTGAGAGGGTCAGCGAGTGGCCCAAAAAGCGCCATTAAGCGAAAATGATAGCTCTGTGTCTAAAACTCCATTACATACGAAACACTTTAAAGAGTGGACCACGCTTCATTATGGGCAATAATGAATTATTCATCTCTATCTTTCTCTCTTTCTTTCTCTTTTGCTTTCTCTCTTTCACTTCTTACCCCAAATGTTTAAAGAGTGTAATAACACATCAACATTTAAAACACACCTAATGATTTGAATACATCTTACCTTAAATTTTCAATTATATTGTGTCCTGGTTAAATAATATTTTTAACAGACAATGCTAATTTGTTCAAGTACACGATTGTGATCAAGTTGTGATCAAGATGGTGCCTTCTATACAAAGCGCTCTTAACACCAAATGCTAATTAACTAGCATAACCAGACTCAGGTAGATTGCCCATACTACACCAAAGCTCAAAATGAGACTTAAAATGTAAACTAAAGTTTTTGAACATTGTATAGTGAACTTCTGAATATTGGATATTTTTGTATATTATTTATTGTATATTGGTTTTCTGTATATTGGTTTTTTTACGGTGGCTTAGTGGTTAGCACGTTCGCCTCTCAGCACTAGGGATTCCCGGATTGAATCCCCATCTGGGTGGAATTTCCATGTTCTCCCTGTGTCCGTGTGGGTTTCCTCCGGGTTCTCCGCTTTTCTCCCACAGTTCAAAAACATGGATCAAGTCAATTGAGTTCTCCAAATTCCCCCATATAGAGTGTGTATGTGTGAGTGAGTGTGTGTGCCCAGTGATAGATTGGCGCCCTGTCCTGGGTGTATCTGCCAACGCCCGAAATCTGTATCTGTGGTTTCAGTCTGGTCATTGTAAAGTCATTGTTTCGGTTTGGTTAACCCTGTCTCCAGTCCTCATAGTGTCCAGGCCTGTTACCCTGAAATATTTTTGGACTTTGTAGTCAAAGTCTTTTGTTTGATAGCAAGTTACACATGTCCCTGGCACTGATGCACTCCAATATCATGACAGTTGTTTTTGCAACAATCCCTGATTACGGTCTAAACACAATTTATTATTTAAAAACAGTGTAAATTAAATATTTTACTCATATTGTAAGATTTTTTTCTCCTTTTGGATTGTGTTACAGACACCATATAGTGAGAAATGTGGTTATATTCACATAGTGTAACTAAAGTGCGCAATAAAAAACATTACACTTTAATTTAATCATTTATTTATTTGATTAATTATTGTATGTTGTTATATGGTTATACTTTTGACCTTGGGTAACATTTGATGATGAGTAGGTCATATTTAAAAGAAAACAATAAAAATATAATAGGATTAACACAATGTTGAATACCACCTTAAATAGACATCAAGTTATGTTGTGTATTGTGTAAAATACAAAATTGCTAAGATAAATGTTTGATAAACCCGTGTCTGAATTACACAGATTAAAGACACAAATCACACGTGTTCCAGAATTTAAAATAAAGCTACATCCCAGTCTTTTAACCATCTCCTTGGGTGACTTGAGATGCACTTAGTGCCATGAGGGTGTAAATGCATCTATCTTCCAAATGCATCTGACATCCACAAGCCCATTTAACTACATGTCCAACCCCACATGAGCCATAAATGCTGTCTGACTGCATTCAAGCATATATTAATGACAATGACAAAGTGCCGCATTTTATGTACATAAAGAAACAGAAAACAAAGAACAGATATGTCGACATGTATAATCAGATTTCAATTTATTGCACGGAGAACTATACCTTTGAATTTCTAAAAAATATAAATAAATAAATAAGATTTTGAATTCCATTATACACAAATATTTAGTTCTATCATTTTTTCAAGGTTTTTGCATTTGGGTGATATTTAGGCAAAAAAAATGGGAAATTCTAGAGTGTACTTAACCACTGTTAGAGGAGAAGGGTGAAAATGAATGACTATCATATGGAAATGAGGCCTGACATTTATTACTAAGTTTAGACATGATAATGAGCAATGGTGCAAAATAGACAACAGATTATACCTGCAATTTCCTTCCATTCATTTAAAGGACTACCTTTAAGACAACGACTTCAAAACCATTTTGATGGTACACAGACTCATAATGAGGGTAAATGGTACTTCTTAATTACAGCTGTGAACCAGGAACACCTGTTCAAGCAAGTGTAACATGGTTATGACTGGCATGAATTCCACAGAGAACTGCACAGCTTTTCAAACCATTGTAATAAGTAAAACTTATAAATCTGTATAATCCTGTAATAATATTCTACAGCAATATTTGATTTATGTCTTCTTCGGTTCTCTATCCTGTCCATGAGAATCCCTGAAAATACATGGTCGCCAGCTGTGCATGTATCAAAGAAGGACATGTTACTTGACATTCTCTTCTGATTAAATTTCTGCATAAATACGACCTCAGTGAACACAAGCCCTAAGTGAAGATAAAGAAAGTCCAATTAAACGAATACAAATATCAACGTACTTGCTTCTTTGTTTACTACGGAAAAGAATTCAATAATACATTAAATAATATTGCCCAAAAGGAGTGCTTAAAACATGATTTGTATTCATGGCACTACATCAACTGTAGAAAGACCTTAAAAGCAAACATATATAAATAAATACTAATTTGTTCATAATATTCCATTAAATGTGTTATTTTTCTTTTACACATTTGTAAACAATGGCTTTGTGTGTGTGTGTGTGTGTGTGTGTGTGTGTGTGTGTGTGTGTGTGTAGGTATACGCAGAAAGCTTGCCATAGTTTGTTTCAAGTCATATAATTATCTATCAGGGTGGGCCACTGGGAGCGTGAGTATGAGTAAGACATAAAATTTTATCACCTTCTGAGTCGTTCACTTGTTTTTATTTTCCTATCCATGTCACTATTTTTCTTCCCCTCTCCCTGTTCTTACGAAAACAGTATTGATCTCTTTTCCGTTCGTTTTGTATTATACTGATCGTTAATGCAGACTTTGTTGTTTTCTCACTAAATCTTTCAGAATGTTTGCTCAAAAGTGGATCCAGCCTTTGACTAATGACCTCCCTGTGGATGCACTTACATTTACATGTATTCATTTGGCAGACATTTTTATCTGATGTGACTCACAAATGAGGCAGAATACAATCCAAGCGTAGAGCTGTTAGAAGATGCTCGAGTGATATGAGTCCTCTAAGACTATAGCATATTGAAATGAACTTTTAGAATCATTCAGCTTTCATGGGTCATCAAAACAATAAGAGAATATAATTGGCATTACCAAAGGAAAAGGGGCAGAGGATATGAACTAACATTCGATATTAAAATGTGCAAATGCATTTGAGTTTATATGACAGGTTTGTACATATATAACATATATATGTTTGTACATATACAATCCATTATCTTCTGCTTTATCCTATATTAGGGTCGCGGGGGGTTTCCCCATGCCCATCCAGAGGAGAACGTTTCAGAGGAGACCCAGGACAGGACGCCAATCTATCGCTGGGCACACACTTTTATCGCTGGGCACACAATCACTCACACACACACTCTATATGGGGCAATTTGGAGAACTCAATTGACTTGATCCATGTTTTTGGACTGTGGGAGGAAACCGGAGAACCCGGAGGAAACCCACGCGGACACGGGGAGAACATGAAAACTCCACCCAGATGGGGATTCGAACCGGGAATCCCTAGCACTGAGAGGCAAACGTACTAACCACTAAGCCACCATGCCGCCCAATAAAATATATAAATATATAAATTATAATACAAGTTAATAATATAATGTAATAAATACATTAAAGTAATGTAAAATCTTTATTATTTAATCTATATTATAAAAATATTTATAGGAACAGCTTTATTTGTTGTATTATTGTATTGTTATTGTTACACAGACCCACTAAAAATGATACCTATATACGGTCACAAAGCATTGTTATGTATAAGGAAGCTATCTAGCGTTTCACATTTTGTGCACTTGTTCCTTTTTTTCAGATTTTATATTGCACATAATGTTTGCCAAAAATATGTGATAAATTGGTAATAAGGTATTGTGCAATAAAATAACAACGTGTTGTAGGTAAATGTGATTTCCCTTTGAACAGTTTGCACTGTTCAAGGACAATAAAGCAATAACAGGCAGTAGCACAAACACATCACATTTCAAAAACAATAAAAACCTTTATTTGTATCTTAAGCTACCTGAAATGAAAACAACTGGAAAGATTTGCTTTTAAAAAACTGAGTGGTGTGTGCAACAAAACCACTCAGCCATTTCAGAGCTTGATACTTAAAAGTTTTCAAAAATGAACTGTATTAAAAGAAATCTTACACTTGAAACATCAGAAATGAATGTACCATTATTTCTTTATATTCAATTCTGTTAACAACAATATAAATTAAATAAAAGGCAGTCCCACGTTTTGCTTTGTTTAGTTGATTGCTTAGGAAGAAGTGGAAATTGCATGGGTCTGTAATAAGATTTTTTTTATTCCTGCAACAGTTGATGCTTATTACAAAACAGGACCATGTCATACAATATCAGTGGATGATTTGGTCTCACATTGTCAGCGTCGTGTGAAAAACATGACCTGTTTTAGTTCTGAAACAAATATATATATATATATATATATATATATATATATATATATATATATATATATATATATATATATAAAAGTATTGGTTTACATAAACTTGCTGATTATTGTACAATCAACAATTTATGTACAATATACTAATTTTAAGAAATATAGGAAGAGGTAGAAGCATATAATAAACTAAATTTCATATTAGTCCTGTTGGCAAGCGATGCAAAGAGAGGAGAGAGAAAGAAAAAGAGGAAAAAATCAGTCTGCAACCATACAATTACATTCACAGCTAGTACATTTAGCAGATGCTTATATCTAAAGAGACATACAGAATGAATATGTTTTCATCTCGAAAACATTACTTTGTGCGAATACAGATGGTCACTCTAAAGTCTGAGAATATCAATCAGTTAAATCTCAGTTAAGAACCATTATAGAAAACAACTGAAAAAATGACTAACAGAAACCTTAGAACGCCATATTTTGTATGTTGTATGAATAAGCAAGTGCTGTTAGTGTAAGCTTAAGTGCTAGTTGAAGAGGTAGCCCTTCAATATCTTTTGAAGACACACAGAGACTCAGCTTTTCTGACTTTCAAGAGAAATCTGTTCTACCATTTAGGTACCTGGACAGAGAAAAAGCTGTGATGCTCTGCTTCTTTGTGCACTAAAGGCTTTAATCAAACCCATAGTACTATAGTGCGGGATGGAGGAAAGGTTGTGGAATCCCAATTAATACTTCATTGACTGCTTATGAAATGTACAGAATAAAATGTAATAACCTACTTTTACATATATACATACTGAAAATAAAAATGTAATATTTATAGTTCATACTGGAAGAGTCTGGCATTTAAATTGGTGGGAGGAGATTTAAGATGGGCGGTTGTAGAGCTGCTCTGCCCCATAAAAAAGCTTTATTTTATGATTCTTAATAAAGATTTCTTTAAATGAATAAAATGATTAGATTAAGACAAAATTAAATTATGGAGATGCAAAAGGCAAGTGTTTTAGTGAAAAGAATTGCTTGTCTGTTGAATGTCGTGCAAATAATGCACCAGGAGCCCAGTTTGTAATTTTAAAAGACTTTTAATTAATTTCAACCTTTTTTCTGAATTGTGCTTATCAATTATATGCATAAGCATAAAGCTGACCAAGCAACAGTTTGCTTAATTTGGCTTGGCTGCTCATCTGAAAACAGAATTTAAATAATTGTCCTGTTTGTTTTAGTGGCTGTTTTAATCTGAGTAGATTTTAATTACCAAACATAATCCAAATTGTCCAAAGTTTGATTACTTTTTAAATGACATCCCTTTATTGGAAACAGGGAGGAGTATTGCCTTTAAAAATGAGACAGAATGATAGTCGGTCAAGTCACTAAGAACAGGGTTGTTTTATTCTTTCCTACTGGTGAAGATTAAATCTCAATTCACTTTCTACATTGTACACTAAAGTGCATAATTTAACGATGTGTTCTATGTAGGTACCAGGGGAAATTATTTTAATATGATTAAAAACAAACAAACAAACAAATAAATAAATAAATGAATAAACAAAAAAGGTATATTTATCTTTGTGCATATTCACGTCCATTCTGATGAATGACATTAAATTATGTTACATTACATTTTGGTCTATTAACATGTAAAAGCATCCATGATATTTATTTGTTTTGCCCTTTAATTAAACCACATTATGAATATAAATTTTTTTTTTCAATTGAACTGTTCTTAAGGTTGGCACGGTGGCTTAGTGGTTTGCACGTTTGCCTCGAATCTGGATGGAGTTTCCATGTTCTCCCCATGTCCACATAGGTTTCCTCCGGGTTCTCTGGTTTCCCCCGGGTTCTCCCCACAGTCCAAAAACATCGATTAAGGTCAATTGAATTCTACGAAATTGCCAAATATAGAGTGTGCTTTTGCGTGTGTTTGTGTGAGTGAGTGTGCCCAGCGATGGATAGGCACCCTGTCCTGGGTGTGTCTCCCCAGGGCCTGAAACATTCTCCTCTGGATGAGCCCTCTGCAATCCTTGTAGACAATAAAGTGGAAGAAAATGGATGGATGAATGGATGGATGAACTGTTCTTTGTTTTGAGGCACTATTGAACAAATACTGTGATATTTGCAAAAAATAAAAAATATTAAAAAAATGCATTTAATGAAAGCATAAGACAATATTAAACTTGGTTAACAACTCTGTCTTTACACAGTATGCACATGCATTGCAGATTTCTTGATATCTCATTATTTTTTTTATGTCAAATAAAAGAGAATGTTAAATCTGCTTAGGCTGCTACTATAAAGTCTTTTAGTCTGTCCTACTTTCTTTTTTATCATTTATTTGTGTTTTATATTTGATGAATTTCCTTCTGTCTGATTCACAACAGTGCATCATTTTCTTTTATGTCTAAAAGAACTCATTTAATTATTTACAAAAATATGTAATAGGATTTGTTATCCTATTGCAGTTGCAAATGATGCACAATTATCATCAGTCCCAATTATTATCAAAGTAATGACCATAGCTATCAGATGATATATTTTCTTCCCTTATAGCCACTTCTTTTTCTAAGATTAATTATTTAAATTCATCTTTATTACCAATTTACATTTTGTGAAATGTCCTTTTCCAACCAGTACTATTACCTGCACTGCTTTTTGCAATAGGGATAACGTAATTTGGCCAGGATTAGAATAGTTTTCTATAACACAGTTAAACAGTAATACATCTGGGTAGATCAGGTGAGGCATGCAGCCTAATGCATTACCTATACAGGGTACATAAAATCACATTCACTGAGAGAATAATGGATTTCAGAGTAGCACTTCATTACTTAAAGCTTAATAGAAGTTGAATGTAAGATAAATACCTTACAACAAATAAAAAGAATAAATTGTGAGCTTGGTCAATTCAAAGTTCAGACCTTATGCAAAGAAAGACCTTCATACACTTGCTTTGGGCTTTATTATGACCATATACCTGTTTATATTCACATTTATCTTACTATCCTGTTGGGCAGCAGTTTAATATGTATATGATCAGATCCAGGCCAGCAGCTGTTGAATGATTTTCACTGCTGGCATGGAGACAGGTTTCTTAGCACACATTGAGTTTGTTAAAATCAGCCAATCTTTGATGAATGCTTTTTACAAATCATTGGAGTATTATGCTGACCATGTGCATTAGAACTGCCCCTGACTATTGCTATTGTTTTATCGAGTGTGTGTGTGTGTGTGTGTGTGTGTGTGTGTGTGTGTGTGTGTGTGTGTGTGTGTGTGTGTGTGTGTGTGTGTGTGTGTGTGTAAAAAAAACTTTTTTATAATATAGTTTTACATATTAAAGCATAACATTAAACCAATCTATTGAATTTTAAAACTAGACAAACATTCAGATGAACAACAACTTATAACAAGTTCTATCCTGTCATAGCATAACAAAAACAAAAACAAAATGCAGAAATTGTTTGTAAAAAAAAAAAAATAATAATAATAATAAAAAAACACAGTACACTGTTCCTGTATCCATTAGAATTAAAAGAATAAATAGCAGCCATGTGCTGTGAATTATATGCCATTAATTAAGAGATCATCTAAAAGTATAGGCACCTATATAAAAGTAGAAATGTTGGCAATTTACTGATCTGGAGCATTCATGTGTTAACACAATGCCAAGGACGAAAGACATAAGTCTTAGAGAAGTAATTCTTGCTTTCTATCAATCTGGATACAAGGCTATTTTAAAGCACTTAACAAGCCATCATTATCACAGTAAGAAATTTTTTTCAAGTGAAGAACATTTAAAACAGTTAACAATTTTCCAAGAAAGGGACGTTCCAGCAATTTCAACTCAAGGTCAGGGAGTGTAATAATCAGAAAAATTGCAAACAACACAAATCTACTTCCTGAATATAACACGTTCAAGCGTGAATTAAACATTCAAGCTCATGACAATACAATTAGAAAAAAACTGGATCAGTGGGAAATGCTTGGCTGAATTGCATCAATTTAAGAAAAAAACAGACACAGCACATTAGCACAAAACAACAAACTAACTGTCAAGAATGGTTGTGAAGAGGTGATGATTTGGTCCTGTTTTAAAGCAACAGGACTTGGGAAACTTACAGTTAATTAGTAGCATATACATTTTTATTATATGAAAGTATTATAGAGACAATATTTAATAATAATTATAATATTTACCACAGGTTAATTGTGGCTAAAGTGGCTAAAACTAAACACAGCAGCAAATCTACAAAAGATCGTATTTACAAAAATACCTGAGGATTTTTAATGGCTTACTAAATGTTATGTGCCTAAACGAATGCCCACAAGCCTTAATGAACTAAAATATCATCTACGAGTTATTAATTCATGTTGTGTACATAGTTTTTCACACAAAGTTTTTTTTTCTGGTTTAATGTGCTTTAAATATATATATATATATATATATATATATATATATATATATATATATATATATATATATATATATATATATGTGTGTGTGTGTGTGTGTGTGTGTGTGTGTGTGTGTGTGTGTGTATTATTTTTATAAACTTTCTATGTTTTAAAATAGTGTATACTTTTGTTTTTTCCTTAACTGTAGGTAGATGGATACATAGCAATAAAGTAAACATTAGATGTGTACTTTGTTTCTAGAACTTTTTTTATATTTCTGTCCTATTTATCAAGTAAACAGTATAAGATTGATTACAATAAAATCATTATGCTGATATTATGTCTATAATCTCTTCTATTAAACCTTTAACACAGTGTATGTAATGAACTGAGTGAGCCAACATCCCCATGATGCTTTTATGGTTATGTAATTGTTTTGATGAAAATGGTTTTTCCCTGTCTGTTCATCTGTCCTTTCGTCCATTCATTCTCCTTCAGAACCCCCCAGGACCTCTCCAAACATCTCTATACCGTAATGACATTTGCATACAGATGCCTTCCAAACAACCCCCATAACCCTGCAATCAGCTGAGGCCTGCTGCCATGACAACCCCACACACATATACACACACACACACTTTTTTGTTATTAGTGTGCAATATGTTTGTATGTTAGAATACAGCAGTATGTGTCCTGCTCCAGGTGTCCCCCCTTTATTCATATTGTACTTCTTCTTTTTCTGTTGCTCTTCTCATTAGGTGCTGTGAAAGTAGTAAAGAGAGCGAATGGAGTGGAATTAGATGATGTGTGAGTTTTTCATTTATGCTTGACGGGGGATCTCACACTCTTTCAATGTGTTTTATGTGTGTGTGTGTGTGTGTGTGTGTGTGTGTGTGTGTGTGTGTGTGTGTGTGTGTGTGTGAGTGTCTCCTCTTGGGATGTTATCTAAAGAGAATTATCTTTTTATCCAGGCCCTCCTCTACTGTGTCCTGTTCCTTGAGGTCCTTTTAAATTAAACCTTCTTGGCTGTGGCGCATGTGCTAAGCTGATTTAACAGGGTTTAGCCGAGTCCAAGAACAATCATTTAGATTAGACAAACAATAACACAGATTTTAAGGCAGCGCCACCTGCATTGTACCATAAGTTACAACTAATACACATTCTATTTGTATAGCAGAGTGCAAATGTTCATGTAAAACAGTACTACTTTTATAATAATAATAATAATAATAATAATAATAATTATTATTATTATTATTATTATTATTATTATTATTATTATTATTATTATTATTGTTATTATCATTATAACAATAATAAGTTAATACAAGATTTGAAGATAGTGTTGTATGATGTTTTGAAAATGGTTATATATGCCATAAAGAAATAGCAAACACTCTGGGCAAAAGGTCTGGCTGATCAGAAACCCATAAGGCGGGGGCAGGGGGAATATGACAATTGAAGATGCTGCTGAAAGGATATGCAGAGTGTTTGAATGGCAAGATAACAAAAGAGATTTATATCACAACTGAACTCTGACTTTGTCACGTTTGATTGTTTTCCGCACTTAATAGCTTATTCTTCAAAAGTCAAAAATTTGTTCAGTGTAATGACAGAAGATCAATAAAATCTTACAAACATCTTCAGCAAGTATTGGAAGTTCACTGCTGCCATTAAAAAAACTGTTTCTTAAAAAAAATACTATAAAATCTAAATGTCTAATACGGTAACTGTGGTTCTGGATGACTAATGATACTGATTGTAATGCCCTTTTGGTTTGGAATGCATTCCCGTTACGTTTAAGGGCATTTTAGTATTTAATTAAGAATCATGTAAACTCGAGAAAGCAGACAATCAAACATTAAGAAATGTGATTTTAGTTTTTTAAAAAAGAATTATAAGGTTAAGGTTTATTAGAAAATAAAATGAGAAAGATGAGAAACATCATATTTTCAAAAATATTGTTAGTCATTAAAAATGTTGGTAATTGTTTAATACATTTTAAATGAATGACTTCCAGATCAGGTGAGAGAATGGCTCTGTAAGTGACTTTGCGATTTAAAGGTCACAGGTTTGATTGCCTTTGTTTTGCCAAGTCTGTGTGAAATTTGCATGTTTTCCTCCTATATTTTTATGGACACTTATATTTCACCAAATGTTTGAAAATATGTCTAATGAGGTGAATTGAAGACACTAAACTGATTTTACCGTGTGTGTGATTCTGTACTGCAATAGTATAGTGCATAGATTTTTGAAATTCTAGTAGAACATTTTCATTGGTCTTAAATAAGCCAACTCAGCCTTTTTGTGTATGTCCCATTTTCCCCCTCGAGACACTTACTTTTCTCCTACTACTAAACTCAGCAAAAGTGCAGAGAGGAGGGGGTAATGGAGGGGCTGAAAAAGCGGAAGAGTGGTGCAGTGTCATACTGATCTCTAGCACAGTGACAGCTGGGCCTGCTCCCCTTTCTCTCATTTTTTAACCCCCCTCTCAACTCCCCCCCTTTTCTCTTTTTCTTTCTTTACAAAGCCTAAGCATGCCATTCGTTTAAAGAGGCCCCAGACTCCACCCAAAAGTGTGGCAGCTCTTTGTCATTGTAATGAAGAGGTGATTGGAGTGCAGCTCTGTGTGTTTGCCCAGCGCCCAGCCAGACCCCTGTCTGCCCTGTCTGCATGCAAACACACGCACATGGCAGGAGAGCAGAGGGGGAAGGGAGGGAGTGTTTTTGGTAGTACCAAAGTATATGCAGAAATGAAAAGGGGGAAGGAGTAGGTCGTAAACCCTTTGGCTTGACTGTGTCCTTTTTACTGACATTAAAAACCCCTGAAAGGCTGTTGTACTTTAAATAATGCTTATGTGGACTTGCACACAGTTCAACTTTTTTTATGTAATTGAAAAAAACGGCTGGCATAATAATTAATAAAAAAATAAAAATAAGGTTTATTATTTATTATTATTATACATTATTATTATTATTATTATTATTATTATTATTTTTTTTTTTTTTTGTAATAATAATAATAATAATAATAATAATAAATAAATACTTTTGATGATGTAATAATATTGTGGCCCACAATGTTATAAACATTTTGTACTTATTGTAATACAATTGTAAAATGTTCTACGTAGAATGTACTGAATGCTTGTCGATTTACATCTCACACAATTATATTAGGCAATTTCAAACTTATCCATGCATGATGACACAAAAAGAAATACACTACCCCCTTTGAGTTTGTCCGTCTGAGTCTGTGAGAGTAAAAGAGACAGACGATGAAAAGGCAGGGGGGCTTAAGGCTTGTAGGGAAATGAAAGGGCAGTCAACATGCTCCAGGCTTGATTTTCTTTATAAGTCAGAGTGCATGACTGCCAGCACTTCCATCTGTGAGATCACAGCCGCAATACAGCCCTCATTCACATATATCTATTCTTTTTCTGAGCCAGTGCAGGCATTCCGTTTATCCACTGCTAATCAGAAAAAAAAAATTACATTTTGATCTAATGTGAAGGTCACATCTTTATTCCAGAATTACTTTTCATGCCCCTGTAAAATCGTCATAGTGGATTACAGTTAAATTGTTTCTTTCTAATTTATATCACAGTTGTAAAATTCCCAGATTTCTTTCTTTCTGCCTGAGAATTTATGTTGGTTCCCTTTATCAAAAGCATCTTTAGTGGTATCTTCCTTGCCCTTCCTCACACATAATTTGCACAAACTTTTTTATTATCCTGTAACTTACAGACAGCTGGAAGGCATGTAAGGATTGAGCCTAACCTCCCGTAGAGTGGCAATGCTGTCATGAGGTCAAAGTAAAAGTGGGTTTATGGGAACAGAAGCGTGTGGTTGTTTTTTGAGGGGTCGGGGGTAGGTCTGAAATTCTTTTGAAAATGGGAACCCCCTAAACCTTGTACTTGAAAATGGAAGCAAAAATAATCTACAGATTTCTGGGAGCTCCTGACAGAGAAACCTGAGTTTGCTGTCATTGGTCTAACATTTGAGGTGAGAGCTTCTCTTTTGTATGTTGGCAAATTTAATAAACGGCAACTCAATTACATATCTGCTCACCATAGTAACATGGAGCCAGGATATGGAGAGGGGCCCGGAGAGGACACACTTATCATAGCATACATCTGCCAAAGGGGAGGCAAGAACCAGCACAACCCAGTGGGAAATCGTAGATCCACCCTATTCATCTCCTCTCCCCCATATGTTGGCTCTGTTTTGTATGTGTTGGCTAAAAGAATGTTTGTTTAGACCGAAAGAATGATTACAAAAAATAATTAGATATTTTAAGATAAGGATAGTGTTTATGATGTAAGCAGGTGTAAGGCATGAAACAAAAGCTGAGAAAAGAGGGGAAAACCAGCAATCCAGAAAACAATAATGTTCACGAAATGAAGATTGAATCTTGGCTCGGTGGTGTACAACACATTTTAATGTGTAGCTGCCAAAAATCTCTTTTGAACTTGTTGATAATTAGATCTGGATTTGTGATTCATTTGCTTAACGATAGAATGTGAGTCAAGGTTTAAATCTAGTATATTTTAAGTTATGTAACAACAACATGATAAATCTACATCTGTTTCTGTGAATGAATTAGTATATGATCACACAACATGTAACTTAGTGGAACTTGCACATTGTTTAGTATCAATAACCTGAATCACTGCAATGTATTGCTGCCTGAGCTGTTCTGTAGTCTCTTTAAATAAGCATTGTCTATTAAAAAAAATGCTGCGGCAAACATCCTTACAGGTTTTTTAGTTAAAAAAAAACATAATTTTACTAATTTAGTAACCGTTATTAGCTTTACTATTTATTTAAACCTTATATTAGGTTTGCAATAGCTGCCACCTAGCTTGTGTAACAACTAAATACATCCTGGGAATGATTTAAAGTGCTTAGTGCTTAAGTCTTTAGCTTCTGAATATCTTATTGATCTCCTAAAGCAGTGTGGCCCATCTGTTTAGTTGCACCTCACATGGTGGTGCATGTGTTATTACCGTTCTTAAAGTTTCTACTATATATCGGTTTCCTGATATACACAGATGGCGGTAAAATAGAGAAAAAAAAAATAATTTGGTTTGTTTAGAGTAAATTTTATGCCTATTTAAGTTACATAGCAAGTAAACATACTTATTACAGAACTTCAAATGATCAATGTGTGTGTATATATATATATATATATATATATATATATATATATATATATATATATATATATATATATATATATATATATACATTACATCACATATTGTGTTTTAATTTTAAACTTTGATAAAGTAATTTATAAATTTATAAATAAATGTTGTAACATAACAGGTTATAACATGTTATTGTTATTGTTATTGTTATTGTTATTATTATTGTTATTATGTTTACACCCTAATCAGAACACCAGTCCATTACAGATAATCAAGCTTCCCTTTACATAATATATAATATATGTTGGTTTTGACCCAGTCAATCTAATGTCATGATTTGAGCCATGAAAAGATATAAGAATTTGCAGCAAAAAGAGGATAAACTTTTACACATAAAAACAGGACTTTGCACAGACAGTAACCAGAGGCAAGGATTTAGCCTGGGTCCCCAGAGTTCTTTAAAACAAACACCACCTTATGTATCATCCTGCCTGCCAGTTTTTCTTTCTTCCTTTTTAAGCATATCCTTGTAGGTTTTTCTTTTACCTTTTACAGTCAGAGGAAAATCCTTGGATTAAGTGTTTACAAGTTTGCACAGTGTCCACTTAATGACTGCACATGATGAGCAAATCTGTACAATTGTTTCTGCAATGTTCAAATGTCCAGTGTTGGGATTTTTGTTATATAATTATTTAATGCCATAAAACTTGTTGCAGTAAAGAATTTGATTAGTCTTCTGGTTTTTATGCATGTAGGCTTAAGCATGTTGTTACAGTCTACTGCCTAAACTCAAAAATCTTTCACAGTTGTCCTTGTTTACTACTACTTGTTTGAACAGTATGTTTAAGCTAAGTTTGCTTACCTGCTTTCTTGAATTTGTAGGAGCAACACAGCCAGTAGTGTTGGTGATGCAAAGCTTCAGTCACATAGGGCTAATCTCTGCCTTTGGGTAGTGTTTTCTTCTAGGTATTCAGGTTTCATTTCACCTTTAAAATAAATTACAGCAGTTCAGATTTCCTTCACAAATCTTTATTCTATCTTTAAACAGCATTTCTTACCCCCAGTCAGTAGCCCAAATGGTTATTAGTAAAAATAAAATGTATTATTATTATATATTTATCACAGTATAAACTGCAGATAACAAATAAACATATTTGAAACATAAAACTTTGATTAGAATAATATACCACTTTAGGTTCAGGTTCTATATTGTGTTGGTGCATTGTTTTCTGTATATTCTGTATATTAAAATGGGTACTGATCAAAAAGAATCTATCTGCACCCTTATTTTAAATGAGTTGTTTTAAAAGGATTTATCAATCAACATGATACTACTGACCAGACTAAAGAACTAAATAAATAGTGTAAATAGTATGACTCACAGTTTTCTTATTACATAGCACATAATAATATATGCATGGAAGGTTAAAATGTTTTTTTAAAAAAATGCCTACATTCTGTTATTCACAAAAGTGGAGGACCATTACTGCAAATGTTTTGTAAGAATGGCAGATGTTAGTATTTTTGAGGAGCTAATTATCCAAATGTACTATTATAGTCCGCTCCTTGTGGAAAAAAGGAATGATAAATAAAGACATGCCACAAGAGAGCATTTCTTGTCTTCCCTTTCATCAAACTACAAAAAAGCACCTAGGTCCTATGACGACATGTTTTAGGTGGGTAGGTCATAAATTATTAGTATGAATATATAAAAGACTTATTTGTTATGCTGTTGTGTGTGGTAATAGGTCTGTGCCTTTGTTTTTGTTGGGAAACTTGTTAAGATATTTCATCATGCACTTCTTAAAATAATATATTTTACTTCTCACAAATTTAATGACTACAGTGTGAAACAACTGAGCTGGAACATCTAAGTTTTTATCAAAACTAAGAATTTGGTGGAGTGAGCAGGATTTCACCCTTGAATTAGGTAGATATACTTTAAGTATTTCTCAAATGTCAGTTAGAAATTTAATGCTCAAGTTTAAACTTCCTTGACTTTACTTCCCAGATGGGTCACCATGAGTCTTGCATGTTCTCCACCGTGCATGCTAGTAAGTCAGTTGGATATATTGCCTCAGAAAAGTGAATAGTGAGTGAGCATACTATGCAAGTTGCAAAAAAGATTCTGTTTTCAGATGCTTTCTTTACTGGTGTAAAATCAGTGAAGTAAATCAATACAATTATTCCTCACTACTGAAGTCCATAGCACAATAACAATAGTGTCCATATGGATAGAGAGGTAGGAAATGTCAAATGAGAGAAAAAAAATAAAAAAGAAAAAGTGTTAACATAGAGTAAGGCAAGAAATATTTTTTTTTCTTTTGCATCTTCAGGCTTTTCCAACTAGTAATAATACATTAATAATATTTCACATCACAGTGATTATCAATGATGAATATATTATTAGGTATAAAAGTGTCTAGAAGAATGCAGTACAGAACTCAGTTCAGTGTTTTGTGCTGCCACTGAACTAAGTGCAGTAGGAGTATTTCTGATTGGCTGAGAGTTTGATGCATCAGACACCAAGCCCGCCTCCACCACCACCCCGCTTTGCTCTGCCCTCCAATTCCAGAAGAGAAGTTCTATAGCACACAACTTTTTCCTCACTGCAAGTTTTCTTTCTCTGCGCCTGGCTGGGTCACGCGTGGAGCAACACCAGACCAACACCATGAAGTTCTGTGGAACTTTTTTAGGTCAGTTTTATTTATTCTTTATTTTTAATTAATAATACAAATGTTATTATAATAATAAATAATAATTATTTATATAATATGATGATGTTAATAAATAAAAAAAGAAAAGGTATATTTATAAAATAACAGTGTGAAGAAATCTTGCTGCATTCATGCAATTTATATTAATTCTGTTTCACAGTTCAGGCTAAGAGTTTTATTTGTTACTATATTCACTATGTATGAATAAGAACTTTAATATGTTGTCATCAGGTGTATCATATCCACTGATATACATTTAGTTTCCAATATGTTGATTTCAGTTATATTTACTTGCTTTCATTGTTTGATATAGTTATCTGAATCAACAATTCAGATAAACCAGGCACACTTAGAAAGTGCTGAGCTTTTTCTTGCTATAATGAGAAGTTAGACCTATTTTTGAAGAACTTTGAAAAAAGTTCCTAGTTGCAGATCGCTGCAGAGAAGGACAAAGGCAGCTTGTTTTCTCACGCACTATAATGACCAAGTAGCAGACAATACCAGCAACTGACCTATTCATTCAGACTTTTCAGTTGTTCTTGAGCAGCTTGTTCCATCTGCCGAGGGCTTTCGCGGAGACTGAGGGGCCCTCCCAAAACTCTGCTCTCTCAGCTGGCGCCTTATGCAATATGTATACTGAGACCTGCATTCTTCCCATTCATTGTGCCTTGTGACGAAATCACCATTCATCCCGCAGCAGCAATCAGACGCCCTGACTTTTAGGTGGAAGCTTATGCACGGCAAAGGCCTTAGTGTTCATTCAGATCTTTTAGGGATCATTTGAGTTCAACGATGGTCAGCTGCAGTTCTTTGACTCTCCAGGGCAGTGACCACACTCTAGTGAATTTTCTCGAAAGTGACAAGTTCTATTAAATCAAGCTTGATTCCCCTCATAAGCTTCAAAAATAATAAAAGATTTTGGTTTTAGGAACCTAAATAAAAAAAAAATGTAGATGGTAATTAATGACAATTTAAATATCTAACCTGTAAGGAAATGCATTATTTTTAACTTGGACACATTGAGGTTTCAGGTTATAGTTAAAATTTATTTGCCACTTTTTAAGGTCAGTAAGAAAAGTTCACAATTCAAAATATATGTTGTTAGTATTTTGCAACACAAAATAAGACATTTATATCAGCAGAAAAGTATACAGGGTTTATGTATATAATAACCTCCATGGGCAAAAATAATAGGATACCTACATCTTACAACTTTAAAAGCTGTGATAACATTCACATCAAAATAAGTTATCTTTTTGCAGCCTTATCAGCTTTCATTTTCATTTTAGACTGTCTGTGGGTGTTTTCGAATGCCTATTCATTCAAAGGAGTTTTTGTGAGCTCAGCCAATAATAGTGGAAGAGGGTCAGGCCTGAAATCTCAAAATCTATTTCAACCCACAGCCATTTGATAGGATTGAGATCCGGGCTCTGAGTGAGTCGGGTTTTTTCTACACCTAACCTTTGTGCACTGGGGTACAGTCCTGCTAAAACAGAAAAGAACCTTTCTCAAACTGTTCACACAGAGCATTTAATTGTTCAAACATGTCTGTTTTTTTGACTTAATACTTGAAACCAAATTAAATAGCTGTATTCAATGATTAAGAAGTGTGGCCTTCTGCCCAAATAGAGTGTACTTTCCAAAACTTTATTAAAGTAAATTTCACATGTTTGGCCCTGATGTTTTATTTCCTACATGCTTTTAAAGTTGTAGGTTTTTTTTTTAAAGCGACGTGCATATATTTTTAAGGATTTTAAGAGGTTACTGTGTGTTTCTTTCATTGGTACCACAGCGCTGTCCATGGTACTTGAGGAGAAACGAAGAGAGTGAAGAGCTGTCAGTGGTACTGAACGACACAGGCTGCTTATCCGTGCTGTTTTCTGTGATCGTTTACCTTCTGTCCTTGGAGATATTGTAATGTCTGTTGGAAATGAAATGCCACAGACACGTCTGAAAATTAGCTTGTGAATAGTAGACACACACACTTGATGTTCAAAATGACACATCGACCTTCAAAGAAAGAGCAATAGCAACAGAATAGACCTAAGCAGGAAGACAGAACTTTAAACATGTAACCACATGAAAGTGCACGTAAGATCAACGCAATTGGTTACTTGAAGGATTAAGTGAGCAATTCATCTAAATAAATGAGTAAGAAGAGGCTGCTTAAGTGTATCATTTAGTCTAGGAGATAAAACTAGGAAGCATAAGTTGCCCTCCGCTTCATGTTCTTAAACGCTCACTTGTCCTATAGGCCTACATAAGACTTCTGTGATCTCAGCCGCATGTTGCCAAGCGGCCAGTGGGATTTATTTCTATCTGTCATGGCCCTTTGTTTGTTGGCTTGTGTCACAGTTTTGGGAAGCTTTGCTTAACTAAAATCATATTGATGCTGCGTGGACATCTCATGATTGATTTCAGCTCCAATGCATAACAATGAGATAGCAAAAAAAGAGTCTGGCGCAAAGAGATAAGAATTTAATAGAATTTCTGAAAGGCGAAGGTTGGCTTTTTGAAAGTTCCCCCCTCCCGCGCAGTGTGGAGACCACAGATAAAGAGTGGCATTTGTGGCGAATATTCTCAAATGGCTTGTAATGAATGGTTGTCATTTTCACTAATGGTTACAAAACAACAAAGCAAAACAACAGTGTGAGCAACATTTGGGAGTCATTCCAAATTACACTGGTCTCATCGCCCAGTAATGGCAGTGAGAATAACTTTACGGTCTTTTAAAGTCATTTAGACGGCATATCTATTTTGTCAAGTACCGTCAGGATGATACATAAAGTATATAGATATGAGCAATCCTAATGTGATGGTAGCAAAGGCTCAAGCTGCAGTGTTATTTGTGTGGTATCTTAATGACAATAAGGAGAAAGACTGCAGCTGTGGTCTAGAGTGTCTGATAATAGCTTAAAACTCATATCTATTAGAACTTATTTACAGTATAGCCTAAATTAAAAGGTTTTAGCTTAATATTGATGTTCGGTGAAGACCAGGAAAAAAGGCAAGGTTAAGAAAAGATGACAAATATACACTACCTCACATAATACAAAAATTATGAGGCAATCGTTCTGCTGTCTCAGAAAAGCAATGACTTCTTTGTACCTTCAGTGGTGCAGCGCCATCAGGATGGTACCTTATAATTTACTTTTATTTACAGTTTAGGGACATAGCTGTACTTTTTAGTGTTTTTTAAATTACACATATGACAAATAAGTAACTCTAGTGGGTATTTAGCATAAATTGTACCTTAAGGGACAGAAATGTCTTCATACCACACAATTTTTCTGCCTTGAATAGTGCAAAGAAC
This sequence comes from Corydoras sp. C115, assembly GCA_019802505.1. Taxonomy (NCBI): domain Eukaryota; kingdom Metazoa; phylum Chordata; class Actinopteri; order Siluriformes; family Callichthyidae; genus Corydoras; species Corydoras sp. C115. Next base: position 7,687,844 of record JAFMOC010000011.1, on the reverse strand, counting down.
TGATTATCAGACCCTGGTGCATTTGAGTACTGGATTAATTTCTACTAGGATGGGGAAATAAGGGTACTTGCCTTTGCAGCTATCTAAGGAGTGAGTATGTGTGTGCGTGTGTGTGTGTGTGTGTGTGTGTATAGATCTGTACACATGCCCATTGAATAAGAGTGGTGGGGGACCCGAAGCCCTGCCCATCTGATGTTATGGGTTTTACTACAGCTTTCGTGATGTCATGGCAAAGGGCGGAGGGAGGAGGTGGTGGTACAACGACTCATAGGCGAAAGTGAAGTCAATATTACGTGTTCGCTGACAAAGGCAAATGAAGCCATGTTTTTTTTCTTCTTTTCCCTTTTTTTATCTCCTGCTTACAAACAAGTAACCTTAGCGCCCTGATCTGGAGTCGTGCAGCATCCGAGCATCCGCCAAAGACGTATGTCACTGATTCTATCAGGATACTCCGGGAGCAGTCGCATTAAAATCGGTGCATGGGATCATTTAAAACTCTTTCACAGCCTTGAGAGTGAAATCCCCATAAACATTAGGAAGTGCATGCGGGTCGAAGCCTTCGGATTTATCTCAGTACTCAGGTAAATACCTGTAAGGCTATTTCTCTCTATTCATTAAGCACTTAAAAGCTCGTGGCGCTTCGAGACGGGGCAACCGAGAACATTTATAACTTACATGGTGGCTAGAAAAACTTAACGAAACATAAAACGCCATATAGTGACGAGGATGACTGGAACATTGAGAACATTGAGTTTCGCTACCTATTTGGAGATGTGCATCTGAGCCGAATTTGATTAGAGATGTGGATGCAGTGTAACTTCATGTCTATGATATCAAGCTGTCACCGTGGCTGCGCACTGGTTTTAAGCTTTAACGTTGCCAATTGTAAAAAGAAATAATAATAAAGCGTGTGGTAATAGGGAAAGTTGGTGGCTTGTAATAGGTGTAATAGGTGCTAGTGTTTCCCTGCCTCGCTGAACATCGTGGTCCAGAAGTGAGGAGTTGTGATGAGGGAAAAGTGATGGAGCTGAACTATGGCGATCCCCGGCGAGCTAGGTGTTTGCGCACTTTTTGGCGCAGCAGCCTTCTCGTCCTGGATTCGTTACGTTATTCTAGTTGTTGTAAACGACCCGCACTGGAAAAAGCTATTTAAATATTAGGATGTAAAACACTCTTTTGCTTGTTTGACTTTCCCGATCTTAGAATTTCGTGTCACTCCGGTTAGTGCGTTAATGTTTGGATAATTCTGCGATCGGATCCACAGTCAGGAGAATAATCGAGGCGGCGGGTTTTAGCGCAACGCCAGCGCGCAGAGTTTCTTCCATATGGCTGTGTGTGATTAAGGTCGAACAATGGGCGTAGCACCGGACGCCTGGCCGAGCGCACGGATGGCGTGGAGCATGAGAAAGGGGATGGGTAGCCATTTGATTTTCGGCAGCAGCACAAACCGAGGGGAGATCTTCTCTGTAAATGTCAAACGCCCCTGGTAGATGCGCAAAAGTGCTGAAGCCACAGCAGGGAGCGCATAGCATTGATATCCAGCTCTTTCTATATCTGCCTTGGGGATGGCGCTCAGGTTGCGCACTGGTTTTGATGTTATTCTGGCATTTAAGGCTGTTTTGTTGCGGCAGGAGTCAGTATAGAGTGAAGGCTCATATCAAAATACCCGCAGCCAAGATGGTGGATATTCAGACCACCAGAGTGGGCTTTTAAGCTGCAAATCACTAATGTCAAACTTTGCTCCAGGAGTAGGGCTCGCAAGGTGGTTTCAAAAACTAAAGTTCATCAAAGGATTTTTGTCCTTGACTTTTTCTTTTTCAACTTGTCCACATACATTTTCTTAACCCCATTTGACTGTTTCTGTTAGAAACATTACTATCAACACTATTTCTGCAATTACATCTACCCGTTATCACAACTTCTACTGTACTTAAAACAAAATCATATACAGTGCATGAACTTGAGACATATATACTGTATGGATTGGTTTCACACAGATTCATTATGCCACATTCCACATGGACCGACTGTAAAAGACCTGTGAACATTATTACGGCAAGGTAATGAAAATGTTGGTGTACAAATCAGAAATATCGACTTTGTCAATTTTAGTACATTTACTACCAGTTCTACAAGTGGGAGTCTTTTACGTTTTGTCTTTACTATTGAACAGCATGGAATTACTAATCATATAGTATGAGGTCATTCCAAAGTCATGCTGTCTATTTTGTTTTAAACATTTTGCCTTTTTATTGAACCTTGAAGGGAACCGAGACCACTGTTGTTTATAAAATATTTATCGTTTTCTAGTTTCCATAATTAATTTATTATTTTATTAAAGACCAACTCAGGGTCTTACTATACTTGCATTAAGAAGTTTTCACACCTGTGTCTAAAAATAAAATAGCTAAAAAGAAAAAAGAAATAAAAATGAAAACAAAAATATTAAAAAGGATTAATATTTAGACTTTTTGTTACATATAAAATCCAAACCCTTATTTCATGAGTTTATAAAACATCATAATTCAGAAATTCATAATGCTGAAATATGCACCTGCCTACTTGCCTAAGTAAACTGATGAATGGAGAATGTGAGGTGAGTTGAGATAGCAGGGCAGCAGGTGCTGGACCATAGAAGGTAAATGCACATGTGCAATAGAGCAGCTGGACTAAAGTGTACTCTTAGTATTCAGAGCACAGCACTGAGACACAGCTCTTGTTTATTAAGAACAGAAATGACCCTGACCCCGGCTACATCTTTAATATACAAGAGTGCTGTTTCCAAGCTTTGCAATGCATAGTGCGCATGACTTGTGTGCTCCTTTATTGATCTACTAATTTGCAATATGTTTTTTTTTCCTGTACGGTGGTGTCCTTGCAACTATTAGTGCTGTTTGGCCTCTGTGCAAATCGTCCTCACATTCATTATGTAAATCCTTCCTTGATTGAAGTATTAATTTAATCTGATGAACTTGAAGAACAAATAAAATGTGCACTGTGTACTTTGTTTAATGGCCTTGGATAGATGTATTTGATTAACGTGTACATACTATTATTAAGGTTTGACTTTTGACTTTCATAAGTATAATTCTAAATTGCAAATACTCAAATCTTTGGATTTTGTGGAAAACAAATTCTAAAGAAAGTTGTAACTAGTTTTGTTTTTTTTTGCCACAGAGATGCCTGTGAGCATGTGCTCCAAAGCAAAGACTAAATAAGTTCTTAACTTTCTATTGATTAACCTTTGGAGAAAGAGGCGAAGGGTTTCAAATCTTCTTTTCATCTCTGTAACCTTGACTAAAGCTTTATCCTTTTCATCATATTAAACAGCAGCACTGAAAAAAGCAGAAAAAGGCACCAAGTTGTACCTGTTTCTGACTTTTCTCTCAAGGGTATTTCTTTTGTTCCCTCAGTAGCCGATACATGTTTATGTATATTTCATCTGGTGAATACAGTGTACTTGTAAATGTCTATTTAAGCTTTTAAGAGATGAAATGAAAGTGATGTTTTTTTTTTTTTTTAAATCCACGTAAGGTATGTAGGAATATTATTTAAAACATTATGGACATTGAAATATAAGTAACTAACCTTCACTGGCTTTTCCCTTCAAGGGCAATGTTTTCTTTTTATGATGTATAATCAAATTTCATACATCTCTCTCCCCCACCCTCAACTCACCGACCTTTTGTATCAAATCTTTAGTTCAAAACATGTCTTCCCCACAAAGTGTTGTAAATCTTGTTTATAGGTAGCAGAAAACCAAGAAAAGTGGACATTTTGGAAAATGTCACAATTAGAATTTTATATATATATATATATATATATATATATATATATATATATATATATATATATATATATATATATATATATATATATATATATATATATATATATATATATAATTCTAATTGTGACATTTTCCAAAATGTCCACTTTATATATATATACACACACACACACACAAACACATACACAGTATATATAGTGGAGAGAGTACATATTCTTTGGTAAAAGGTAGTATTGGAACGAAAAGCCATTTTAAACAACAATGCTTAATGTTTTTTGCTAACAGACACCCTGCGTGTTTTCTTTTTCATTAGTGACATTCTGCAGAGTTTTTAATGGTGCCCAGGCAGATCGGTTTGCTTTGTGTACTTTGTGCTTGCTGAGAGACAATGACAGATATAATAACCAGGGAGAAGAAGACAGACAAACATACTTAACAAACCACACATTTACAGACAAACACTCTCTCTTTTTCCTAACATTAGATAGTTGAATGTTTCGGTACAGACAGATGGGATCCCACAGTTGGGGAAAAGAGACAGATTGTGTTATGAGAGGAAGTTATAAAAGGATGCATCAGAGAAGGGACGGAGTATAAATGGATCTGGTACATGGAAACATGACCAGGTTATAGGGCAACAGGGAAAGTCGTATAATTATCTGAGGTTGGACATTATCATTTATTGGATACAACTAATTTAGATTTTGTAAAGCTTTTAAAACAAATACAATCAGTATTTTTCTCTTTGAGTTCACCTTGATGTGAGCTATGACTCAGAACTGATCTTTATGCAGTGATGAATGGGATGATGGCTTAAACATAGACAGCAAGTGTGACAGCATTAGTGCCAAAGCAGTGCACTTTGTTTTTTGGTTTCATCTGATCTTTATTACTTGAACTTGCATGTCAATCCCGCTCAGAGGCAAAGGCTATTACACTAATGAAAATGAACAGGATGGAGGTAAAGCATGCAGATTTATGGGTGATTTATGGGTGATCCCTTATTTACTTTAGTTACAGCCCCTCCCCCAGTAATCTGTCCACCCCCTTTTTGCAGCCCCACTCTGTTAAACACCTCCCTACTAAAAGCTCAGTAAAGTGCCCACATTTGATTGATTCTCATAGCCTGCTGACAGATTGTAGCTACTTTAGCATGCATGTGTGTCCTCGCTCAAATGGGTGTGTAAAATGTGATCTATGCTTCTGCTTTACTGTGCATTAACAGAAACGCATAAGAGTGCCCTAAGCCATTTTGTCAACTATCTCATCTTAAAAATGCTCTTTAGCTTGTTTTGTCTCGTCACATTACTGATTTTCAGTTATACACTCCAGTTACTGTTTAGCTGGAACTTTTTCATGATCTATTCAAAGTGAAACGTGTGTACATTAAGGACATATAAGAATTATACTTAGAAATATAATATGACCTTTAGAGCCATCTGCGCATTTTACCTGAAGGAACAAAAATGTAGCAGTTCTTTTTACTTTAATCCTGGTACTTTGTGTTTGCTGAGGTTTGACTTTTTTAGAGCAGCGGACGATTTGGCTGTTGCACTGCTGAATCATTTCTTTGACAGATTTTTTTTTCTCTTACTGTGCATTGTGCTTAGTTGACTCTTCTGTATGCCAATGCTTATGCTGATATCCACTTTCTCTTTTTTCCTCATTTTCTTCTTGCATTCTGGCTTTCGTTCTCAGAGAATGAGTATCGGGGCAAGCTTGTGAGCCAGCGCTGGACGCGAGGAGACAAGATCAGCCGCTGCCGGCCCTCTCTCAGACCACAGAGTCGATCAATCAAAGTGAGTCTCACTTATACTGTCCTCACAAATGAACTCAGTACAACCAGGTCTGGACATTTCCAGAGCTGACCTTTCACATGAGTAGCACACAACAGGAGATTGGCCATGTCAAGATGTGTGTTGACCATCTGGGGATATTTCAGAAAGAGGTGGTGCCTGTTTACAGAGTGCAAAATGCAATAGATAGCTGAGCCCGTTGCCCTTCTTTAAATTGGTTTGAGGATTTTGGTGTGTGCTTCGACTGACAAAACTTTCAAAATCTCATTGTCTTTTCATGTAAACATGATCATATAAATTCTTTCTTCTTTAAACCTCATGTATTAGATTTTATTTTCAGTTGTGTATGCCCCTTGGAATAAAAACATTATCCACATCCCTGTCCAATGCCTGTGAATAACCAGCTTCATCACAAATAGCATAAATCTAACATTACATTCATCTTATATTAAAGAAATATCAGTAAGACATTTCATTTAGACATTTGCTTCCTTACATTATACTTAATAAGTTCAGGTTTGCATTGTGTGTCTGATTTTCATCGGTTTTTAATACTTAGTTAATACTTATCTCTATATGCAAGTCTGACAGCAAACATGATTCACGCTTACTAAGTAAAATTAGACTACATGATATTTGATCTCCACCATCTTCACTTTCATATTCATATTATTGATGGAGGTTTGATGATGGGTCTGACCTTGAGCTGTATTTGTTTGCCGTTTTTTTTTCACTAGCATAAAATACAAACTTCCCCCCACTCTCCATCCTTAATGCTTTTTCTGTGTCTCCTCCCCTTCCCTGTGAATATGCTTAGGTGTGTATTTTGGCCCTCTCCTTTTATGCTCTTTTTTTAAAAAACACTCTGCATTTGCATGACCCTTCATGTCTTTTGTTTGAGTAATACAAGAGGTGTTCAGAAAAAAAGGTGAATGAGGAGAAAGAGCGTTTAGGCAACTGAGCAAATGTGTTGTTTTGTTTTCAGCCCTCATGGCAAGGATTCATTTGAAAGCTTCGATTTATCGATCAGGTCTGATATGTTTGCAGTTGCTTGAGTTCCTTTTAAGAGTGTCCAATTAGATAATACCACACGCTGAGTGATCTTCAGAGGCTTGCTCAGTCTCAGTTTGTGTTAGAGTTAAAGACACGTGGGGATTAAGCAGTGTAAATGTATAAACATGAAAACACAAACACAAGTGCTTTGCATTTTGCCAGACACTGTGATTAACTGACATTTCAAAGAGATTTTTAATATGATTTCATATAATACAATTAGTAATGACGGCAGCCTTAGACAGGCTAATGATACAATACATCAAAATCTCTGGAGACTAAAAAACTGAGATTTATTTTTAGAGCACTGATCTTCGGGTTTTATTTACACACATTAAAGTAAATATAGTCATGTAGCATGTTTCACTGCCCTGTATCTGCACAGCGCCCGATTATGGATGGATGGATAGCATGTTTCACTATAGGACATTGTTTCTAAGACCCTAAAAGCTTTCACACATACATTGTGGTTGTTTAAACAACTGCCCAGTAAGAGAACAGAAAAAGTCGGAATGTAGAAAAGCAATATTTTTTGCAAGAGGCTTGATCACACCACAAAGAACCTCCATAATGTGCAAATTCGGTATAATTCTATCCTATATTGATTTCCAAAGCAAATGTCTTTAAAAAAGTAAACACAGTGGCTACAGTGAACAAGCTTCTGTAAATGGTACACACAGTAACTATTTATTTAACAAATTATAGTAGTATATGTGAGCTGTAATGTGTTCTTGTGTGCTTTAGTTTATTAAAAATATAATATATAATATAATGAAAATATTTCAACCCTGTTTTAAACCCTATTCACCAAAGTTTTACTTTTGAATTTATATGTCTTGCGTAAAGGATAATCAGATTTGTAAATTCATCCATCATCCTTAAGCAGCTAGCCCCCAGTGCACAACCTCCAGTGCACATCAGTCAAACCCTGAGTCTGCCCGTTAAACCTGCTCCTCCTTCTTGTGTGATAGACGGGACTGACGAATCTCTTCTGTGACATTATTGGACTCCCGTAATTGTGTGTCACTGTTTGCAGGTAATTTCAGGGCCGTCAGACGCCCTGTCACTCCGACATAGCGGGTTTTGTGCTCCTCTTGTAAAAATGTGGAGGGGAATAAAAGGCTCATTTATTCGCACCGGGGGAGGAGAGGTGACCTTCTTTGTGGAGTCATTGCCCCCAGCCAGCAATTTACATAGAGCTGTCAGCCTAGAGTACGCAAGCCAAGCTGGCCCAATACTGCAAGGGACAAAATTAATAATGCAGCATGCAGCCTCCAGGGATGCATGGACTTCCCCATATTCTAACTAATGAAAACTCCAGCTTTGTGAGCTCACAATATGTCTGTCAGGGTATATCTTCTTTCCTCTTGTGATTTGGATGGCGTGCATTTGAAAAAAAAGTAATAAGAAAATATACATAGCATGTTTTTGAAAGAGTCAAATTAAATGGGCTGTGCCCGCACATACACATATAATGAGATAGAATAGAAATAAATAAATACAAAAAAAAAAAAAAGGAATGTGAACTCTGATGCTTTTACCTGTTTGAAAGGAATGTGCACGTAGCTATGGCTACACAAACATGAAAGCAACGCGGGCTCTATTAGTGCCTGCACAATTGATGCCTTGACTATCAGGCAAATACAAGCGGGCAGCCTGATAGGAGAGAGAGAAATGAAGAGGGAATGAGTAGCACAGTATCATCATTAAAAGGAGAAGGAGGAGGAGTTCAGCTCATCTGCCCCTGGCCTTTGTGTTTTGAGGTCGGAGGCACGTTTCAGGAGCACAGAGAGGATATACAGACTCCGCTGATGAATGACGCTTAAACACAATGTCAGCGTTTATGTCAGCTGCCCTTTCTAAAGTGCTCGAGCAAACTTTTTTCTTGCCGAGCGTGTGGGAACGTCCAAGCTCGCTTCGGCGAGCACAAAGCAGGCCTGTTGCGGGATTACACCAAGAGTGTGTGGAGACAGGAAGAGAGGGTACTCACCGCACCTGTACACCCGGATACAGCCAAGCACCCCCCATCCCATCCCTTAAAAACAAACACACACACACACCAACAACACAACCAACTTTTCAAATAACACACAGCACCCTCATTATCCCGCACTCTTAAAAGTCAGCTATCAGCAGGAAGAGAGTGCAAAGGGAGGAAAAGGGCAAGGCAAAAAGCAAGTGGGGGGGTGCAAGTGAAAGAGAAACTCCAGTGTTCATTTCTTGTGGGCTTCTGCCAGGTTTGGGACCTATTTCATACAAAGTAACTAAGTGTAGTAGGGGTCAATGGCAGGGAGTTTTAGGGCATTTGTATGGATTCCATTTGATTTAAAGCCCAGCCGGGTAATCAAGGCTAATGGAGCCATTGTACCCCAAATTCTAGTATGTTTGTCTGCGTTTGAGGGAGAAACAGGGATTGGCACCTGCTGCTTTGTGCCAAAAAGCTCAGTTTAGTGATTTGAGAGCAAGCAGACTCTATGAAAGAGGAATTACAGTGATTTAGAGTGACTGTGTTTGTATTATTGGGCTGTCTCCCTATGCTTATTCTTGCTATTCTAATTACCACTCATGCCTCACAGGGCTGCGGTCACAAAAGGCTTTTTGCAATTTTTTTTTTCTAAATGCTGTGCACACCCCCATCTGCACTAACCAATCATATTGATTGTTCAGGTGCAGTAAATTACAGGGTGATGAAGTGATGGAAGGAGGGAGAGAACACAGAGTCGGTTTGGGGAGTGTTTTATTTTGCTTTTATAATGGGCATTTTTTATTTCAATGCATTTTTGTTCTTCTCTTCTATCTGTTTGACTAAGTGAATGACATACACTACATCCTGTTATTCAACTTAATCTGTTTTTTTTTCTGGCCACACTTCCAGTAAATCAAAATAAAAGTACTACTGAACCCATTAGCATCACAAAGTACAAAAATACCAGGTGGTCAGGCTGTTCTTAAAATGCCAGAAATAGCAAAAGAAGCATTCATTTTTATCAGGAACCTTTTCGATAGATTTTTGTTGACTCTTGGTGCTGCTACAGCAAACAATTTAATATTTACAAAGTATATTTTCAAGATAAAATTCACATTCTTACTGGCACCAATACAAGTGATCATTCATCAAAGTCTTTAAGGAACCAGACCACATTGTGGCACTACTGTAAAAGCAGGTATTCTGATACAGTTGACATTTTAAGAAGAATTGTTATTTTACCATTCTAATTTTATAAACCTTAATATGGTTCCGTATACACAAAATGGTTTGCTTAAGCTACTTTATTTTACTTTACTGCTACATCTGAAATTAGTAGTGACATTTAACAAACGGAATAAAACAAACTAAAGCTAAATTTAATGTCCAGTCACTATAATGTTTAATAATGCTATTGTTCTAAAACAATTAAATATGTAGGGTTTATGGTATCTTTTCAAATAAAACATGGATTGTCTTATTATTTTCATTAATTGTTTGAAGGTCAGAACAGCATCAATAGCTATTTCCCAACAGAAACGTTATCAGCAACACAGTCAAAGAGAGTAGCTTTAATTTACCAATCAGCATGTCTTTGGATTGTGGAAGGAAACCAAAGTGAACAGGCATGGGAAGGACATGCAGACTCCACACAGAAAGCATCTGTGTTCAGCTGGGTTAGCCAATGACAAACATCTTTGGGCATATATTTAAGAACTGGGGTCAGTCTAAAACTATAAAATACATTAAACATTATGTTTAATGTATTTTATAAACTTATTATATTATGTCTGGTTACAGATCTTATTTTGATTGTAATACAGGATTCTGTTTTTAAGCTGAACAGCAGATAATACTACAAGTATTTTAGACATTTTTTTCAAGGACTTTTTTTTGTTCTTGACTCTTTTGTTATCTGTTTTCACATTCAAAGATGAAAGAGAATATTTGCTGAGATGCATATTAAAGCTTACTGTGAGTTCTACAGGCAAGAAAAGGGCAAATGCTCCTTACTGTGCTTTTCTGAGCCTGTGCTAGACTGCAGCTGGTATCTGGAAAGTTGTAGATGCCTCCCCCACAGGATAAGCAAAATTAAACTTATTGCTTTCATTCTCTGTCACAGATGAATGTGGACATTGATGACAAACGTGCACGTACACGGTCTAAGGGCGGAAGAAGTAAGTCATTCTGTCTCTAGCTCTCTTTTTCTGTCTTTGTAGAGTCCTCGTTTCTGCTAGTCAGCTAAGCATCATTTTTGCCAGTCAGCGAAGCATCAGTTTTCATTCCCATTCAGACAGATCTGCTTGTGCTTGCTGACCTTCTAGCTAAAGCCTGCTCTTCTGTATGTAACAGTAATCATGGTGTAATGTCCAAAAAGCATGAGAGAAGATAGACATAGAAAAATATAAAAGCACTTAGTTGTAAAGAGTGTAAAATAATATCTTTGGAAATCCTTAATACTGTGAACTTTGTCCCATTGATAAAACACTTTAAAATGGTGTAAAGAATTTAAGTAAAAAAAAAAAAACACACATTGCAAATATTGATTAAAATGCTAAACTTATTGCTGAAGATGCATTTCAGCCTTAGTCTTTACTGCGTTTATTTCGAATAGAACAATTAATCACAGCCTCTTGCTGAAGGCTGCAAATGGCATTTTATTCCTCATCAACCTCAGATGGTATGGCCGAATCAGGTTTTTTCTCTTGGTGTGCATTTTTAGATATATGTGTGTGTGTGTGTATATTTGCGTGGGTGTGTGTTTTGCCTGATAATGCAGTCATACATGTTTCTGAATGTGTTCTCCTAGGAGCTGTGTGCATTTGTGATTTATTGATCATAGTATTCTGCAGTTATTTGCACTTATGTTGCCGTTGCTTGTTTCTACATTTCTTTCTGGCTCTTTTTTTCCCACAGCTCCCACTGAGATTGTAGTCCAAGAGATTGTAGAGCCAAGGTAAGACAGATTTTCTCTGTGTAGACAAATGTGGCAAAATTCTGCCTGTGCCATTAATCGTTTTCAAGTCACTTGTTGTTCATGCACACCAGCCAACCATGGTCTCAATTACATTTCATGCTGTGCAGCATAATAGCACTTCTCATATGATGTCTTTGGGTCATGTACATTTATTTTTCAGCTCCACATATCTGAGCAGTTAGGTTTTAGAATTATGTTGTCCAATGACATTTTATTTCATCAGTTTTTATGTTGTACGAATATTACTTTGACTTGCGAGGATGGTGAATAAAGGTGCACAGATTGATTCTTTAAACAGATCAAATGAAATATAACCCGAAAATAAAATCCACTGGTCAGTGATTCCCTACACCTTTTAATCTGCCTTATTTAATGAGGCCTGAGATAAGGGCTCTAGTTTGTAAATGCATCTTAGACAATTAGATTACAAATGGTAAATCATGCCAGTGTAGATGATTGTTATCTGATTATTCAAACCAATTTCTGGTTGGTCTGGGACCTATTTGACCACATATATTTCATAGTCTATCTGCTGGTGCTTCTGCTTTCATATGTGCTCCCATATCCACTTTATGGCCAGTGTTCATGGGTGACTCGGTTACAGAGGACATTAGTAACATAGATTATGCCTATTAAACTACTGGAGCTTTAACTTTTATGAAATTGGTAGTCTCACTCACTGACCAATATTTATTAGTCTTTTTAACAAGGTCTTAAATCAGATCATAGAAGTTCTATCCTATGTAATGTTAACTGTATGTGATTTTATTTAGCTGTCCCACCTCAGGATGTAACGGCTCTGGTCATGTCAGTGGCAAATATGCACTTCACAGAAGGTATGACAGCATTAAAGCATTAAGACCAAAGTCTATAGTAGTTTATAGTATATAGATTTGCATCTTTAATCAACATCCTACTAGTCAGTAGTATTTTGTCTTGTTTATATACATCTACTAAAATTCTTGATTTCATTGCCTATTTACTTCCCTCATCATGTTTAAAACTTTACACTTGTATTGGATACATCTTGCACAAATTAAACTTTCTTTATCAGGATAAATCAGTTTTCCAAAAAAGAGCCTGTTACATGCTTACAAATGCAATTGGCAATCCTAAAAATATGCATGATAGAGTACTATACAGTTAACTGGATGAATTGAGAGTTGTGAAGTGTTTGACATTGCTGTGCTGTTGCTTATACAACGGTTTTTGATTATGTTACTGATCATAATCCCACCTGCCTGTAAACCTTACAACAACTGGCACAACTCTTCATTTGCATGTTAACTTCATTTCAAATGATGTCAGCTGTCCTAAAGGTGTCAACTTAAAGCAACTCCAAAATCAAATGTCACATTTGGCCAGACTTAAGGTTAGGTTATGACATAGTGCTGACTGGTGCAACCTAGTTCAGATAAAGGGAGATAGATAAATGGCTAACACAGACATTGACCGTCACCTGCTTTGTCATCTTTTTTAACTGTAGAAAGTTTTTTGATAATGAATGAAGACTCAACCTGGAATAAATTCATCTTCATCTACCGAATATTTATCCATCCATCCATCCATCCATTATCTTCTGCTTTATCCTATATTAGGGTTGCGGGGGGGTTCCTCATGCCCATCCAGGGGAGAACATTTCGGGCGCTGGGCAGATACACCCAGAACATGGTGCCAATCTATCGCTGGGCACACACTCACTCACACAGACACGCACACATACACACTCTATATGGGGAAATTTGGAGAATTCCATTGATTTGATCCATGTTTTTGGACTGTGGGAGGAAACTGGAGAACCCGGAGGAAACCCATGTGGACACGGGGAGGACATGGAGACCACTAAGCCACCATGCCACCCAAATCTTTATATTTATATTATTATATTACTGGTCTATTAAGAATATTTAAAGATGCTCTGCTGGTTTATAAGGTCAGGTACTGTGCTAAGGACAAGGGTCCATGCCCCAGAATTAATATTCTGCTATTTGAAGCTAGTTCTTTATCCTGTGTGTCTTGGATTAGATAATATACAACTTCTATGAGTCACTCGGTATAAGGGTGTCTGCTAGAAATGTAAATATACAAATTATAGCAGTGCTGGCTTTAATGGTTAAAGTACAGGAATACAGAACAGAATGTTGATGCTTTGAGACCCTGCACTGCCAAATTGCCAGTGTCAGGTCCTTGAGCAAGGAGCTTTTTCTGAATTGCTTGGTTGGTTTGATGTAATGCTATAGTGGGAGTCTGTTTAGAATTGCTCTGAGCCGCGTTCGAGTGTCAGAATACATCTGATGCTGATGCCTTGCTAGACGTTAATGTCGGTTTGTGTTAGTTACAGTAGCTTAAGAGGCTTCTCTCAGGTAGAATGCTGTTGTCATATTTGATTCCCATGGTTTTTTTATTAGGGTCTTTGTCTTTTTTGCATGGTTTCCCATGTGATCCTACATTTCTAACTTCGACTGTCATTTGCTTTGTTCATGTTGATATTTTACCTTTCTTTCATAGTCAATAATCAATGTGTGCCTTCAAATAATGATCACATATGAACTCCTTATAGTAATTACCCATGAAAAATTTGTAGCTACAAATGTCAGTATTCTATTCTGGTTTCTTTTCTTTTCCGGGGTGCATTCATAAACTCCAGCGAATGAATTACCAGTACATTCCCAGATTAAAGTGCATGTGTGATGGGGGGTGGTGGGGGGGGTGGTCTGTCTCCTATTATCACTTTCCTTTCTTTGTTGGTGGCTTGTACACAGGTTACCATCTCCGTCTTTCTTTAATTCTCTGTTCTTTTGGTGAAGCCTCTAAGCAGGGCATTGATGTATGTCTCCTGCTTATTGGAAACACATTAGAGCTTCGTTTATTTACATGTGTCTTTGTGTAGGAGGCTGTTGTGGAAGCTTTATGTTTATAGATCTTGAAGGGTCATGCTTCAGTAACTTGGCTTTTCAGATCGGGGTGCAGGGTGGGCAGTTTATTGAATTTTGTCCTCTGCTGTTGAGCTCATTCTCAACTTCTCTTTTATTCTCTGTCCGCTTCTTTTCTCGTGTATAATGAAGTGTTGTGGTTAATTGACTGTGATGGTAAGCATACATGCACATTCAACCAAAACCAGCATTGTATAGTTATATTTCTGTAGTCCTTACTCCATTTGTGCGCACTGGTTTGTGAGAATGTTTTTTTGCATTGTTTGTGTGCAAAATGCCATATTCAATTGGTTTGAGCTGTGATTTATTTCTGCAATATTGATGGCTTCTGTCACATTCTTTCTCCTTTTCTTAAAGTCCACTGAGCTGCCCAATAGCCAGAAAAAGAAAACTCCTGGAAGATTTAGAGCAAAACCACTCTACCTCCAAAAGGAAGTCGCATCCACTGAAGCTGGCAATGGATGAGTGCTTTAGTGGTGAGAGTGAGGGGAGTGGTGAGGAGACTGAAATAAGGGAAGAAGGTGATGATGAAGAAAGTCCAGCCCTCCAACATTTTAGTACAGAGCACCATAAAAAACAAGAACAAGCTGAAGAGAGTAACAGCACAGATGAGGAAGAAGTGGGCGATGAAGGTAAGATGTAGTTTTTTGGCAACAGCTTTGTCACAATACAAGAGTCTGTAACAGCATTTTTCAAAATGCACAATATACTCAAGTATTTTGTGCATTTAGTAGTTTAAATCAGTGATTATATTAGATTTCTAACAGAGACATCTAACGTAAATGGTGTGTTTATTAGTTAATGCAGCTTTTAATTGATTGTTTTTATCGATCAGGAACCTGCAGTTTAATCAAGCTAATTAAAATACCCAACATCAACAATTTTAAGGTTGACAATGCTGTTTTAGGTAAATCCTGTGTTAAGGGTGGCATCTTCTGCCATTATCTATGTGCATTGGTACTCTGATTTCTATAAAACATCAATGTGATTTACTTTACCATATTAGCCCTAGAATATTACTGTACTATAATACAATATTTATATTACTGTTATCATATAAATTGGTTATTCTACTAAAATATCTAGTGTTTCCTGGATAATCAGTGGAACTTTCCCTTCTCTTTTTAAAATATTGAAAGACATATATTAATATTAGCATTTAGATCAAATTCAATTTGGTATGAATTTGCTACATTTGTTGTATTAATGACTCAGTGGTGAACAAAGATTCTAATGACATTTTAATGTATATTGGTAGAATCGTTTGTAAGAATGAGGGTTGAAATCTCATCAGAACACATGGTGCCTGGTTTGAGATGAACAGCTCAAGCCAGGCACCATGGTGAAAAAAAATGTTTTTTTTTTTAAATATTTTTTATATTTTTAATATTTATTAATATTTTTAAACCATGTCGCTTACTCTCTTCCACAGAGGAATGCATGATCATTGAAGCCTCTTGTACACAGGAACCTAAAGCTATGGCAACGGACGATCTATCCAACTATGAGCACATAGTAGCGAACTCTCTACTACACCTCAGCAAGCATAATAACCACAGCACATCCACACCAGACCAACAACCAGTTGCTATGGAGAGACAAGAGGACAGTTCGCCAACATCTGAAGAGGGGGAGGAGGATAGAATACAACATGAGAATCAACCAACTATTCAGACATCCAGGATGACTGAGCTGAATTATACAACAGAGGAGATCATGAAGACGGAAGAAGAGAAGATAGAAAATGGACAGCAAGGAGAGGCAGAACATCCGAACTTTACAGAGGAACATTTGTCTGATGACAGTAGTATGCCACATGAGGAGGAAACATGTGAAGATGAGGTCATCCCTGAGGGAAACCCCAAAAAAGAAGACTTAAGCTGTCATAGACCACTACGGCTAGAAAGCTACATCTCAGCAGGTGCACCAGTCATCGAGTTGCAGTCTGAGGACTCAGACATAGATGGAGAAGATGGAGATGATGAAGCGGACGAGAGATCACCAGTAGCAGATGAGTCTGAGATGTATGACATGATGCGTGGAAATCTACGGCTTCTTGAGCAGGCGATTGCTCTCAAGGCTCAACAAGTCAAAGGGCACCATGAATTTAGCCCCATCACTGAACACCGATACTTTCCTCAGGATGATCGGTCCAAACATATAGAGCAGCTGCGCAAAAGCTTCTATTGCAAAGGTATGAATGTGTAAACTTTACAATAAAGAGCTGGGTCAAAACTAGATAATCTATAAGCTACATAAAACATATGTGCACATGCACAGACACACACATTTTTTTAGTTCTACAGATTAATTTGTTACCCCCTTATACTGTTTTATGATAGTAAGGAAATGACCACCACAGATTAGGTCATTTTGGGTGGTGGATAATTACCGTGTCTGATCCACTAATACCTACAGAACACACAAACACACCGCCACAGTCAAATGCATTGCCCAAACATTACCTGCTCTATGGTAGACAAGTGGGGGTTCTTACCATGAAGGAACAGCATAAAGTGTGCAAAGAAACAGATGGCCATTGGAACTAATAAACTATATAATGAGTGTAGAGCACGGTGGCTTAGTAGTTACCATATTCGCCTATCAGCACATCTGGGTGGAGTTTTCAAGTTCTCCCCGTGTCCACGTGGGTTTTCTCCAGGTTCTCTGGTTTCCTCCCACAGTCCACAAACATGAATCAAGGTCAATTGAGTTCTCCAAATTGCCCCATATAGAAGGTGTTTGTGTGAGTAAGTGTGTGCCCAGCGATAGATTGGCGCCCTGTCCTGCGTCCATCTGCCCAGCACCAGAAACGTTCTCCCCTGGATGGAAATGTTCTCCCCCCCCCCGTGACCCTAGTAGAGGATAAAGTGGAAGATAATGGATGGATGGAATAAGGGTAGAGCAAGAAGATGTGGTATGTACATAGATAAACAGACAAGGCCAAGATAGATAATAATATTGCATATTGCAACTCTCTACCACCCACTTCTCCAATTCCAACTAATTAGCCACCTAATTAACTTTTTTTAGCCTGGATTGTACAAGATTAATCAGCAGAGAACATTTTAACTACCTTTATGACTTGGATACAGATTAGACTTTTTTTAAATAAGTAAATTAATTTCAAGATCTGAGCAATGACAATTGGCTTCCAAACTTAATTTGGCTTGTATATAATCATGTTTACTGAAACTCATGCTGTTCTTTCACACTATATGATGTGTTTACAGCTACACAGTTGAGTTAATACAAATAAGGTTAAACATAGACCAACACAGCATGCACACTTTTAATGGGAGAGTTATAAAAACTAAACAGGTCAAATAAATTAGTTTCCATAGATATACTCAAGATCACTGAAGAAAGCACTTAACCCAATAGCGAGGCAGATAGCACAGAAGGGGGGAGCCATAATTAGATTGGTTTGGCATGTGTTTGTTCGTTTATTGGTTTGTTTGTGGTTGTGTGCTGGCACCCAGCCAGGTCTTTGCACTGTCACTGAGCATGCTTCGGCACCCCCCCCCCCTTAACTGTCTTCCTCGTGGCCTGTCCAGTTTTAATTAGAAGGTGCATGTCTTGTTAGCATTTCAACATTCAATTAAGGAACCACTGGGGCGCATGTAAAATCTTACAGTTCGCTCGCTCTCCCTCCCTCACACCCTGCTTTCCCTCCCTGCTCCCATTTATTTTGCCTCAACTTTATAGTCTTCAGACCTACATTCGCTCACCCCCTCCTTCTGCCCTGTGTAGATAAACCTTGCAAGTGGTAAAGTGTATTTAATGAAGGCCATTTCTCAGCTGTGGAAGGTGGAATGTAAATAAATGCTCATCCACCACATGTAATGACCGCCATTATCACTATAAAGTAAGACCTGTGGACTACTTCAGAGGCATAGAACAAGGGATATAAGTGACTACACCTCAGCATGCTCTGACACAAGTGCAGCCATACTGAAGATCTAAGATTTCTAAATGGACAAGAATACGAAAGCTGACTTGTCCTCTACTTTACAGAAAGCTCCAGGCCGGACAAGAGAGAAATCAAATGCCCCACCCCAGGCTGCGATGGTACGGGGCATGTGACCGGACTGTACCCCCACCACCGCAGTTTGTCTGGCTGCCCTCACAAAGACAGAATTCCACCCGAGAGTGAGTCAACAACAAGTCCAGATACATTATGTCCTTTGTGAATCACAGCAGAATGTGAATATAATTATACAGCACTAAATTAAAGAGTTAATTTTGGTGTTTACTGATTAAGCAAACATTTTATTTTATAAGTCAAGGTTTTTTTCTAATTAATTATGTAGAGATGTATTCAAAACACAATTGTAACAATTATGATAGCATTAGCTGTAGTACATTTTCTTTTATTTAAATTTTATAATTTTATGATTCATGTGAAAGATTTCATTGTGACCTCTTGCACTGGCTAAACATTTCCGTCAACTAAGCCAAAAACCTGACGCACAAAAGGCATGTGACATTTGTATTCAACAAAAACGAAGTGTAATGTATTAGAGTATAGTTATTAAATTCTGGTAATACTATGCCAACATTAGTACCACCAACCACAATGACAGTTATAAGGTTTATTATAACAAGTATAAAAATTCTTAATATTGTCACTGTCATGTCAGGTGAACTAAATATCACTGAAATTAAAACGTGTATGGATTTAGGACAGTTTAATACCAGTTAATACAACCATTCATTCATTTATTATCTTTCACTTAATCTTATGTATTAGGGTCACGGGGTGGTTCTTCATGCCCATCCAGGGGAAAATGTTTTGAGCGCTGGGCAGATACATCCAGTGCCAATCTGTTGCTGGGCACACACTAACTTACACAGACACACACACACTATATATAGGCAATATAGAAACTTTAATACGTTTTTGAAATGTGGAAGGAAAACAGAGAACCCGAAGGAAACCCACGTGGACATGGGGAGAACACAGAAACCAGTTCGGTATTGGAACCTGTAACCCCAGAAAACACGTTAACCACTAAGCCCCCAAGCCGCCACTAAATACAACAAAAATATTAATTACAATTTACTAAAGGATGGGATTATTCAGCAGAAGTAAACATCCATCCATCCATTCATCATCTTCCGCTTTATCCTATATTAGGGTCGCGGGGGGGGGTTCCCCATGCCCATCCAGGGGAGAACGTTTTGGGCGCTGGGCAGATACACCCAGGACAGGGCGCCAATATATCGCTGGGCACATAAGCAAACAGTGAATTTTATTTTTTTTGATAATTAGCTAGGAATTTACTGACCTCTGTGGTGTAAATATGTTACTGCAGCTATTGCTGTTTAAGCCATCAGAACAAGCATGCAGCTGGGGAATTATTTTGCACCCTGCACAGTGGTTGTGAGAAGCAAAATAATACACATTAACATGTTCCAGTGGGCTATGATTGTGCCATTAATCTGTGTTGAAGCATGAGTCATCGAAAGATATCTGATCCAATGGTTAAATTGGAATTTATTTAAGGTGTTGCAGAGTGACTCAGAGCGATAATCACAACAAACAGCATATTTTAAATAACATGCTCCTCACCTTTTCCACTGTGTCCTGTTGCATTTATCAGTTTTATTGAAGAATTTATGGTTTGTTTTTGCCAAAACACACATCGCGTGTTATGGGGATAGTGATATACATGGGATTATTTTTTTTTAGATTTTATGTAAATAATAACTTGTGTTTTGTGGTTCTGTGTACAGTTCTAGCCATGCATGAAAATGTGCTGAAGTGCCCTACACCTGGCTGTACAGGACAGGGTCATGTCAACAGTAACCGCAACACACACCGCAGGTATCATACTATTCTATACCATCTCTTTCTCTTTCTTTTACTCTCACGTTTATATAGATCTTTATTCATTTGGTGAATGCCTACACAAATAACAAGTACTACTTGTTCAAACCCTTACTTTAACCCTAATGTTAACTGTAACCATATTCCAAGTTTAACACAAGCCCTTACCTTAAAATTTAATGTTTTGCATTTTGGGAATACTGACTGGCTTGATGTAAGGTCCGCAAACTGTGAATGTGTAAAAAGGTTTTAGTTGCAGTGCTTTAAGACACCCACACTGCAAAAACACCCACACACTTTTGTTTTCACATAGAATGTAAGAACATTTGCTTAGTCATGTCATAAATCACAACCTAAACTCTAAACCCAATTTTAAAATATGAATAATTCTAAAATGTATCTAGGTTTTAGTGAACTGTTTTTGATCCCAAGAGTAGTCCCTATAACTTGATTTAGTGAATAAATAAATAACACAACCTGATATGTTGAACATACACACACACTATTTTCACCAGACTCATCCTGTCATCAACCATCCAATGTGCTCACAGTTTATCAGGATGCCCCATCGCTGCTGCGGAAAAGCTTTCCAAAGGTCATGAAAAGCAGCCTCTGTTACAGCCTGTGAGTGAACCTAAAAGCAGCCCAAACCAGGAACGAGTTCTCAGGTCAGAAGTTCTTTTTTTAACCTTTTAAACATTTGTACAATTATGCATGTGTGTTCCTTATGTGATTAAAAAAAATTATATAACACAAATATAATGTGTTAAATGTTCACCGCAAACATTGTTTAATCAAACGAAAAATAAATTTAATATGAACAAAGTGATATTATTTATACATGGTTTGGCTGTTGGTTTTTGGGTCTATCAGCGACATCTATTGAACTAGTTGATATGGTACTGTATTTAAAGTGTGTTGCCAGGGAGTGCCTACTAAAAAAATCAGCAGAGACGGCTAAGCTGAATGGAAAACGGTTGATAAACAATGAATAGAACATGATGCTCAAGTGACCCAAATTAAGCAGGCATTTGTTTAATCTATTGTAGCAGCTGGAGCACTAGCCTGTTGACCTTGAAGCAGCATAGTAACTTGGGCAAAAGCAAATTCAATAATTTGTAAATATAGTTATTAATTAAAGTACGTAGTTCATGTCTACTGATATATTGCATCTTTGTCAATTCCTAATGCCTTGCTTGGCCCTCTAATAATCAACAGACTTGCATATCATACCAAGTTCACATTGGCCCGTAACACTAATTATGCTGCAGATAAGCCAATTAATGGACTTACAGAGTATGAGAAAATAATTACTCTCCTCCAGGAATCACATCACGTTGTCAGACAAAGCAATGTGGAATCCAGCCACAATAGATGGAGTCTTCTCTTACTGGTATGATTATTATTCAAATGAGCATTAGTGTGGTGAGATAACCCATTAGGAGAAGACAGTGAGGTCACCATTCTTTTCTAATGGGAATGTAAGCCTTCCTCAAGGCAATCTTAGAGAATGCCTCTCATCTTTTGCATGCTTTCGTTATTTTACAGAGAAGATTAGAGACCTGTTCAAAGAGCAGATAATATATATATATATATATATATATATATATATATATATATATATATATATATATATATATATATATATATATATATATATATATATTATTATTATTATTAATGCCAAATAACTAAGTAACAAATACGATAATTAGTTGTATAAATTTGCTGTGGTTGATCGTGAGGACAATGGTATTGAATTGAACATAGAATTGTGAAATGAGCTGACAGAATTTCCTTTTATATTTTAGTTGCTGTATAGAAGACAAATGTACTCCTGGTATAAAGCTGCTTGATTAATAAATGCTTTTATTCTTAATTAAAAAGTACTACAGAAGAACAGCATACAATGAAGTAACAACAGATGTTTCAACCTGTGTGTGCGCCCTCATTTTTATTTTTTTTTTGTCTTTGTTGATATAGTCCCTTTTTCATGATCATGTTTCCCCTCTTAGAATATTCGTATGATGCAAACACAGGACTTCTCAGATTTATAACCAATTCTAACATTTGCATAGAATTTGTGAACTGTTTGGATGGAAATATACCCAACCATCACAGGTGACCATGTCAGGCCCCAGAGGGCAAAGAAACCTGATGCGTAATTTGTTTAAAATAATATTAAAACTGCACACAATACATCACGAACCAGCATTTCCTTTTTGATTTCAGTGAAACACACAGCACTACACTGTTTAAGACAATTTTTGTGGGACTGGTTGCGACTGTTTGGTGAACTAAAAGCCATTTTCTGTCCATATGCTGACAATAAGGCATTTAATGTAAAACCACTTCCTTTACAGCAACACTTTTTGTCCCAAATCTTAAATAAAGCAATTAATACATTAAACAAAAATCTTACAATTTATTTGCACTTTACCAACAAAACACACATTTTTTATTTTTACTTTGCTGTAACAGCTATGGACCTTTTGACTCTTAAATTGCCTCTTAAAACTATAGTATTTTAGTTGTTAGCATAAACTTTAAGAAACATACCATATGTCCAAATCACATCCAAGAATTAATTAGAATCCCTCTTTTTCCATCTCCTGGGACTTTAGCACCCACAGCGCTAATAATAAAGACAAGCAGCTTATTAAGTACATATATGAATACAACTTTTTTAGTAGTAGAAGTAACAATAATAATTATAATAATAAAATGATAATATTATTAAAAATTATGAGAATGGTCCAGTGCTCCAGTGGTTAGTTATTTTCAGGCTGGGTGGCAGCTATAGGACCAACAATGTGCCAAGCATAACCCGTGCTAACCTGGCTAAAGAACTGGAGAAGTACTCGAAAGTCTCGATTGATTATTCAAGCTTTGACATGCAAGTTTTTGGCAAGCGAGTGCTTATATATATATATATATATATATATATATATATATATATATATATATATATATATATATATATATATATATATATATATATATATATATATATATATATATATATAAAATATAAGGATGCACTTTGTAGTTCAGCAATTACAGACTGTTGTCCATCTGTTTTTCTGCCTATTTTGTTAGTACTTTTTTGACTAATGGTCAGGACCACAGAGCAGGTGTTATTTTGATGGTAAACAATTTTCTGCACTGCAGTGACGCTGATGTATGTTGGTGGTTGATTTGTGTGTGTTAAGATGGTAAGAAAGGATTGGAGACGGAATATGTCTGTGTGTATAGGTTAATACAGCCAACAGAAAAAAACATGGACTTGTTATTTTGTTATTACTTGTTATTCTAACTAAATTAGGCTTGTTTTACTTTTTCTTATTTCCATGCAGACCCATGTGTTTTGTTAAGCAGCTAGAGGTGCCACAGTGTGGCAGCTATAGGACCAACAATGTGCCAAGCATACCCCGTGCTAATCTGGCTAAAGAACTGGAGAAGTACTCGAAAGTCTCGTTTGATTATGCAAGCTTTGACGTGCAAGTTTTTGGCAAGCGAGTGCTCGCTCCAAAGATTCCCAGCAGTGAAAGTTCACTTAAAGCCTTCAAATGTAAGTGAAAGCAAGTTAAATATCTGCCAACTATGAAAGGAAATGTGAAAGTGATCATATTAAAGCCTCTCATTTGTCTGCAGGCAAACCTATATACCCCAGGACTTCTCCCCCCAGTCCCAGCATGCAAAGCACCTACAGAAAGAGCCCGTCTGGTGCGCACGATTACTCTCACGATGCCGAGGCTGCGCACATGGCCGCAACAGCCATCCTGAATCTTTCCACCCGATGCTGGGAGAAGCCAGAAAACCTCAGTACCAAACACCAGGATAAGGTCCAGAGCACACAGTGATTTCACATCCATTGCATAATAAAAGAAGCTTATTAATACTGTGTGCTAAAAAAAAAATCACTTCTACACTGGCAATCGCCACACAAAATACAGCAATGCCTTTTGTAATGGATGCTGTCACTGACATACACACATCATCCCAACACTCCTGCCCAGAACTGTCCGGAAGTTTTTTCATCCCGCCTCCCCATGGAGTTTCAGTAAACACAGGATGTGGGTGTGTTAGTGTGAGTGTCTATAAAAAAAAGGCATTCGGTATCAGTTTCATAAATGTATCATGAGCCAGAGTGATGTGCCTCCCGAAGCTGAATGCTGAATGTTGTTGAGACCTAGTTGCATCACCTCTACTCCTTTTCTTTAATCCATTCTTTTTTCTTTATATCCTTCTATTCCTCTCATGTAGTTATTGCATACAATAGCTTTCTTCAGCATGCCTCAAACTAGCAGTTTGCTTAGCATCCGTGTTCATTATTTTCACCATTCAAAGAGCTGGATGAACAAAAGTTATTGATTTTTTTAGTTAACAAAGACCAAACTTGCTTTATTACTTCTTATATGTGTCATTTTTCTGTACCTCTCTCTCTCTCTCCACCTTTTATCTCTGCTACTTTCTTTTATCCACATAGTGTTTTTATTGTAAATTAACAAAGTCCTTATTCTGATTATTTCTCTAACAATAATATATTCTACAAAAGGCTTTTCTGTACAAAATAAAAGGGGTAACCAGATCATCTTTTATTTTTCGATTTGCTACAATGTTTTGTACCAAAAGGGATGAAAAAAATTAGGATTAATGGATTGAAATGTTCACTGACTTGCTTCTAATCACAGCCCCACTATTCTAGGAACAGTTTCCTGTTTCTATTAACACTTAGCACTGTAAACATGCCTCCACATGTTCCTTTAAGCGTACATATATTTAATGTTTACTTAGTTATGTACCATTCAATATAGAAAAAATATTGCTTTCCTCATATACTTTTTTAATCTTACTTTGAGTTTGCTCAACTTTTCCCTCACTAGAACATGGAGATTGAGGTGGACGAGAATGGAACCCTGGACTTAAGTATGAAGAAGCCCATCAAGAGAGAAGGAAGCCAGCTTAACATAAGCCAAGGCATGCGCTCCCCTGCCCTCTCTTCATCCTCATCATCCTCTGGGCACCATAGCAACAGTGCCATTTCGCCACACTTACAGGCCTACAAACAGGAGGAGTGGGAGGGGCCACTGGACTATACCAAACCCAACAGACAGAGAGAGGAAGAGCTAGAAGAGGTGAGACTTTTAATTATACATGAATTAACATGATGAATAGCAGCATAAACAAATTCACAATGGGCTTGCAATGTAATCAAAAAGCAAAACAATGCTAATGAATTAAGTAATAAATAAAGTAATTGAGTGCTATAACTTCTAGCCAACAAATATTTTGAGTACCTAAAGACCTGAAGAAGAGTTTAATATAGCGTTTATGCACGGTATTTAAGATTTTGTAATAAAATTATATTTTAAATGTAGGGCTCATTTTACATCACACTGTAAACATTGTTTGTAATTTAACCTGTAACAACAAAATGCTATTTTTTATTTGCTTTATTTAAACAATCACATTCAACATATTCATTCTTTTTCCTTAAACCTATACAAAACAAATGTATTTTTGTTGCTTTGTTAGATTTTATTATTCATTAATTCATTCATTATCTTCCGCTTTATCCTATATTAGGGTCGCGGGGGGTTCCCCATGCCCATCCAGGGGAGAACGTTTCGGGCGCTGGGCAGATACACCCAGGACAGGGCACCAATCTATCGCTGGGCACACACTCACTCACACAGACACGCACACATACACACTATATATGGGGCAATTTGGAGAACTCATCCATGTTTTTGGACTGTGGGAGGAAACCGCAGAACCCGGAGGAAACTCACGCAGACACGGGGAGAACATGGAAACTCCACTCAGTTGGGGATTCGAGCCACCGTGCCGTCTGATTTTATTATTAAATGTTCAAGATTTCTAAATAAAGTCAAGTAACTTTTTACTCATAAAATTGTATTTTGTGTAAATCGAATCAAATCAAATCAAATTTGTCAAATGCACAGAAATACACAGTACAACTTGAAGTGAAATGCTTGGAATGAGTCTGGTCCCACGAGGCTATGTCCAGGTCTTCACCTACACCAGCATTTTAAAAACTATTAATTTATGTTGATATCTATACTGTAAGCGCAGTTTTACGATTAAATCAATAGTGCAAAAACCCAATTAAACTAACTCAAAGATGCTTAAAAATCTATTTATCTCAGCTCATGTTGTGTAATCTTGTATATTCCCAGACTGATCACACAGCACAATCCTTTGTCTCCTCTGATCCCGAGGACTGTGACATGACACAAGATTGCTCAGAAGACAGAAGGTACCCTGGAGAGGTCACAAGCCCCAGCTTTAAAGTCAAGTTCCAGCCTAAAGAGTGCAAAAAAGATCTTCTTATGTAAGTGGCTTTAGCTTGACGTTTGTAACGTTTTATTTGTGTTGCTTTTTCATCTCTAAACTACTGTACAGTCCATGTTTTCTCTGTGTTAAATCTTCTACTTTAAATAATTATTGTTAAAGTCCTTTTCTAAATTTAAGGAATTCAGTAAAAATAGCAAAAAAAAAATGTATATAAATTAGAGTAAAAACAATACTAATGTTCCTTTATAAAAAATATTTGGTAACACTTATCCATACTTGTCATAAGCCTTTGTTAATGTCCATAGAGCACAAAGTGTGCATTATAAATGATTTATTTTAACACTTTTCTTAAACAATGACTTTATAAGTGCTTATAACATTTTATAAACACTAACTCTTTTTACAGGCATAAAGTTTTGTCATTAATTACCTCTTTGAAAGTCACATAAATACTTATAAAAGCTTATTAATGCTCTTTACAGACAGCTCTTTACAGACTTTAAGTAAAGTGTAATCATCTTGTTTTAAGTAAAAATGTCTAACCATTCAAAGAATTAAAAGTTTAAATAAATCTATATTCTAATGCATTATGTAACTTTGTGTTATCAAGTTTTATGTCAAATTGTTATAACAATTTATGACCATGATTAGGAACAATGTGGCTTATGACAAATGTTGTAACATGTTATGCATGCTTTATAAATGCACTTATAAGGCATTATGAATACCGGATTCATAGAAAGTGTTACCAAATATTTGAATTGTCTTAACTATGTATTTTGTTGCATTTTAGATTCAGTTACTTTTCCTGTACAGTCTTTCTTTCAACTTTTTTTTCACCGTACATTGTTCCACTCTCTGCTTCTATGTTCAGGTGTCCTACTCCTGGTTGTGATGGCAGCGGCCACATTACTGGAAACTATGCATCTCACCGCAGGTAGACTTCATTGAGAAAGTTATTTCCTAAAGCAATTACTAACATCATTTATTTGCTCCGTGTAAGTGTAAATTGTAACGTTACCCGAGAGAAATATAAACTCCACAAAAAATGTAAAAAAAAAAAAATAAAAAACAATGTATAAAACAAAGGATCAAATTCAGTTGCCCACCTCAAATTTCACATTCACAACTTTGATATTTCTTGTGCTACTTTTCTGCGCTGATTAGAACAGCCTTCTACTTGATTCCCTCAATAAATTCACCTCTGAATGTAAACACCTCTTTTTTCTACCTTTGAGTACTGACCTGGGATGTTCTGGGTTCCTTTTCTTTTCCCTTTCCTCTTATGGTTTTCCTTCTCCCTCGCAATCTTCTCTCAGTCTGTCTGGGTGTCCTCTTGCTGATAAGAGTCTTCGCTCCCTCATGGCAGCACACGCAACTGAACTCAAGTATGTGCTTTAATTCTGCTTTCTCTCTGTCTCTCTGCTGCAGAATGTATTGGTAATGATGCTGCCATGCCTTTTTGTTGAAATGTCTATATTGTCATGATCGATGATGAACACTAATTTCGTTAGTTCCTAATTTCCAGAAAATATACATCTGAAAGCATTGCTGATCTTTTTAATGCAGTTCTACCTTGTTTGCTTAGGTGCCCTACCCCAGGATGTGATGGTTCAGGTCACATCACTGGTAACTACGCTTCTCACAGAAGGTATAGCGAATTTCATATACTTGTTCACAAACTCACATTTGCATGCATTAAGCAAGATAGTGTGGAGTAATATACTAAAGCAGGATTCACACCAGCACTGTAGACAGAAAAGAGAACTGAGCAATGGTTCATGTCCATATTGAATTTAATTTCTGATTTCTGGTGTATTTAATAATTGTTTTATTATCTTTTGTTGCTAGTTTATCTGGCTGTCCTCGTGCCAAAAAAGGTGGACTTAAAACAACACCCACTAAGGAAGATAAGGAGGATTCTGAACTCATAAAGTATGCATCAGAGACATAGCATTTTTGTTACTGCACTCGTCCCTTTTATGATCTCTACTTACCATACAGATGAACTTTAGACTGTAGCCTGTTTTTCTTAATACTTTGATGAGACTCCATCTATTTTACTGTTGGATTGTTCTCAGTGCAACTGTGACAAAAATGTGTTGCCGACATATTAATGACAAGCTGGTAGTGAGTGGATTTAGATAAATCAGTACTGCTGGACAGTTTAAATACCTTAGTTTATTTGCTGAACTGAAAATAGTCCACTAATCAAACAGACCCAGCAAACCTTACTCTGTGAACAGCATCCTGTGACCACAAACGAAGGATTAGAGGATAATTTACATCAATTTATATATCATATTTACACCTGTGCATCAACAGCACCATTGTTCATTTTACATGCATGTTGTGCCAAACAGAATGTAGTGTTTAACACATTATAACTGTCTAATTACAGTCCCTGCATGCTGAAACTGATTCACCATCTACAAATTGGGTCATATAACTAATAGGAAAAAGAGTATTGTTAAGTATGCTGTTTTTCAAGCAGTAATTAAATTCCTTTTTCATATTCTTACGTATTCTGTCTCTCCTAGGTGCCCGGTTCCAGGTTGTGATAGCTTGGGTCATATCAGTGGGAAGTATGCAACTCATCGTAGTGCGTATGGTTGCCCACTAGCTGCTCGTCGCCAGAAAGAAGGCATGCTGAATGGAACACCTTTCTCTTGGAAGGCTTTTAAGGCCGAGGGGCCCACTTGTCCTACTCCAGGCTGTGATGGATCCGGTCATGCCAATGGTAGCTTTCTGACCCATCGCAGGTATAACAACATACTAATAATTTAAAAAAAACCTGTTAGAGAGATAAATTATTTTTTAGACTAGATATGATATTTGTGTTTGCGGATGGAACACATTCTAAAGATCAAATGTATAATATATTTATATGCTGTAGCTGATTGCTGTAGTTTTTAAAGAAGGTCACTGTTAACAAATTGATGCCTGTGACAATATTTTTTTACATGCAGTGTTATTACATTATCACTCAGATAGCATGTTAAAAATATTTAGAAAACAGGTAGTTTTGTTCTCTTCGGGCCCAACAACACCGCTTTCCCATGATTTATTCACAACAATGCAGACCCTCTTATGCATTATTGCTTAATTTTAAAATTAGTCGTTCCAATCCTTAAATTAGATTGGCTCAGCCATTTGTCCACTCATGAGATAATTTACAATAATGCACCTTTGAGCGCTTTACATTCGTATCAGTGCATGATATACAATACATTATTTCAAATCATGAAATACAGATTAATAAACACTAAGCCTTTGCAGCTGTTTTTTAGAAATAAAATGGAATAAATTGTGTCCTGTAATATGGCCACTAGACGCCAGTGTTTGATTGTTACAAAAACATGTATCCTGTTACTAGAATTATAACTATAACTGATGTAGATTACGTCTAAGAATACGTAATCTACTTTTTGCTTTTAATAAATGCATTTATGAATTAATTCATTAATGCTTGTGTTTTTATTGTAGTGTATTTGTAATCTTTTTTTGTAAAAGAAGTTTTAAAAACAATAACACCTCTTTCCTGTGATTTAATCACAACAATGATTAGGCCCTCTCATACCCTATTACTTTATTAAACCTGGTTTTTATCAGCTGATACAAAATCATAAGCATATCAAAGACAGTTTAATTCTAGGTAAAAATAAACAAGCTATATATTGTCATAAAGCATTTAATTTTAAAATATTTAAAACTCATCAGATGTATGAATTGAATTATATAATTAGAATTTCATAATTTTGTCTTTAATACTATAATGCCATAAAAAGCATAAGAATTCTTTAAAAAGCAATCATTTTAAAGGCAAATCATATCAAAGAATCCTCAAAATAAAATGGGTTTTTGTTGTTTTTCATATTAATAAAAGATAATGTATGTGCAAGTCATTTTACAAGTGTAAACTATAATAAGCAATCATTTTACCATTATAAATTTGACATATAGATTTAGGCTTAGTTTCGCCTCAGTGCTTGGTGAAATTAATCAGCCCCTGCCCAGGACTTTGTACATGTTAACCCTTTCATTGTCTATATTTATTGTTAAATATAAAAATTGTGTGTTGGACATTTTCAAGAATCTAGGACCATAAAATTTAGATCAAACTGTCAACTACAAATGAATTAAAGACATATTTGCTCTGTTATCCAACTGGGAGCTGCAATGAATTAATTATTAGTGAAATTTATTAAAGCTTTGCCACAAAACAATTTGACCAATTGGGGTCATTATCAGAAAAGTAGTTGATTCTATTGGCAATAGTGTCAATTTAAAGCCACAAGATACAAATATGATGCAAGAAAAATGGTGATTTATGAATTGACATGTTATTATAATTGCACTTTTCAAATCTTATTTCTATTAACTACATTGTATCTTCTTTATTTTATGTCTCCCAATAAGATCAAAAGTGTAATTTAATTATTATATACAGTGCACAAGAGTAGAAACCTTTGGCTTTGTTTATTAATACTCAGCGCTTTATTTCTTACACTTGTCAAAACAAACTATAAGTAAGAAAGTTTGGTCTGTACTGCATATTTGGTGTGAAAGCAGGCTTTGATTATAAGCAAACAGATGTTTTAGCATGCAGTTGGAAAGCTCTTTGCATTTATCTGTTTCATGTAGTCGATTATAATTCTCTTAGATTAATTCATTATGTGTTCCTTTTTGGTCTTCAGTCTCTCCGGCTGTCCCCGAGCCTCCTTGGGTAAGAAGAAAGCCAAGTTTCCCGGGGAAGATTATTATCTCAGTACTAAGTTCAAGGCCAGTGATGGTGAGAGCTACTCTTCTAATTCAATTGCATTTTCCACATCAGTTCTAGTTTATATATGCTAATATCCTAATTTTTGTTACAGTTCTGGATAATGATGAAGACATCAGGCAGCTCAATAAAGAAATCAGTGAGCTCAGTGAGTCCAACAATGAGATGGAGGCGGATATGGTCAATCTGCAAACACAGGTACGGCATTAAAAGTTCACTGAAGATCAAATAACGTTGTCCTTGTCGCACAAAACAAGCCAAATGAAAACACTTATTTCTTTCCTTACCAAAGTTGCGTATCGCAAAAAGGTTTGTTATGGAAAAGACCAACTTGATTGTGGGTAAAAAATAAATAAAATACTGAAAAATATTCCTGTCAATCACAGTGCAGACACAGCATAGGTGCCTCTTAGCAGCTCTACATCACCATACTTACAATTTATTGGTCAGAAACTTCTTGTAGATGCTCATACAAAAACTGGAAGAACATGCAAATTTCCCCTTGAAAAATCCAGGGGTTATTTGTTGTGAGGTGTACATATAATATACTTTGTAGCATTAGTATGTATTACACAATTAGGAATGTAGAGATATAATACAATTCACATTACAAAGGAGTAATAAGGGAACATAATAATAATAATAATAATAATAATAATAATAATAATAATAATAATACTTCTAGTTTTGACATATATTACACACTATGTAGCTTTATTGTCACCTGCAGAAATTACACATAACTGTACATAATTTTAGATAAATGTAATAAAACATACTGGTAATCCTACATCACGCATAAATGAAAACAATACTGTTTAAATGTCTGTCTTGTTAAAGTGTACAAACACTGAGTATTATTTTTTTTTGTACTATATTGTGTTTGGATTTAGATTTCATCAATGGAGAGAAATTTAAAAACCATTGAGCATGAAAATAAGATAATTGAAGAGCAGAATGAAGCACTGTTTATGGAGCTATCAGGACTTAGTCAAGCCCTGATCCGCAGCCTGGCCAATATCCGTCTGCCACATATGGTGAGTTTTAACAAGTGTGCACACACACATACACACACTCGCTCACTCCCAGCATGCATCTCAATAGAGCAGTCTGTCTCAGCTTCTGCTATTCTTTTTCTTCCCTTGTCAGTTTATGTCAGTTTTGTATAGTCTTGGTCATATGAGACATGTCCAACTTTTATACGCTATTATTTCACTGTTCAGCTTTTGAGCTGTAGCCTGAAATTTTCAAATTCCTCACTAACAAAAATATATTTCAGACTTGAATTCATTGTGGTAGACTGTGGAACTGGGGTTTAACTCGTTAACATGTGAAGTGAATACAATATACCTAAATATAGACTTTAAGTGACCCGTCCAGCATGTGGTATTTGTTCTTGTTACATAGTTATAAAAAAGAAAAAATGTTTTTGTGAATTTTGGTAGTACAATTTAGAAAATTAATATTTTATATTCTACAATTTGGTCTAGAAATGTAATGTGTCTGAGATTGCATTTAGATGTGGGCTACTTCTGGCTTATAGCCCTGCAAAATGCACGTGAGCCAAAAGTGGTCCTCATATGAAAACATTTGTACGGCCCACATGTCCTAAAACCCGTAACCCATAAGTGGCCCACATGTAATTTTTTTTTAACCAGAACTTCTGGTAAAGCTCTAGCAGTGCAACTTAAATGCGAGACGACGTCTTGCACTCAGGAGCAGTCCGCTTAAGTGCAGTTAATCAATGTGGCCAAGATAAAAATGGGATGTGAGCTAGAATGATTTTGTTATCTGGGGTCCGGCATTACTTTATTAATAAGCCTCTTAACTTAACTTAGCCTGAAAATGACATTTTCTCATCTTAACAATTGGAAAATAAGCACTTATGGACTATAGTGCTCATAGCTAATAATGAAAAGTATTTTTAAATATTGCATAATACTAAAACCCATAAAGTGGAACACTTTGCAGTGGAACACTAAAACATAAATAACATTACCGATTTGCTTTGGAACAAACCACTAAAAAAAGTTCTGGTTAAAAGTCATGATCCCAACACACCCATTGACATGCACTTATTCTCATCTTGTCTTACATTGCATACACCAATGTCCTCTTTTGCTTTTAAATCACAGCAGGAACCAATCACAGAGCAGAATTTTGAGAACTACGTGACTACTCTGACAGACATGTATACCAATAAAGACTGCTTTCAGAATCCTGAGAACAAGGCATTGCTGGAGACCATCAACCAGGCACTGAAAGGCATTAAGGTGTGACTCTGCCTAAGGCAACACCCCCCCTAGAGGCACAGATGAAATAAAGTGTGTAGAAGCAAAGAAAGTGCATACAAATGGTCCACACACTAAAAAGGGCATTCAGGGCATTTTTGAACATGAGCCTTCATCCCAGGGAACATTCTGTGACACGAAAGAATTATATAAAATACGCATACATTAATATAAAAAACCAAAATCCACAGAAGAGGAGGTGAACAGAAGCAAGTCCTACTGATTGTTCAGCCAGCGAAGGAAAAGAGAAAAACTGTTTCTGTTTGTTTTCCTTTTGTCTCCAGTGAATTCAAGGCGTGTTTTGCATGTATTGGGAAAGTGATGGATGAAGAGGAAAATGTGCACAGGAACATTTAGCTCTTTGGATGATATTATTTTTGTTGTGTATTAGAGCCTGTTGGTTCATAATAAGAGCAAACGCAGCACTTCCTGCAGCAAATAACCACAGCTTCGCACAAAGCCAACAGTCCTTGCTTTTAATTCTGATTTGTCTGAGGCTAACAGCAGAAACCTGTGAACACAGAATCTGAATTCCAATTCCACTCCGTGTTACCCTCAGATCACCTGCCTTTATATTCAGCCATTATATTTATGGATCTATTTTATTATTCGTGCTAGATAGACTTTTATTTATATTTTAAATTAAAAATACTTACAAATAGGTAAAGCACTGGTCATTTCTTATTAATTTTGCATTATTTATGCTAGAGTAATATAATGTATTTCTCCTCAGTCCAGTCCAGTTTTTGAAGTCATTATTACTTGTCATATTTATCAGCAATGAATTGCACTTCTTTTTAATCTCAATTAACAGTTTCATAGCTCTATGAATGATTAATACTATAATTTATGTTCTGTAAAATCTGTCAGTTTATGTTTTTTATTTATTTGTCTTAACCTCGTGTAATAAACCTATCTTTCTCTTACATTTTAAAATGAAGTGGGGGAAATCAATACTGTTTTTATACATTTATTTGAAAAGTTTTTATGTTTTTGAAGCGAAAATGTTTTCAACTGACCATTTAAAAATTTTATACGGTTTTCCTTTTTGTTTTGCATCACATTGTTTTTTAAACCCTGAGGTATCCAGTATGTATGGAAAAATTTATATGTGTATTTATTATTTATTTTCTATTTATGAACTAATGAACTGTGATGAGTACTGTATATTTATTTTGTAATGCTTTGTGTTTCTGATGAGTCTGCGTAGTCTCACACTGAAATAAAGACAGAAAAAACACACTCGGATAACTAAAGTATGATCATCAGGTTTCTTTGAAATGCCAGCAACATCCTATGGGAATATAAAGACGGGAAAAAGCAATTCTGCGGAACTTCCTATGAGTTTCAATGCAAAATGAAAGGCTGAAGCGTCCGATTTTCACAAGATCCTACACTACTGACTTTTACAGCATGAAACTCTCTGTATTACCCATGTTGTTCTCTTAATCTAAAATGGTTCTTAGATGTAGTGGATATTTTTGTGCTCTAGTCTGTACGTGTATTTGTAATAATGAGATGTATGTTTTTGGAAAAGGAACAGTGATGTGTGTGGGCAGAACTTGCTAATTACCTTGAGTTTTCTAAACCACTAAGTCCTTACTCAGCCTGTGTCAGACGAGCATACACCTGTGTAGCCTTATTGGTCATTTTTGTTTCTTTTGTATATTGCACAAAGTGCCACTAATCCATGCATTCTTTCATGACTCCTCCCATCCAGCATCCACACACCTCTCTGGGCACACAGTTGTGCTGTATTATGTGTGGAGATTATTATGGTTGCCTTTATTCCTTTAATGGCTATAATCACGCTATATATACATTGTGTATAAAGAAACAAAAACTATATAGAGATTCTAAACATACATATATTTTTCCAATGTAATTGTTAACATTTGCTTTTATTGTAGCTTATCAGAGAGAAATACTATCTTTTGGAAAGCTGTGAGTATTACTACCAATAGGCGACAAAAATACTAAAAGACCCATTTGACTGTGGTAGCAGGACACACCATTTATAATGTACAAAGATACATTTTTAAATCTGCAATCTATGACCTAACTTCTTTAAAAGGTTTCTTATTGTTAGGGTGTTGAGCTTTGCTGTACATCACGCTTGTATCAATGGAAAAGTGTTGTAACGGTAGTTAAATCTTGGCTTATATTTGCGTTGAATCTGTACCTGTAGATGCATTGTAGTGTGCAGAAAGGTTCTTTGTGGTGGACTTGTATAAAGTATTGTATACAGTCATTTGTCAGTTCTGGTGATAGAAGTCAAAGGAGAGTGTAAAATAAACCTTGTGCCTCCTTATAGTTCCAGAATATCACTTTCTTTCCAGCTGTATGCTGCAGAAACGTTTGTGCATTAGATTTTACAAAGCAAAATTACAAAGATGAGTTGTGCACTTTTGTCTCAGCTGTTAAAAACAAATAGAGGGTAAGGTTCATTTAAGTTCATGGACATTAATCCATTGCACCAAAAAGAATGGGCTGGAAAATGTCTTTCCAAAATTATTCTTTCTATTACATGCAACTTTCAGAAATCAGCTTTATCGAGATTTATTTGTAGTGTACTCAGCATCTGTGTGTCAACATGATGAGCGATGGCCTAGTTTGGAGCACCCTCAAAAACAGAAAGGAAATAAATAGCAAGAAAAGAGAAAGAAAAGGTTAAGCAAAAACATTTTTATTGATTGTCATTGATATGCTACCTGCTGTCATGGTGATATGCCAAGAGAGCAGAATAGTCATTGCATCGATACGTCCATTTTGTATAATGTCAAATTCTTCCCTGGCTTCATTCTCTCCTTCATTGCAAGCTTTTACCAGAAAAGGTTTCAAATCACTGCCTTTTAAGAGTGAGATTGGTTTTCAGTACATTTTCCAAAAAAAACCCCACTGGATTATGGTTACTCCTCTGAATGTTTATAGTTCCGGCTCTGCTAATGCAGTGCTTTTAAACCTGGCACTAAGAGTCAGTGCACATTTCCTTACAATAGTGATTCAATTATTAAATTTAAACTTATCAAATCTGCTACTCTGGTCATGACAATTAAAT
This sequence comes from Corydoras sp. C115, assembly GCA_019802505.1. Classification (NCBI taxonomy): domain Eukaryota; kingdom Metazoa; phylum Chordata; class Actinopteri; order Siluriformes; family Callichthyidae; genus Corydoras; species Corydoras sp. C115. Next base: position 7,651,046 of record JAFMOC010000011.1, on the reverse strand, counting down.
ACCCTTGTATATATTCACTTACAGGCCATCGTAATGGTTACATCTCCTTATTTCTAAACTCATTGTCCATTTTATCATTTCCACTAACCATATAGATGCATTTTGTAGTTCTATAGTGTTCTGACTGTTTCTCATACTATGTTACATTTTCTCCTGTTTTCCAATGATCAGGACCTCCACAGAACCACCATAGAACAGGTGTTGTTTAAGAGGTGGATGATTCTCGGCATTGCAGTTATGTTGTGCTGGTATGATTAGATCAGATACAGCAATCTTTAACCACTTTGTGTACATGCCTTTATGTTAATCTTTATGCATGTGTACATGCCTTTATGCTAATCTTTCATCGGTGCTCACTGGATTCTGCCTACAAAATGTTTTTCGCTGGACATTTCTTGTTGGTAGATGACGTCTTTATATTATTTTTAATCCAGTAATGCCACTGAGGTGTTTAAACTCTCCAGCAACAATGCTGCCTCTGAATTAAATGCACAGGAAAAACACATACCACACAACCACCACATTGATGTCAATGCAGTGCCGAGAATCACATAATAACTGCTCTGTTGTTGTGGACTTGACTATTAGACAACGGGGTAAATGAGACCAAAAGTATTCCAAACAAATTAAGATCTATACTCATAACTTGGTTAAGTGAACATTTAATATAGAAAAAAAAATGTGTATTAGATAAAGTGGCCATAAGTGTATATAGATTTAATTTCTAAATTATATTATAAAAAGGTATGTTATATTGCTTTGATTCGTGTTACATTTTTGGTGGTACAATGCATTTTCTTGACTAAAGAAAATGATTTATTTTCAGTAAAGCTTTTAAACAATCTTAAAACAAGATTTAAGAAAATGTAAAGCCATGAAATTTAATATCTTAAAGCCTTGTTTTCATTAACACTATTTTAAGTAAAATTTAACTGCAAAGTTACAACTATGAAGAATGTATTTGTGTAGTGGAGAATGTAAGATTAGTTGTGGTAATTATTGTTGAAAAAGATCCTATTCACCTGTCATTACTTGTCTGATGTCCTGGAGCGTGGCAACGAATAGTGCTTTAGATTCATTCTGACACATTATCAGGACTGGAACTGGAACTAGGAGCCTTATATTTCCCCAGTGGAAAGACTTGATGAAAAAAAAAAAGTCTTCATTTGGCTCTAATGAAAGAACAAACATTTGGCATTTGCGTACTAGATTTCCATTAGCATGCCTTATTATTATGCATTGCATGCTGTTTAATCAAACTGCAAAGTTTAAAGAATTCATGCCGAGTTATGAATTTTTTAAGGTTTAGGCATTACGTTTCCTGTGAATTTTGCATGAGAGAGGGCTGCTTTAACAATGATTTAAAGATGATACATGGCTACATCTTAAAAGTTTTGATTTCCATAGATTCTACATGTACTATTTTTTTTAATGTCCTTTACTGTATAGTCAGAACTAGGTTCCCCAATTCGGACAAAAATATAGTGGTAGTAGTATACAGTGACCCTACAAAACTAAATGGCATGATTCAAGAATAGGCATTTGTAGCTACATTGGCAATATCATTCATAGGAAGCATAAACGCCCTGGATCTGAGGGAAATGATGACTGATATTTAAGTTAGGAGCATTTTTGACAGAAGTTTTCTGTCTCCCATGGAGCTGATACAACCAAAACACAATGGTCATCAATTAACATCAATTGTAAGGCCCTACTGTAGCCTATAGCTCTGTAGTGTTCTCATGTGTGCCTTTGCTCAATTCACGTAGCTGCAGGAAATAGTGTGTTTACATTTGGATATGTTTAAATGCCACTCAGGGTGTCGTTTTTTGTCTGTATTTTAGGAGAGCATATGGGTACTGCAAGTTTATTTAAGTGATGACCATATATATGTTACATGAAAAAAGTTTTCTTTCCAAAAACCCTCCAAAAACTGTGATGCAAATGTATGCTGTTGACTGCACGGTTGGTTATTTAATAGATGGAATGCACTGCTTGGAATTCAATGCACAGGGCATTATTCTAACAGCATCTGTGGTCTGTACATTTGTAATAAAAGAACTGTCGTATAAACATTTCTCCAAAAAAAAAAATGTTTGTGCAGTCCATGATGTAATGTAATCCACAGCCAAAGCTTGTCCTGCTAGATCCTTTATACAGAGATGAGCTATTTTTACTGGTAATTTTGTAGTCATTGTATTATTCTCTGAAAATTGGTACTTCCAAATGGTTACGCACTTCCTCTCTAATAGATTAGCATGGATTTTTGTCACTTTTGTAGCAGCAATCATTTCTTTCCTAACGTGTTTTGTAGAGCGGGACAGGCTGTGGCTGAGGTTGTTTCACATTTTCATTTGGGAAGTGTGTAGCTTGGTTTGGCTTGTGACTGTGTTTGTGTATTCTTGTGTATGTGTTCACCCGTATCAGTGTTACAAGATGAAAAGAGCAATGTCTTTTTTTGTTTGTGGAAGCATCAATCATTTGTTCATTACAATGTTATCTATGGATTACTTGAATAAAGTGACGGGATAGAGATTCTTCTCAATGTTAACTTTTGTAAAGGACATGGAGTGCTTATTCAATTACATGACAAAAAGTATATGGACATTCCATGGTCCCTTATTTTTAGGGTATAGTGTTAAGACATTTTAAACAGTTTCATATTTCCAGCGACTTGACAACAAACCTATCGAACACTTTTACAACAACCCGAAGGGATGATTTATGTGTTTTTGAAGATAATAATTTGGTAGCTTTTCTTTAATAACATAATGTCATTCATTGTTAATGTGGCATTTCATGGCATGACTGAGTTACTGCAGACCAGCACTCAGTATTCACCCATTTAAACACAGCACTGTTCATATATATTGTAGGAATCTATTTGTAATCCATAGGTTTGTAATTATATTTATTAATAACTGAATATTCTTCATTTTCTTTATTCAAAACATATCCACTGACAGTGAAAACACAAAATTGATATCTGGTATTAACAAAACCATTCACCTGCTAATGATTTTAAACAGCAACTAGTTAAATGAATCAAATTTTTTTTTTTAAACTAGCAATGCAGATATAACGATATCCTCCATCCATTTTTTACATTATGATCTTCTCCTCTAGGTCACTCATCATGTAAGCAATGTAATTAATACTACAATGCAAACTAGAGAATAAATGTACCACAGAACACATAGAGTTAAAAAGGTACAAAGCTTTTTTTCACTTCACTGCCAAATTGTTTCTTTTCAGTGTTCACATGAGTACTGCATCTATAAATAATCATCCTCCTTTACATGATAAAGCACTAATCCCCAAAGCTCTGCAAAAAAAGTGTGATTGAAATGTAGGCTGCCAACTGCATCATTTGTTGTTTAATTAATGTAATTCACTCTGTAAATTTCACTGCAGAGGACAACATTCTGACAGCCTTCTAAAAGTCTGTATGTAATTAAAAAAATGTAAAGTCAAGTAAACACCCATCATTCAACACAGTTATTTGATTATGGTACAAAATTAAGCAATAAAACTAATTGGTATAGCATGAAATATAGTTTTGTTATTGCAGCATATATAGCAGCACCACACAATCTACAATCTAAAAGCAAATAATTAATCACTTTTACTATATACTTAGAAATTTGATAAAAAAAAATAACTATTGATCAAGAAAATTCGCGGTTACATGGATCTATATATAAACACTTAAAAGGAAAACTGGAAGTTTGAGACTTCCAGGAATCGAATGGTAATAAATGAACATTGATTCTGATGTTAGACACTGGCCTCTGCGGGCTGCACCTGGTATGACATGTAAAGATTTGTACACGACAAAAGAAACTCAAAAAGGAGTAGGAAACCTTCTAAACAATGCACTTTGTTGCATAGGAAAACAAGAAAACATTTTTATATAGATTAGCTAACGGTTTTTATCAAGTTATATAGTTTTGTCAATGAACTTCATTCCTGGAAAAACATGAGTGGAAGAAATGTAAGTGTTTAAAGCAGGAGTTACATTATTAAATGAGATCTATTTCATCCATTCAAAATAAAAAGGAAAAACAATAACAACAACAATAATAATAATAATAATAATAATAATAATAATACAGGCAGCACGGTGGCTTAGTGGTTAGCACGTTCGCCTCTCAGCTCTAGGGATTCCCGGTTCGAATCCCCATCTGGGTGGAGTTTCCATGTTCTCGCCGTGTCTGCGTGGGTTTCCTCCGGGTTCTCCGGTTTCCTCCCACAGTCCAAAAACATGGATCAAGTCAATTGAATTCTCAAAATTGTCCCATATAGAGTGTGTCTGTGTGAGTGAGTGTGTGCCCAGCGATGGATTGGCGCCCTGTCCTGGGTCTATCTGCCCAGCGCCCGAGACGTTCTCCCCTGGATGGGCATGGGGAACCCCACCGGAACCCTAATACTGTAGAGGATAAAGCGGGAGATAATGAAATAAAAAAAATAATAATAATACAATTATTTAACATCTAGAAAGAAATACTAGAATTGCACAAATAACTGCAATTATAATTGCAAACGTAATTTGTATTTGTTCCCTTTTTGTTTTATTTTCCTTTAATTTCAGTTAGAATGTATGTTTTCTAAGCTGCAGTAGCATGAACCAGGGAAAAGCACAGGCCCTAATACTGTGAGGAAAATAAGTATTTGAACACCCTGCAACTTTGCAAGTTCTCCCACTTAGAAATCATGGAGGGGTCTGAAATTTTCATCTTAGGTGCATGTCCATTGCGAAAGACATAATCAAAAAAAAAAAAATCCAGAAATCACAATTTATAATTTTTAATAATTTGTGTTTACTGCTGCAGATAAGTATTTGAAAACCTACCAAACAGCAAAAACTCTGACCCTCAAAGATCTGTTAGTCCACCTCTAAAAACTCCACTTATTATTCTAAATTAGAAGCACCTTTTTGAAGTTGTTAGCTGCATAAAGACACCTGTCCACCCCACACAATTAGTAAGTCTCCAACTATTAACATGGCTAAGACAAAATGTTCTGTGGTTAGATGAGACCAAAATAGAACTTTTTGGTCTTAATTCCACTCGCTGTGTTTTGAACATGAAGAATAATGAGTACCATCCCAAAAAAAACATCCCTACTGTGAAGCATGGGGGTGGAAGCATAGTGCTTTGGAGGTGTTTTTCTGCACATGGAACAGGATGACTGCACTGTATTAAGGAGAATATGACGAGGCCACAAACTAATTCCTTCAGCTCCAGCATTGAAGATGGGTCATGGCTGGGTCTTCAAACATGACGATGTTCAGGGCACATTCACTCACACAGACAGACAGAAACACACAATGTGGCATAGAACCCAGAGGAAACCCACGCAGACACAGGGAGAACATGGAAACTCCACCCAGATTGGGATTGGAACCTGCACCAATTAGTTAAAATTAGTTTTAAGATTATTATAATAAAAAAAAAAGAAGAAGAAGAATTTTATTATTATAAATTGTACATAATTTCTGAAATTCTAATGCAGACATTTGTAAATTTTATTGGAATTTTATTTCCAACCAAAAAAAATGGACTATGTAGATGACAAGCTTGTTCTTGGAACTCCATTTGGTTTACATAGTGTGTCTGTGAGTTAATGTGCCCTGAAAAGACATTGTCATGTTGGAAGACCCAGCCATGACCCATTTACATTACATTTACATTTAGTCATTTAGCAGATGCTTTTATCCAAAGCGACTTACAAACGAGAACATTACAAGTCAGAAGTTATGAGGAATACCAACTATACTGTAAAATCATCAAACCTGATTGTTATTTGATGCTGCGCCCAGCCCCCCCCCCCTCCTTTTTTTTTTTACAACAAGTATTTGTTAAAAAGATGCGTCTTCAGTAGTTTCTTAAAACTGCTTAGTAGGGCTGAGCTGCAATATTCGCTGATTCGATTCGGAGAACTGTAGTCGACTATGAACCTCATAGTCGAATGTACCATTTTGACCACATGGGGGTGCCCATGGCTGCTGCTAAGCATCAGTTTTTACATGAAATGTCTTTGTTTTCGTTATATATATAGCCTTTTGTCAAATAAAATCATCCTAATTTATAGAAAAAAAAAGAAAAAAAGAAAAACAAAAAAAAGGTTTTCTTTTGTTAGAAAAACAAGTAAAATATAAAAAATATATTTTTTAAAAACTACGCTTATAGCGCCATATTGTGGAGAAATTTTAACTGATTCGACTCTTGGGAAAATCTGACGAATCAGATTCGACTATGAAAATCTTTAGTTGAATACACCCCTACTGCTTAGTGATTCTGCCTTATGGACGGAGTTGGGAAGATCGCTCCACCATTTTGCAGTGGGGAACGCCACGGAGTGAGAATCAGCTCCTCGGTGAGGTGGAACCGCCAGGCGGCAATCATCACTGGAGTGAAGTGAACGAGTCGGAGTGCATTTTGAAAAGATCGAGTGAAGGTAGGAGAGGGCAGATCCAGAAATGGTTCTGTAGGCCAGAGTCAGTGACTTGTACTGAAGGCGAGCAGCTGCAGGGAGCCAATGGAGGGAAGTGAGTAGTGGACCCATCTTCAATGCTGGAACTGAGAGAAGTAGGTTGTGGCGTCGGTCATACTCTCCTTAATACAGTGCAATCATCCTGTCCCATGTGCAGAGAAACACCTCCACCCCCATGCTTCACAGTAGGGATGGGTTTTTTTTTTTTTTGGTGGGGGGGGGGGTGGTACTCATTATTCTTCGTCCTCCAAACACGGTGCTTGTTTAGTGTTGGGGTTTGTTATTTCATATTGTTTGTGTGACAGTAATTACCTTTTATTCGACTCAAATACAGCCACGAAAGGCATTCCACATCCCATCCCGGTTCGAAGCACTTTCTTCCTCTTCGACGCCGACGCTCCAGGAGTTCTGTCTGTCGGACAGCGCCACCTCCAGGTCGGTGTGACGTCGCAATTGCAAATTGCACTTTTCCCGGAATTAAATCCACGTAGTCGAGTGCGTCGGAGCAAATAGTTCTCGCCACCCGTCCGCCGTTTGTGGATCGCTGTCCGAAACTCCCCACGCAAAAGGAAACCCCGGCACGGCGTTCCCACGTCAACAAACAGCCGCGCACGTCGACTGCTTTGCGTGGACTCCATTCTAGAAGCGCGCTAGCTGTGCAGACACGGAACGGGCCAATCGGAGGGGGCGCTGCGGCCCACGTGACGGTAGCGCGTCAGCTGTTTTGTGTTTACATCGCGCCGTGTTTGGTACGTTTTGCGGACAAGTTGCGAGCTGCGGGGGAAATGTCTGAAGTGCGACCGAGGAGAATGCGCCAAAGCGGGTCGACGCGGCCGCGCGTTAGGAAGCGGGGAAGAAAAGGCCCACGGTAAGCGCGAAGGGAGCCTGGAGACGGGCAGCGGCAGGGCTGGCAGTGCCCATGTCCGCGTGTGTGCGCGTCCAGGCAGCAGCGTCCGACTCTTTTGTCTCTGTCGAGCCGAGAGGTTTCCATTACATCAGACTTCTATCGAGTGCCCTTTCCCTTTAGCATTGACGGCTGCTTAGATTTGAGAACAGTAATCATGTATTGTGAATGCTGATCGGAGTTTGTGATTGCAGCTGCCGCGTTTCTGCAGGAAACCCGCTTTAGTTTTCGCTCCTGTCCTGCTTTCCGCATTGTTGCAGCTGCGTCGCTCTCTGTGTTGTGCTGTCCTCTGCTGCAGTCTTAAAAGCAGTTGTTTACTCCTTTTGGTTTGTCATGCAGGACTTTTTTTTTAATACCGAATTTAGTTTGTGAATCCACTGGACGTCGAGGTTCAAAAGTTGGAAAGCCTTTCGTTTTATTTATAGCGTTATGATTATCATTCGAGTGCGCTTTTTGTTTTTTTTTTTGTTTTTTTTTGCAAAAGATAACACTTTACTGTCGTCGTAGTTAAACGACAAAACTTTTTTGGCTCCGAATGTGGGTCACGGTAAGTTCAAGTTCAGTTTGTGTCAGATTATGTAAAATGATGTTACTTACACATGTCACTGTATGTGTACTTGCCACGTTACTCTTTACTTTATTCTATGTTATTTTCGTAGCATGTTCCCTCAACGCCAGGGATTCCCTGTTCGAATCCTCAACTGAGTGGAGTGTCCATGTTCTCCCCGTGTCAGTGTGGGTTTCCACCGGGTTTCCGGTTTCCTCCCACTCTCTGTGTTGTGCTGTCCTCTGCTGCAGTCTTAAAAGCAGTTGTTTACTCCTTTTGGTTTGTCATGCAGGACTTTTTTTTAATACCGAATTTAGTTTGTGAATCCACTGGACGTCGAGGTTCAAAAGTTGGAAAGCCTTTCGTTTTATTTATAGCGTTATGATTATCATTCGAGTGCGCTTTTTGCTTTTTTTTTTGCAAAAGATAAGACTTTACTGTCGTCGTAGTTAAACGACAAAACATTTTTTGGCTCTGAATGTGGGTCACGGCAAGTTCAAGTTCAGTTTGTGTCAGATTATGTAAAATGATGTTACTTACACATATCACTGTACGTGTACTTGCCACGTTACTCTTTACTTTAGGGATTCCCGGTTCGAATCCTCAACTGGGTAGAGTTTCCATGTTCTCCACGTGTCCGTGTGGGTTTCCACCGGGTTCTCCGGTTTCCTCCCACTCTCTGTGTTGTGCTGTCCTCTGCTGCAGTGTTAAAAGCAGTTGTTTACTCCTTTTGGTTTGTCATGCAGGACTTTATTTTAATACCGATTTTAGTTTGTGAATCCACTGGACGTCGAGGTTCAAAAGTTGGAAAGCCTTTCGTTTTATTTATAGCGTTATGATTATCATTCGAGTGCGCTTTTTGCTTTTTGCTTTTTTTTGCAAAAGATAAGACTTTACTGTCGTCGTAGTTAAACGACAAAACTTTTTTTTTGGCTCTGAATGTGGGTCACGGTAAGTTCAAGTTCAGTTTGTGTCAGATTATGTAAAATGATGTTACTTACACATGTCACTGTACGTGTACTTGCCACGTTACTCTTTATTTAACTCTATGGTATTTTCCTATTCTTAGTTTAATTTTACTTTTATGGGCAGCACGGTGGTTTAGTGGTTAGCATGTTCCCTCAACGCCAGGGATTCCCTGTTCGAATCCTCAACTGGGTGGAGTTTCCATGTTCTCCACGTGTCCGTGTGGGTTTCCACCGGGTTCTCCGGTTTCCTCCCACTCTCTGTGTTGTGCTGTCCTCTGCTGCAGTCTTAAAAGCAGTTGTTTACTCCTTTTGGTTTGTCATGCAGGACTTTTTTTTTAATACCGATTTTAGTTTGTGAATCCACTGGACGTCGAGGTTCAAAAGTTGGAAAGCCTTTCGTTTTATTTATAGCGTTATGATTATCATTCGAGTGCGCTTTTTGCTTTTTTTTTGCAAAAGATAAGACTTTACTAAGACAAAACTTTTTTTGGCTCTGAATGTGGGTCACGGTAAGTTCAAATTCAGTTTGTGTCAGATTATGTAAAATGATGTTACTTACACATGTCACTGTACGTGTACTTGCCACGTTACTCTTTACTTTATTCTATGTTATTTTCGTAGCATGTTCCCTCAACGCCAGGGATTCCCGGTTCGAATCCTCATCTGGGTGGAGTTTCCATGTTCTCCACGTGTCCGTGTGGGTTTCCACCGGGTTCTCCGGTTTCCTCCCACTCTCTGTGTTGTGCTGTCCTCTGCTGCAGTGTTAAAAGCAGTTGTTTACTCCCTTTGGTTTGTTATGCAGGACTTTTTTTTAATACCGAATTTAGTTTGTGAATCCACTGGACGTCGAGGTTCAAAAGTTGGAAAGCCTTTCGTTTTATTTATAGCGTTATGATTATCATTCGAGTGCGCTTTTTGCTTTTTTGCAAAAGATAACACTTTACTGTCATCGTAGTTAAACGACAAAACTTTTTTTTGTCTCCGAATGTGGGTCACGGTAAGTTCAGTTTGTGTCAGATTATGTAAAATGATGTTACTTACACATGTCACTGTACATGTACTTGCCACGTTACTCTTTACTTTATTCTATGTTATTTTCGTAGCATGTTCCCTCAACGCCAGGGATTCCCTGTTCGAATCCTCAACTGGGTGGAGTTTCCATGTTCTCCACGTGTCCGTGTGGGTTTCCACCGGGTTCTCCGGTTTCCTCCCACTCTCTGTGTTGTGCTGTCCTCTGCTGCAGTGTTAAAAGCAGTTGTTTACTCCTTTTGGTTTGTCATGCAGGACTTTTTTTAGTTTGTGAATCCACTGGACGGCGAGGTTCAAAAGTTGGAAAGCCTTTCGTTTTATTTATAGCGTTATGATTATCATTCGAGTGCGCTTTTTGCTTTTTTTTTGCAAAAGATAAGACTTTACTAACACAAAACTTTTTTTGGCTCCGAATGTGGGTCACGGTAAGTTCAAGTTCAGTTTGATTTTGTAAAATGATGTTACTTACACATGTCACTGTACGTGTACTTGCCACGTTACTCTTTATTTAACTCTATGGTATTTTCGTATTCTTAGTTTAATTTTACTTTTATGGGCAGCACGGTGGTTTAGTGGTTAGCATGTTCCCTCAACGCCAGGGATTCCCGGTTCGAATCCTCAACTGGGTGGAGTTTCCATGTTCTCCACGTGTCCGTGTGGGTTTCCACCGGGTTCTCCGGTTTCCTCCCACTCTCTGTTTTGTGCTGTCCTCTGCTGCAGTGTTAAAAGCAGTTGTTTACTCCTTTTGGTTTGTCATGCAGGACTTGTTTTTTAATACCGATTTTAGTTTGTGAATCCACTGGACGTCGAGTTTCAAAAGTTGGAAAGCCTTTCGTTTTATTTATAGCGTTATGATTATCATTCGAGTGCGCTTTTTGCTTTTTTGCAAAAGATAAGACTTTACTGTCGTCGTAGTTAAACAACAAAACTTTTTTTGACTCTGAATGTGGGTCACGGCAAGTTCAAGTTCAGTTTGTGTCAGATTGTGTAAAATGATGTTACTTACACATGTCACTGTACGTGTACTTGCCACGTTACTCTTTACTTTATTCTATGTTATTTTCGTATTCTTAGTTTAATTTACTTTTATGGGCAGCACGGTGGTTTAGTGGTTACCATGTTCCCTCAGCACTAGGGATTCCCGGTTCGAATCCTCATCTGGGTGGAGTTTCCATGTTGCCACATATTGCCAAATTGCCCCATATAGAGTGTGTTTGTGTGAGTGAGTGTGTGCCCAGCGATGGACTGGCGCCCTGTCCTGGGTGTATCTGCCCAGCGCCCGAAATGTTCTCCCCTGGATGGGCATGGGGAACCCCCCCCACCCGCAACCCAAAATATAGGATAAAAGCGGAGATAATGAATGAATGAATTTAACTTTTATGGGGCTTAGTGTTAATCCTTATAATTCTTCTGTGTATATAGTACGAAAAATGAATCATCTGAAAAATAGAAATAAAAATCCTCCTTGCAGGACAGTGTTAACAAGGTGTGGAATCAGATTCAGATCAAAATCTGGTTTATTTGGCCAAATATATACACTGATAGACAGCAACTCTGTAGTTAACATTACAATTTACAACTTACTGTACAGCATTGCATACAGTGCAACATAGACAATGATTTTTTTTCTGTAAAGATTTGTCTATGTGCAGAGTGTTTATCAGCTATTATCCATTCATTATCTTCCGCTTTATCCTATATTAGGGTTGCGGGGGGGTCCCATGCCCATCCAGAGGAGAACGTTTCAGGCGCTGGGCAAATACACCCAGGACAGGGCGCCAATCTATCACTGGACACCCACACACTCACTTCACACACACAGACATGCATGCATACATACACACTCTATATGGGGCAATTTGGAGAACGCAATTGACTTGATCCATGTTTTTGGACTGTGGGAGGAAACCGGAGAACCCGGAGGACACCCACGCGGACACAGGGAAAACATGAAAACTCATGAACATGAAAAGATTGGGATTCAAACCGGGAATCCCTAGAGCTGAGAGGCGAACGTGCTAACCACTAAGCCACCGTGCTGCCCGTTTATCAGCTATTAATGAATGTATAAGCATATGAATAATTGATAATGATATTTTACAGATATGCAAGTGGTCAGTCTGGCAGAGACCAAGTGCATTAAGTTTAACATGAGCCATGTTTACAATGGCTTTAGCTTTTATATATATATAATTACATATATATATATATATATATATATATATATATATATATATATATATATATATATATATATATATATATTATATATATATATATATATATATATATATATATATATATATATATATATATATATATATATATATATTTTTTTTTTTTTTTTTTTTCTTTCTCACTAATTCATAGCAATGATTAAGGTGCTTTAAGGTCTTCACTGGCCTTTAGCAAACCAGGAGGATGCCATAGATAGTGACATCTTGATAGAAGACACAGGAAGTATTTAATTTAGTTTAATTTATGTTATGACATTGTAAATTAACAGACAGAATTAAGCACAGTGCAGCAAAAGAATCTGTCACCACTAACCAAAATAACATACATAAAATAACAACATAAAAATGGTCAGATTTTGAGGAGTACCAAGTCAAGAGGTCTCCCCATTCCAATTGTAAGATGAAATGGTTAAATCACTGCACTGACTGTCTCACATCACCAACTTAATACATTTAACCATGAGTAATGACCGAATTCTTAAATAAACTGTAGATATTGCACACAATGAAATGAGTATTTGTTGTACAGTGTGTTACTAGTTGGGTTTTGTATATTATGGGCACCATGTTGCACTATGGTATGATTCTGCAGCAGGCACTTGTGTCCTTGTGTCTGTGTAGATTTGCCCTGTGATACACTGATGACCTGTCCAGGGTGGCCACTTTTTACCTGTGAGAGGTCATGGCACCCCAACAACCTGAATTTGGATAGGCTTAGAAAATGTATGAATGTAATAACATTTGTCTATAGAATAGGTCTCTGCTATTACTAATTGTAAAAAAAAAATAATTAGAAGATGAATAAGAAGGTTAAAAAGTGTTTGTTGTTTGGCCCAATTTCCTTTCTTTAACACTTTTATCATAGTTTAAAGATGAATCCTTGTATAAATTCGAAATACATTGTGTGATCTGCAAGACAACATATAAATAACATATCACATTGGGGCTGATCACCTTACACTGTGTCTTGTTACCCACATTTATTAATAGAATAACAAAGGGAAACCCCGGCTGTGATGACATAAATACATTGGACCAAATTGGTTTCTTATTCAACCTGTGCTGATATTTTAGTTATTATTTTAGAACACTTTGAAGTCAAACATTATAGAACACAACATTTGCTTTATTGATTTCTTTATTAGTTTGTATAATGTTTTTACTGTTTTTCTCCTATATGCAGACATATCCTGCTATTATCTTCGACCCTTAGCCTCACCTTTGCTTCTTCATCATGGGCGGTGCTGTTAGTGCAGGAGAAGACAATGACGAACTGATTGACAACCTGAAGGAGGCGCACTACATACGTTCTGAACTGGTGGAGAGGGCCTTCAGGGCCATTGACCGTGCTGATTACTACCTGGAGGAGTACAGGGACAGTGCTTACAAGGACTTGGCTTGGAGGCATGGTAATCTTCACCTCTCTGCTCCCTGCATTTACTCAGAGGTGATGGAGGCCCTGGAGCTGAAACCTGGCCTTTCATTTCTCAACCTGGGTAGTGGAACAGGGTACCTCAGCACAATGGTGGGCCTTATCTTGGGTAAGTTTACTTTGGTTACTTTTATCATTAATAATAATAATAATAATAATAATAATGATTTATTATCATCTACACAATTTTAGCTTTGGATAATTGTGTTGCTTAATGTTTGCAGTCTTTACTGTGTGCAGTGAAGTGTTTGGTTTAGCACTATTTAATGTACAAAATACATTATTATGCTCTTATTTCATTATTTATTCATTATACACATTAAAAACTAATTTGTCTAATTCCAATTAAATTCTAACACTATTCTAAGTAATGATAAGCCTGCTTGACCTGTCATCAGAAAATCATAGGTATTAACATTAAGTTGTATTCTTAAGGTCAGTGCTTAGTACAGACAATTTGGTTATGTTAAATATGAATTGTTGTCAGTTTTAGATTAAACTTTGTTGTCCTAAATGCTATTAATTATTATTATTAATTCCAGGTTCTTTCGGAGTGAACCATGGTGTGGAGCTACATGCTGATGTGGTGGAATATGCTTATCAGAAACTTGACTACTTCATCAAAACCAGTGATAGCTTTGACAAGTGAGTTATGTGCAAAAGGATATATTAAGCACATCTATGCTTGTATATGTTTACATGTTTATGAATGTATGCTCTTAGTTTTTAATAGTTGAATCGTTGCTATGTGTCCTTCTCAGTCAACATTGGCTCAGTTTTACAGGAAAACATTGCTCCCGAACACCAGGGCTGCAAAATTGACTTTTTAATTAAAGATTGTAATAATTCGTGGAATCTTTAAGGTATAACTGAAGGAACAAATTTAAAGTAAAAAGCCACACTTTTGGCTTTACTTCTAATGAACTGTTATTGATTTCCAAATAGTGATTTATGATTAAATAATTATTACATTGTCTTAGTAAAAGGTGTAAGTACAATAACAAGCATTTAAAACAATTGTGTAATGAATTAAAAGGCTATGACATTTTAGAATAGTAGAGACTCCTGTTTAATGAGAGTGGTTTTTCATATGTATGCAGGTTTGAGTTCTGCGAGCCATCGTTCGTGGTGGGTAACTGCCTAGAGATTTCTCCAGAGAGTCGGCAGTATGACAGAGTGTATTGTGGGGCAGGAGTTCAGAAAGAGTACGAGAACTACATGAAGAACCAACTGAAAATTGGTGGAATCTTGGTGCTGCCCCTAGAGGAGAAAGTCTGTATTTGCACATATTGTAATCTAGTTCTAATGATCTAATAATAAAATGCATTAATGTGTGTTTTGTTACAAATAATTAGTAGGGGTGCATTGATAACGTATCGGGTATCCGTCCAGTAACATGAATGCACATGTAATCCTATTCGGGTTACACCACCAAAGCCACCACTATAGGGCTATATAGTCACCACTAGAGGGAGACAAAGACAGCCTAGCAGTAACTACCTAACTTTTTGAAATCACCTGTACTAGTTTTAATGTTTTCTGCATGAGCTAATGAGGTACGCTTTGTAAACACTGTTCCTGTTATTTTGTATTATATTTTATTCATCATGTCATTCATTAAGGCACACTCTCCAATATTTACCTCCATCCCGATTAGCATCATGTGGTTTACGTGAGTCAGAAAGTGAGAAATGTTTGTTTAAAAAAAGTGATATAGTTGCATCCCTAATATAATGGGCTTTTTCTTTTCTTTGAAGTTTTTTGATGCTTAATCTCACAAATGGCAATACATGTAGATACATAGCCATAAATGTCTTTGTTTGTGTATGTGTGTGTGTATTTTACAGTTGACCAAAATAACCCGCACTGGTCAGAGCTCCTGGGAGACAAAGAAAATAATTGCAGTGACCTTTGCACCTTTGGTCCAACCCAAACAAACCATTAATGTAAAAGGAAAGACTGTGCTGCTGCGTGAGTACAATCACCTTCCACTGATGTCAGACACACAGTCATTTTCACAATTTTTAGCAATTTCACATTGATTATGTCCATAACTCAACTGAAGTACGTTTATTCTGAGAAAACCAAAGTCCCCAATAAGTCCCATTATTTTACACAAAATCACATGTTGCCTCAGTTATTGCCAACCTTAAGAATTCTTGATATAAAATATAACTAGATTGCTTATTTATATTTAACTTGTGCAATGAATGAATGATTTAGGCAATCACTGGAGTGTGTATACACTCACCACCCATTTTGTTCGGTCCATGGCTCTCCCAGCTTGTATCATCAAACCTTTACATACAAAACTCTGCAGCTCATTTTGTGTTCACAACAACCCAAGCAAACCCATGTAGCTCTACCACACATCTCTCTCTTTCGGCTTCCTGTTGTTGTTGCATAAAATACAATACACTGACTCTGGCCTCATGAAAATCCCTGTATCTGCTCCCTCATGCCTACACTATATTTCCTACAGGTAGAACTTGACTCGTTCAATCTTACTCCATATCAACCTTTTCTTGGGCACTCTTCCTATGAGTAAATAATAACCCCCCCCCATACACATTTTGTACATCTTTACTGGGAAAATGCATTTAAATTATCGTTTTCTTTTTACTTCTCTTTCAAGTCTGCTAAACAAAGTGTTTATCTAGTGAGTGTTTTTATTTTTATTTAACATCATTTGTATTGTAACTATCCTAAAACTTATGTCCTGATCAACAGAGGAATAGTTTGGTCAAGATAAAATTAGTCTTCTGCCCTAAGCTGTGATCTAAAACCCATGGAAAACCTTTGAAAAACCCTGAGTGATCTGGAGTAATAGTTTTGAAGATTAGCTTTGGAGTGTTTTCTGAGACTTATCCAAGGCAGTTCTAACAATTTTTTGGCTGCCAAGTGGTGGCTTAAGGCCAAGGTACACTTCTGCTTATAATCTACATTTTAGGTGATGCAGACCTCTTATGCAGTTCTGAAAGCTCCTTTATCATTTACAAGTTGAGATGAACATGAATTCAGTGGCTGCTTTGGAAATAGCATGTGTATATACTGTTGTAAACAGCTGTAATCATTATCATAGTTGAAGTGAAGTTAAGATTTAAAACATTCATTCATTCATTATCTCCCGCTTTATCCTCTATTAGGGTCGCGGTGGGGTTCCCCATGCCCATCCAGGGGAGAACGTCTCGGGCGCTGGGCAGATAGACCCAGGACAGGGTGCCAATCCATCGCTGGGCACACACTCACTCACACAAACAATTTTGAGAATTCAATTGACTTGATCCATGTTTTTTGGACTGTGGGAGGAAACCGGAGAACCCGGAGGAAACCCACGCAGACACGGGGAGAACATGGAAACTCCACCCAGATGGGGATTCGAATCGGGAATCCCTAGCGCTGAGAGGCGAACGTGCTAACCACTAAGCCACCGTGCCGCCAGATTTAAAACACTGTTCCTTTAATACCAGGTTCAGTGTTAGGAAATTTGAACGGTAATGTAATATTTTCTTTTTGTTTGTCTTTTGGCATAGCTCTCTTTGAGGTGCGCACGCTACAGGATCTGGCACGCATCTCCATCAGACACACCCTACGCCAGCCCATGGAGCTGACAGAGAGTCGTACGAAGCGGCAGGTGTCCTTTCCTGGAGCGCGTGCCATGCACCGCTACGGGCCTCGCTTTGAGCGGCGCCGCTTCTGCCGTCGCTTCTACCGCCAGTGCGTAAACTCTACTATACTTCACGACTCAATGATGCCCACCCCCACGGATGATTGCAACTACTCAGGGGGAATGGAAGAGGAGGAAGAGGAAGAAGCCGATGAAGACCGGATCTGCCATCGAACAGGCGGAGACCTGCAAGAGGAAGACGAGGATGAGGATGAAAGTACTACTGGTGATGAAGAGGAGAAGGTCAAGAAGCCAGAGCCATCTGTCAACATGTTAAGGCAGAGGATCCTGAGACTGCCTTTGCCCGAGCCTCTTAAGATGTATCTCCTCTATTATAGAGACAAGTGAATTACCAAACAAGCAAAAAAGCCCAGGTTTCTGATTTACTAACCACTGAAAGAGGAGCAAAGCAACTACATTCTGGATGCATGGGACTGTGAATGAAGCACTTCGTTAAATTTTTCTCACAATCATATTTCCTTTTTAAAACAAAGTCTTTTTTGAATTTTAAACTGCTTCCGCAGGTACAGTTATAAATATGACGAGACTGAGTATGCTTACAAAAGATCTCAGTAGAATTTAGATCTTATGCTGTGGCTTGAATAATTTTGGACTATTTAGCAAGACTGAGGATTGTATATTTTTGTAAGGCTTTCTGAAAGACTACTGGCAACATGTAATTCCTACCTATTGTATAGCTTCTTATTACTCTGTGGATGCAATTTGCATGTGTAGTGCTACAGTGCATCTGCATTCCATTATGGTAAAGTGTTTTTAGTGCATTGTAAGTAGGGCTGCTTTTACAGACACTTGCAAAAGTGCACATGATCTTGGCAATAGATGAAACTCCTATGACTCGCAAATTGAAGCAGCACTTTATACAGTGCCATGATATTTTTTGCAATAAATCTAACCCAAGATGGCCAGACAATTAAGATTCTAATTGCTTAAAGAATCATCAATTATTAGTAAAATGTCAGCAACTTTACTAAGCAATAAAAGCATTTACCTTTGATATTGTTACATTTACACATTAACATTTAAATCAATGTTGAATTCTATACATAACTTATTTTTGACTCACTACTTTTAAAAGAAAAATAAGTAGTGTGTAAATGCTAAGTAGTGAGCTGAAGGATTATGTGATTAACCATTTTCCCATGAGAGCCTTGTTCTAATAATGAAATTATTTAAATCTATGTGATAATTGGCAGATTCGAAGTAACCACTTAAATCAACCATTTATAGGCAACTTATTTACTAGATGCGAAACAAGCCTACATTATCACCCTGTCACCAACATGACGGACAGTCGGCATGTTTTGTTATAGTAATAAGTTGTGTTCAGTCTTCACCAAACATTATGCATTGTATTACAGTCAAATTTTAAATAAATTTTGCCAGGACATTCACTTTAAGAAGCATGTGTGTATACACATACACACACACACACACACACACACATATATATATATATATATATATATATATATGCGCACACATGATGCTGATGAATTTAAATAGTTTAGTCACATTTATTTCAATTTTTGTTATACAATTCCTAATACTAGTATAAAAATGATTCTCAAATAATTATTCTCAGATAATGTTAAAATAAAATGGCAACTATATTAACTATATTTTAATATTATATATTATATTTTAATATATACTATATATGTGAAATGTCAAAAAAATATTGGACACTAATTTATTTAAGCATTATCCCTCGGTTTAAAACTTTACATTTGGAAGCTTTAACTTTTTGTAAGCCTAAGATTCACACAAGTTGCTGGAATTTTAGTCCATTCCTTTTAGCAGTGCTGGTGCGTTTGAGTCCAGTTTGTAGGCCTTATTGCACATTTATTTTAATTTAGCTTCTGTGGAATTAAGGCATAAGGCTTTGTGATTTCCCTTATTACCCTCACTTTGTAAAGTCATTTTGCCATAAATTTAGATGAATGTTTGGCTTCACTCTCCAAATTTAAAGACCATTTGCCACCAAGCATCTTCCAGACTAATGTCCTTTTTGATTTTGCTTCAGTATTTCAATTTTATTGACATGCACTGGTATTTCCTGCAACAAAATGAAATGTTATAAATTAAAAAAAAAAAGTTACATTTAGTTTCATTATCTAGTAGGGACATTAAGGTCTTTAAAACGTTAGGGATATGTGGTTGCAGGACATGGTTTACTGTTGATGGATACCATTGTACATTTTTGCTCCAATGTTCATAGGGTTCATAGGGTTACTGTTGATTTTGGATTGATGTTTATATCTAGGAAAAAGAGCTCATACAGTCATACTTTATGAGGGTTGCATCATCACAAAATGAGTCCATTTGCAAATTATTGTTTGGAATAATGAACATGGTACCATCAGGCATTTGAAAATTGCTACCATTAATGTATTGTGTTTGTGATCTGCAATCTTTTTTTTTTTATGCTTAATTTTTTTTCCCACAATTTCAAGCAAGAGGCCAGTTGGCCTTACCGGTAGACCTTAAAATACAGCCACTAAAACATTAGGAGCTAACTTAAATGATGCAAGTTAGCCAGAAGTTCTAAAAGCTATGATGTATAAAATAAAAAAAAGCACAGAGACACAGACAACCAGGTGAATATAAACTTCCGACGCACTGGAACTTTGAAACGGTGACTTGTAATTTTAATAATGCCATCTAGTTTTGTAAAGGACATAAACATCTGTGGGAACATACAACATAGATATCCTGACCAACCTGCTAAAACAGAAAAAGTAAAAATATAATGGCTTCAATCTGTGTATTTTAATGTATTTGTATATTACCATTAGAACATGGTAGAGCTAAAGATGTATTTGAAGTGTTTTTGCACTTTTTGTGCAAAATGTAAATTTGCTCCCATTATGCATAAAACCAACACTTTAAAACCAACATGCTATATTAATACAGTAGGAAATTGAACTCTGACCGATATTGTTGGTTTTAGATGCATTTTCGATCCAAATGATTTTTTTGTTGTTTCCTTTTTACAAACTTTACTCATTCTGTAGAATTTTATTCTAACGTTGAACATCATCTTACAGATTTAAAGTATTGTTTTTTCATTGTTTCCTGATTAAGTTCTTGATGGATGGGGAGGTATATTTTGAATTTCCTTCAGTAAAAGCTTGATGTATTTCTATATTTTTTCTGGCTTTCATAACGTGCTAATATTTAGTGGTTTACTGTATGTTTATTTCAGTTAACTGTACATTGGTTGCTTGTGTCTCCTGCACAACCTTAAAACAATAAGCTTTATAATGTCTGAGTGTGTACTTTGTGATTTTATTAATGCTATTTTGTTAGTAAGTAAACATTGTCAATGTGTTGCATTTTGCTCATGTCTTTAGCACTTTCCAAACACTACTGGCATCAACTATTCCGTGCTGTTGTTAGTATGCGCACCTCAAAGCAACTAGGTCATAGGTTTAATTCCTAGGTGGGGCAGATAAAGGCCCAATTTTGTGGCGTGTTGCACATCTACTCCAAGCTCATGAGGGTTTTATTTGGGTACACTAGGATCCGTCGGTAGGTGAATTGGAGGTTTCAAATTGCCAGGGTGTCTTTCCAGGCATTGGAATTCTTTATTAAATAATGTATTGCTGTATTTTTATTTTTCACCCTAATATTTTTCTCCCCAACTTACTCAGGTCATGTTCTCAAAGATAAGTGCCCCCATCTACTGATACCACCACAGAAAGGAGCAGCACTTATAGTCTTGTTTACCTTCGATTCCTGTATCAACAACAACTGACAATGACTTCACTCTCCTTTGGGTTCAGGGTTTATTGTAAAATAGCCAGCCAACTGTTAGCATTGCTGAGAATTAAAATGTTTTTCCTTGGTGTGTAGTGGTTGTGTGTGGTACTGTAAAACTACAACTCAAATACATTAGCTTTACTTTAAAAAAAATCAAAATTCATCTAAATAAAATTTATTAAAACATTTAATCCCATTAAAGATGGGATAAAAACAAGATAAAGACAGTTTAGTCTTATTCTAGTTGGGTCTTAGTTCTTATCCCCAGCCTTTTGAGTTCTCAGTTTTTGCTTTAATTAAACAGTAAATAGAATGCTCAGAAACTGTTTTAACATGTGATTTCATTAAAGCATATGTAAGCAGTGGTTTTAAATGTTTGTATGCTTTCAGTTACAATAAATAGACATGTTTGATCTCATGCAGGTGTAGTGGTTGTTATTGAATGGCTTATATTCAATTTGCAATGTTTAGTGGTTTAATACTTGAGTAAAACTAATGAAAAGAAGACAGTAAGCTTTTAATTTGAACAATTTCAACCATAAACTATCATTCTATTATCAAAATAAAAGTCAAAGCCCATATGTTGGTGTTAAGCAGCATAATTCTTTATTAAGATAAAACTATTTTAACACAAGACAGGATCTCGGCCATCTTGCATTAAAAAAAGAAAAAGGTAGAAGATATTTTTGCTTGTTATTGCCAGGAACAGAAAAACAGGTTTTTGGGTTTTATGTAACGGTTGAATGCAACACAGTTTTACTTTTTGAGACTATTTTATTCTTTTTTAAAAGATTTAACAAAAAAACACGATGGTCCAAATTCTCGTTCTCGCTCACAAACGAACTATCAGTTTCTAAAAATTGCGTACATGGAATAAAAATCCAAATTCCTTTGGAAAACATTAAATAAAAAAAAAAAAAACTGAAGCAAAAATATATCTATAGAGAACATTAAATACAAATAATACAATCGGAAAAATCAACAATATATTTTGTGCCAAAGAACACAACAAAAGGGTATCTACAGCTGCTTAAGTATTATAAATTTACTTTTAAGGATTTTGATTTTATTTTTCTATAGAACAGCGCTATCCTACCTTTTTTCACTACACCCACAGCATATTTTGTACGAATATCTTTCCCTCTTGCTATATACATATATCTATATTTTTATATTGTATACTGTATAAAGGGGTTTCATTTTACCCATAGTAGCAGCAAAAAATGGTGTTACCCTTATTGGTAAGGCAGCGGGTGGGGTGATACACAGCAATTCAGGGTGCACGAGTTTTATATTTATATAAATATATATATATATATATATATATATATATATATATATATATATATATATATATATATATATATATATATATATATATATATATATATATATACAGTGTGTGTGTGTGTGTATATATATATATACACATATCTTAATTATCGAAATGTTAATAAAACTCTTAAACAGAGGTTTAATAATTTTCTTCAAATGTTTTCTGTTATAAAAGCTTACACAGGGGAAAAAAAAAAAAAATCCATTTATCAAAAGAGTGCATTTACATGGACAAAAATGATCATTCTAAGATTAAAGTACATTTAATTAAGTGCTATTTTAAATACAAACAGAATCAAAGTGCAAATATATAATAAAACAAAAAGCCTTAGCTAAGATCTTAGTCAATTGTAAAAAAAAAGTTTACCCAAATATTTTAAAAGTGAATAAATCATTGTCATTTAATTAAGCTTACCACAAAGTAGTTGAATAAATGAATGAGAACAACACTGCTCATTCTAACAATAAAAACTTTTCACTACTTCTAGTGAAGGAAAAATTATTAAAAAATTATACAAAGAGATTTTAGACATACTGGGGCAACACTTTGAATGAAGTCCATGCATAAAGATGTCATGTTAAAACCACAAAGGACTTTTTAATTAATACCCAAGTTTCTATACTTTTGGTACAAGCTCAAATATGTATGACTGTGAGGTGATAACGCTAAAACATATTATGCATCTTGTATATATAATATATTAATAGTAATTCCTTTGCTGATTTGTTTAAACTCTGTGTTGCCTTTTTGAGCATGCAAAGTGTTAAGCTTCCAAAAGTGTACGGAAATTATTCTGTACATGTAAATGCACTCTGTCAGGCTTATAGCCTGTCTATCTGCAGCTGCTCGGAAGGGAAAAGCACAGTGATAGTTCAAAACAACTGTGATGGATCACAATCCGCAATGTTTTTTTATTTAGAGCTTTATTTCTAATTTAATTCATTGTTTTATTTAAAATAGCACTAAACAAAGGTGTACAAATACTAAATCTATAACTTAAAAAAGGAAGGTAAGGCACCTTGAAAACCTGATGTTATGGTGTGTATTGACTTATGTTCCCCAATCCCATGCTTCCAATTTGGGTCATTCAAACTGAACAGCATGTACAGTTACTGCTGTAATAACCAAATCCAAATCTACTCATGCTTCTTTTCGCCCCACTACTAGTGCTAAACTGACATCGAGGGGGGGAAACAGTGCAGGAGCTGATGGATTGGACTAAAGATGCAGAGTGTGCCATCTCATTTGGCGGGTAAACACCACAGACGATAACAAGGCAACAGATGTTCACCTGCAGCTTGTGAAACCTATTAGTCAGAATGTTTAAATTTGTTAAACCTACAATTTAAAAAGAACTAGCTAAATACAACCTAACATATGTACAAACTTGAGGCTCTTTCACATATGCACTACACGCCTGAAGCTTTCCATTAGGAAATTTACAGTGAGTTTCCAGATCTTCAGTCTCTTTTATTTTTTTTACCACGATTGCTCATATTTTCACATTAAATCCACGTTTCATGATCAGGGTCACAGAGGATGTTGGAACCTATCCCAGGTGTGAAAGTTAGGAATGTACAGATAAAGGTTCACCTGGGCATCACTAGGAGCAATTCAGGAGTTGACCCACTAGAATGTTTTTGGTCAGTGGAAAATACCCAAAGCTCCTGGAGGAAACCCATGCAAATGTAAGAGTACATGCAAACTCCTACTGTTTGCATGTACTCTTACATTTGCACACAAAACAGACTGAAGATCAATCTGGACCCCTTTTTTTGTAAGGTAAGCTTGCCAAACACCGCACAATGGTATCACATTGTAATTCTTTGATTGTAAAAAAAAATGGCAGGAGACTTGATTGTTTACGAACAAATGAATAACCTGCCATGTTTCATACTTCGTACATTTTGTTCCACTCAAGTCTGTTTTTGAATAAACAGAATAAGACTGAATGTGCCTGTCATCTGATTTACATACTGATTTTACACCGTGTTACATGTGTGAAAGGGTTACTTTGAAAAACATCTGCACCTGATTATATAAACGCTGTGCGTTGTTCACCATACAATGTAACTTTGTTTCTGTAGAAACCTGACGCACATAGACAGAAACAACATACCACAGTTCAAATACATATGAGTTCCTCTATACCACTGGGTCTTAAAAATCACTTTCCAGCAAATTAAGACAAAACACTTAACAGATGCTTTTCGAAAGACTGTATATGATGATAGACAACTATGATATTTTTAATTGTCAGTTAAAAGCTTTGTTTTAACTAATGAAACCGTTTTATGCAGCCAATGCTGAGCATGAAAAGTGCAATGACCTTTATTCATGTTAAATAAACAAATGAGGAAATGGCAGCCTCTACCTTGTTTATCTGAGCAGCTTTATAAGATTTTATTACCGATATTACTCAGCCTTGAAATCCAGACTACAGCCTTCCATTAGTGGGTTGATCCTCCTTTCTGGGATGAAATAAGTTTGGTGGCATTATTTGGGCACATATCCTCGAGACTGGGGGTACAGAATGGATCTTGAGCTGGATGGACTGTGAGGTGAAGTAGGCGTGCTTGCTTTCTTGCCAGTTTTGGGGTGACTGTGAAAAAAAAGGAATTTATATATAAATATATTTCTATTCATAGTTCTGCATTCTAAAAAATACAGCAATTCTCACTTTGTTTTTGGTTTCAGTTTCTTGCTTAAAAGTCCAGGAGCCAGGGCTGAAGCATCAACTTGGATCTCATCCTCTTCTCTGAGGGCATCTTCCAGCGCTGCAGCCACCTTTGGAGCAATTACAGGTTCCTCATACTTTCTAGTGGTGCGTGTGGGCATGTCTAGCTCCAGCATAAGGATATTCTCAGCCTGACAGGAAAAGAGAAGCATTTTAATGTAAATGATTAAAATAAGAATATACTATTATACCATTAAACTTTCAAAATCATTAAAAACACCATAATAAATAAGTTTTGGTGATGTAGCTGTTAGATTTGTGCCTGGCTTGAAGTGTGTAACCAATATTGCTTTGTGCAGAGGGTCATGGTCATGGACTTCTCCAAGCAGTTGCTGGTTCTAAACATACATAAAAATGTACCGCAAACTCACCTGGTATCGGGCATCGGGTCGCATCATCATGGCCATGCGGGCATGTTGACTCAATGGCCTCCTGTAGCCCACAGCAGACACTGGCCTTATCATCATTTGCTGATCTCTGAGTAGAGAGTTAGAGGGAGAAAGTGAAAAATGTTGTGAAAAATGTTGACCAAGAGAAGACTATTTAGTACTTCAAACTTTAAAACATTAATTTGCTGTTTTACACAGTGATTAAAACATGGGTTTGTGTGCGCACATACTCTTGAACACGAGTAATGGGTTTCATTTTCCAGACATCATCTTCCTCATCAAATACAGCCCTAGTGATTATCTTATTCTTTTCCTCCAGCGGGATGAAATTCTCAATGATCAAATGCCTGTTTAAAAGAAATCAGAACTTAAAGTTCAACAATACAATCCACATTGATGTGAATCATAACACGCACAACTCAACATACACCTGATTGTGTGACTTTGAAACAATCAGATTTAGAGACTGAGAGGCACTACCCAATAAGAGGTTCTACCAGGACCAGGTCTGGAGTCGGACTGGGCCCTACCAGAACCTGGTCTTGACTTGGACAGGGCCTTACCAGCACTTGACACGGACTCACATATCAACAAGGTTTAGCCTTAAAGTCTTGAAATTCTTTAAATTTGGCTTTGGCTATTTGTCCAGTGTCTGAGTCAATGGATAAATAATTAAAGAGTGCTTCTATGACATATGATTTTTACATGAGAAAAAGCTACTAATATATAAATTCTGCTAACATCTCATTCCACTGAGGTACAATGAAATGTACAAAGTTATATAAAAAACACATATTTGAAAGAGATATGAGATCAAAAGGCAGAGGTGGAGGAAAAAACAAGTTGATAACAAAAGACAGTGGCGATCTGATCATACTTGAGTTTAAGATCACGAGTCAGTTCATTTTGAGTCTGCTCTAACTCTTGTCTCTCTTTAATGTGATCCTCTTGGACATCGTGGATCTCTGCCTTCACTGCTTGTAACTTGGCAAAAAGCTAAGGAAAATATGAGAGAAAAAATAATGAGGACAATCAGCCTAACAATAGCTGCAGCAATAACAGCATACAAACTCAGCTAGTCAGAAGCCAAGACAGAAGCAGACATGTTCAAACAAGCCAGTCTTACGGATGAAACAAATGAGCTGGATGTGTTGCTTTAGTAAGCTAAAAATACAAACATACAATGTTCAGGCAGCCGATTCTGTTCTGTGTAAAAGCGGGAACACACACACATATAAACGACTTATAACCAAATAAAGATCAAAGATGAAGTAAAACAAAATAACTATGGAACCATAAAAATTTTCTCAATTCATTAAAAGTGCATTTTAGCATGTTAGATATCATAAGCATGCATGTAGTGAATAATAAATAATAAAATACTACTGCTTTCACTATATACATGAAATACAAGTCTACAATCACTTTAACACATCCAATAAACATACATTTAGTTTGATAAAATACATCATGATTGAATTTTTTGTGTTTTGTTAAGTGATAACTTACTACGGTAAAAATTGAATATGACATACTGATTGTAAAATCACTTGTAAATACCTGATTATTAATTTTATGTTATATGCACTTCAAAAATAAAACAAACCATATACCGATGTGAAGTAATAATCATGATAGAAAATGTTTAATAATAATAATAATGATACCATGCTATACCACAAAACCTTACTGTGACATTTTTCTTTATATCACCCTGCTCTATTTTTGATTAACATGGAAAAACATGCTCATATAACTTTACCTTTTTCAGCTTCTTGGTCTTAATATCAACTTCTTGTTGCAGAGAACTGTAGGTTTCTTTCAGTTCAAGCGTCTCTTCATCGCGACACTCCACTGCTTGCTGCATCTCTCGCTCATGTCTTTTCTACTCAATAAGAGCACACAATAAAAACATGTTAAAAGTTGCACATTGCAATTCATCGATTAATCCATCACTCCCTATATTTAACCATCAATCAGGAAAAAGCAATAAGGCCTGGTGGATGTGCATTATTGTGAATAAATCAGGTGAAAGAGGTGTTATTAGATTATGTTTAGTGGAGTGCAGTTACACCTCTTTGAGTGCCTTACCTTGAGTGCCTTGTTGATTTTATAAAATGATTACAAACACACTGTTATGAAAAAACAAGGACGGATTCATAAATGTGTTTATTGAAAACAAAATTATTAACAAACTGTTGTTCTGTGACATAATCTAGTTCATTTTTTTAAAGTGAACATTGATCAATAACAGGATACCGACTTAGTACTTAAGGGGAATCGGCTCACTGTTAATATTAATCTGTATTTCCATTAATGTTACATGATTTAAAACAATGTATTGTATATCACACATTGACAAATGTGAAGCACTCAGGGGTGTGTGTTATTGTCAATAATGTCACGCATAGACAAACAGCTCAGTCAATCAGATTTAAGGACTGGAACTACCCGTTTTATAATAGCATATATTATATGTATGTTTTACCTGTTCTGCAATTTCCTGTCGTTTCAGCTCCAATATTCTCTGTTGTTCATTAGTGTGGTCAACAATGTTCTTGCCTCCAACCAACAGCTTACTTTCCATGGCCTTAAGATGAATGCAAGAAAACATATAATGCCCCCCAAAAAAGTATTCTTATTTTTACTTATTAATAAGTCAGTATTAGAAATTATCCATTTACCTTGACTTTTGCTGCCAACATCTCAGATGCCTCCTTTTCTCGATGAAGATCATCCATCTTCTTCTCCTTTTCCAACAGCAATCGCTGTTTCTCCTCTGCCACTAAACTGTGGTCCTCCATAATGGCTTTCCTCTCTTTTTCTAGCTTCTCTTGCTGCTCCCGCCAATAATCAGCATTGTTCCTACCACTGTCTGCTCTTTCCTCATCATCATCATCATCATCGTCATCTTCCTCCAATGAATCCTCCTCATCATCTCCTCCTTCCCCAACCTTTTTCCCTCTCCTCTTCTTTTTCTTTTTTCCTGATCGGTTCTCCAGCTGCTGTTTCAAGCGAGCAATTTCCTCCTGAAACTCTCGCAAAAGGGCATCCTTGGGGTCCTCATTGATGCGTGGTTTGTTCTTGATGTTTTTGGCACGGTTGGAGTAGCGCAGTGTGGTAAGAGTCTCCTCCACATTGTAGGAGGCAGGTCCGATGTTAGCCACCATAACTGTCCGCGCATTACCTCCTAGTGAATCCTGGAGCAGCCGTGTAAGTTTAGAATCTCTATATGGAATGTGGATACATTTGCCATCCACCAACGCAGAAATGACATTCCCCAAAGCAGACAATGAAAGATTGATCTTAGTGGCCTCTTTCAACCGCTCGCCTTGGGCACCAGTTTTGGTTTGTCGTTCGCTTCCTGCCAGGTCCACCAGGTTTAGTTTCCCGACTCGGATGTGGTTCTCACCATCAGGACCCAACTCACTACACTCAATAGTGATGACAAATATGGCATGAGAACGAGAACTATGCTCATTCATATTGGTGGCTCCAACCGAACGGTTCTGGTTTCCTACATTCATGACATGCTCAATTTCCCGAACACTTTTAGTGACGAACGAAGAAAGATCTTTGACATACACCCCGGTATCAGGTCGTTCCTTTAGCTCTAAACGACGTGACTGGTCTTTAGCTAACAGGTCTCTAACCTCCTCCTGGTAAATTTCAAGGTAAGATGCCCTAACCAGATACTGCTGATTCTGTGAGCGTGAAATGTGTGTAAAAATGTGTTCAAAAGAATTAGGAATGACTCCTCTCTTTTCGGGGTCGTTGCGCACTCCTTCCATGGTATACGTTTTCCCTGTACCCGTCTGTCCATAAGCAAAGATAGTGCCGTTGAAGCCCAATAAAACTGAATCAACCAACGGTCTGAATGTCTCATCGTAAAGATCAACCTGTTTCGAGTTCCAGTCATAGACTGAGTCAAATGTAAATACTTTAGGTTGTTCTTGACCAGACCCAACCCTGGGATTGCGCACTATAATTTGCCCAAGTTTCACATCCATAGTGACCACTCTTTCAAAGTTAGCAGCACGTTCCTTTTCGTTCATGGGCCGGCAGCGCACCACAACCTTCACTGTCTCCGAGCTCCTGCTTTTAGACATATTGGCTTTTATCCGCTAACTTGCCTTTATGTGCTTGCAGTGCTGTTTTACGGTGATAGTGCTGCCAGCATCAGAGCCTGTAGAAACAACAGTAGATCTTTTAATGGCATGGCTGGCCGTTATGTTAAAGTAATTTGTTTAACCTAAATTTTGTTTCGTTCTCTGTAAATCAGAGCTAGTAGAAACAGTTCTTGGTAGCTCAGTGGTTAAAATGTGAGGTTTAACTTCCAAGTCATCCAGCATTACCAATGTGTGCCCTTTAGCGAGGTTCCTTAGAATCATTTCATCAGAGATGCTGTATTGTAACTAAACGTGTGCTCTATCTCCATCCCCACTTGCTTTGAATAGCTTTGAATAAATGTAATGTAAATGCAACAAACCTGTTCCAGCACCTAAAACAAAACCACTAAGTGGGATGAACGTTGGATCCTGTCTAAGGAATAGTTCCTGCCTTTCATTCATTGAACCAGTAGTATTCCCTAATCTTTTAACAGAAAGCAGTTATAACAATTTTCATGGCATACGGAGGGATATAGAGGGATGCCCATTGTTACACCACTTTACTTTAAACAAATTTAAATTTATCCTCTACTAGGGTCATGGGGGGGGGGGTTCCCCATGCCCATCCAGGGGAGAACGTTTCAGGCGCTGAGCAGATACACCCAGGACAGGGGGGCAATCTATCGCTGAGCACACACACACACACACTCGTATTGGGGTAATTTGGAGAATTCACTTGACCTTGATCCATGTTTTTGTACTGTGGGAGGAAATCGAAGCACCCGGAGGAAACCCACACAGACACAGGGAGAACATGGAAACTCCACCCAGATTGGGATTCGAACCTGGAACCCTTAGCGCTGAGAGGCAAACGTGCCACCCTACAGTAAATATTTGGTTTTGATATTTAATTTAACTGTATACTGCTGTTGTTGTTCTGTGTCCATGACTTCACATCGTCTCAATTCTATCATATTTTAATGAAGGTAAGTGTTCAGACTGAAGTTAGCTGTGCAGCTGATTATGGTGATACTGCAGACGACATTACAGATATTTATAGTACTATCTTATCGCTTCATTAACTGTAACATTTCAAACGTAGAACAAACTAAATGTGAGGCTTAAATTTGCTGCCACAGCTAATAAATAAGATTAGCTGCTCGCTACTATTTGCCAATTATATTCGCTAATATATTTGTTCTAAGGCTCGTAGTGCTTATTGTAACATAACAGCAATATTTCAGAAGACACGGTGAATGTCGTATGCAGCTTGTACGGCTGTAAAAAGTGAACGAAAAGGCGTTTAAACGCATTGCTCGTGTCCGAGCTAGCTAGCAAAGATTAGATGAATGAGAGCAGAGCTGAGGGTTACCTCCCTCTGAAGCGGCCTAGCAACGGTAAACACACTCAGGGTTCTAACGCTGCTCTGCGCTCTCATAACGTTACCTCCGAGTCGATTACCTTTTTATACACTTACATTTAGCTTTCAGTCCTGTTCGATCACACTGCTTTTTAATAAAGATATGAGGTTAAGAGGAGAATAAAGTTGTTTACCAGCATCTCCAAGCGCCCTCTCAGTCAGCCATGTCTTTTCGTGCTCCAGCACTTCTGCGTTCTCACTAAAGGAGCTGCAGCACAGCCTAGTGTAGAGTAGTACACTCTCCCACTCTCAGTGACAAACCCAAAGTGCAATAACAGAGAACCTCTCACATCAGGGGTGTCAAACTGTCAAACTCCAATTCCACAATGAATAAACTTAAACTTCATCCATCCATCCATTATCTTGCGCTTTATCCTCTACTAGGGTCGTGGGGGGGTGTCCCATGCCCATCCAGGGGAGAATGTCTGGGGCATTGGGCAGATACACCCAGGTCAGGGCGCCAATCTATCGCTGGGCACACACTCACTCACACAAACACACTCTATATGGGGCAATTTGGAGAATTCAATTGACTTGATCCATGTGGGGAGAACATGGAAACTCCACCCAGATTGGGATTCGAACCGGGAATCCCTAGCGCTGAGAGGCGAACGTGCTACTCTTCAACTCTCAGTGACAAACCCAAAGTGCAATAACAGAGAACCTCTCATATCAGGGGTGTCTCCAATTCCACAATGAATAAACTTAAACTTCATCCATTATCTTCCGCTTTATCCTCTACTGGGGTCATGGGGAGAATGTCTCGGGCGCTGGGCAGATACATCCAGGACAGGGCAACAATCTATCGCTGGGCACACACTCACTCACACACACACACACACACTCTATATGGGGCAATTTGGAGAATTCAATTGACTTGATCCATGTTTTTGGACTGTGGGAGGAAACCGGAGAACCCGGAGGAAACCTACACGGACACGGGGAGAACATGGAAACTCCACCCAGATTGGGATTCGAACCGGGAATCCCTAGCGTTGAGAGGCGAATGTGCTACTCTCCAACTCTCAGTGACAAACCCTGTCACTGAGTGACAAATTCTTCTCGGAATTGACCTTCAGTCAATTCTGAAGTTACCAATGTGGGTCCTTGAGCAAGGCCTCTAACCCTCATTGCTCCAGGGATGTTGTAATCAACCCGGTGCTCACCTCGTAAGTCGCTTGCCTCTGCTAAATGACCAAATGTAATGTAAAAATAATGAAAGACTTAAAATTATACTTTTCATAAAAGTAAATCAAAACATTGTTTTCTTAAGCCATTTTAGAAAAAAAATATATCTTTAAATATTTAAATATATATATATATTCCTGTCAAAATCATACAAATTAAATTTTTAGCATGGTCCAAAAAAAACAGATCACCAAGCCATTCATCAAAATAATAATAGATCAATGTAAAATGATTCTGCAGGTCTTGAGATTGACACCCATGTCTTATATGTAGTGAGCTGCTGTAATGTATGTAATGTACAATCATGGCTGGACTAGTAATCTGGAATACTGGGAATTTTGTTGGATTTATTTTTCTTTCCTTTTTTTTGTAGATACATTTCTCTTACCTGAACTTATTTGTGGAGATCTCCTGACATATTGCAGGAGCGTTCTGCAACTCCACCTGAGCTTCATCTGATCAATCTAAATGACTTAGTTTTATCGTCATGACAACCACCATTCTCAACATTCATTGTTTGGAATTATGTCCCCTTTAACTATATGGACAGTAGAGGATTTATAAAACCTAGAAAATTACACATTATTCCTTTATTCTAATGCTTCAAAAAAACACAAATTGACTCTTATGCAAATTAGGCTATGAGTTGTAAATGGGTAGTGCAGAGTGTGATCAGAATCATTTTTATTCTTACCTATTGGCCATCATCCATCATAAACACAGAATCTTGTCCAACATAAAATGCAACTCTGGACAGAATGTTAATAAATGTTTTGCTATTGCAAGGAAGGGTATAAAACCAATCCAATTAACATCTCAAATTCTCACTTCCAGAAATTTTGAAAAGCTGCAGGAGTCAAACTATCAAGACCTTTCTTAATAGTTGGCAGTTTTGCAAAAAAAAAAAATAAATAAATAAAAAAACCTACTGAATTATTTGGATGTGTTGTTTCACTATAGTCAGAATCCACAGGATCATTTGCTGCTTTACAAAAAAACCAGCACCCATTAAGACAAGCATAAACATGATGGTCTGCATGTAGTTTATAAAACTGTGTATGCTCTAATACTTTCACAAAGTGTAAATCCACATGCACAAAATGTAACTTCAAAAAATCATACTTTAACCAAGGAAAATAGGTTAGGACTTAAAATGGCATATGACACTGGATAAAGAATGCAATTTGGAATGTACAGTGCTTCCCGTCTCTATTGAAAAATTATAATACAACTCCATCATATTAATCCCACAAAATGCATTTATCTTGGACAACAATAAAAATTAGTGCAGAACAGTTTTTAAAGTTCCTCTTTTCCTTTCCTTTTGCCAGGGTAGTCCATGCCAAAAAAGGACGAGGGCCTGCCATGAACGTCTCGTTCTCGCTTTACGAAGGCCGAAAAGGAAGACACACAATTTCCTATAAAGTGGTCAGACTGGCCCAAGATGTACAGGTCAAGCTGAGCCACATCAGGCTGAAGACTGACCACCTTTACCTGCATACAGAGAAAGAAAATAATTCTTAATCCAGGTCCAATTTACACCAAATGCATTCAGGATAAATAATAATCAAAGCATGAACTGTTTAAGCGTGTCTAAAAAGTTAAATTAATAAGTAATAATATTAATTTTTAACAAATTGGCTGTAAGAACAGCTCAAAAGCTAAAGACGGTTTAGAAGACTGGATACTGGACTGTAATTCATTCAAACAATCCTGTTTAAGTACATGTTATGCCAACATCCTGTGAGACAACAGTACTACTGTGTTTATATTATATGTAAAATTATTTTATCAGGAACTAAAAAGACTCAGACGGCACGGTGGCTTAGTGGTTAGCACGTTTGCCTCTCAGCGCTAGGGATTCCTGGTTC
Source organism: Corydoras sp. C115 (assembly GCA_019802505.1). Classification (NCBI taxonomy): domain Eukaryota; kingdom Metazoa; phylum Chordata; class Actinopteri; order Siluriformes; family Callichthyidae; genus Corydoras; species Corydoras sp. C115. The sequence continues at coordinate 7,616,934 of JAFMOC010000011.1, read as the reverse complement.
GAATCCCCATCTGGGTGGAGTTTCCATGTTCTCCCCGTGTCTGTGTGGGTTTTCTCCAGGTTCTCCGGTTTCCTCCCACAGTGCAAAAACATGGATCAAGTCAATTGAATTCTCAAAAATTGCCCCATATAGAGTGTGTTTGAGTGAGTGAGTGTGTGCCCAGCGATGGATTGGCGCCCTGTCCTGGGTCTATCTGCCCAGCGCCCGAGACGTTCTCCCCTGGATGGGCATGGGGAACCCCACCGCGACCCTAATAGAGGATAAAGCGGGAGATAATGAATGAATGAATGAATGAATAAAAAGGCATTCCACATTAGACACAGAAAAATAATCACTGACAGAAATACCACATTACCTTTCCTTTGAACTGTTTTTCAATGTCTGTGCTGTAGGACTCTGAATCAGTGGCAATGTAGATAGACTGAGCTTTGGTCTTTTTAACCCAAACCTTCAACGCACGCAGGATTTCCTTAAGGTCAGGCAGACACATAGTAAACGTGAGTGGTAATGCTGTTTGTCGATCATAACCCACGCACTGCGGTGAGGCCATGAAGTGAGGACCTGCATCTCCTGATTGTAGCAGCTTACAGGCGTTTTGCTATTTTAGAAGATGGTGAGAAAAATTGAGAAAGAAAACTAATTAAATAAAGTACAGTCTTCTGGATTGTAAGTATACTGTTAGTGCAAATCATAAATTAAGAATTATTGGAAGTTATGGAAATGGCAGTGACACTAATGTTATTTATGTTTTAGTTTTTTTTTACATTTATCTTTAGTAAAAACACACAAACATGATGATACAGAGTAAACACATCATACACACCCAGTCTGATCCAATGCGAAGATGTATCCCCACATAAGGTCTTGGAAGCAGCATGCTGATGTGCTTTTGCCCATTCTCAACCAACTTCCCAGTCCAAATTACATAACGTTGCAAGTCCACGTGCTCTTCCATGACAGGAAACTGAGCCGGAGCCCCAGGAAGAGCGAGTACAGGGTGCTCCTTTGGGGGAAACCTGATTAAATAAAATTATCATCTTTGCCAATATTCTAAATGGCTTCACATTTAGGAAATGAATGAAAACAACATTCAATGAATTAAAACAATTAAACCTTTTAATCCAGTGTGGAAGGTAGTAGGAGTTAAAAGATAGACCACCAAATGGAACAGAGCGATCAAAGTCCACTCCAAAATGGTCCCAAAATGGACCAAATGGATTACCGTCCTGTAAAACGATTCAAGTTCATGATTAGTAATTGTCCTAAGAGGACCGAGATTGCAGTCTTGGATAGACACAGATGAAACCACATGCAATATAAAATGTGATATTTTCTCCCTTAAACAAGTACATTTCTTTAAATAAGTTACAGTAAAAGTGCATTAAAATATCCAAATACACACCTTCATTGGGCAGCTGCTTTTGTCTGAACTGCGCTGCACAGCTGACTCGAAGCAGTAAGCGGCTCTCTGACCTGGAGGCCAGTATGTTGGAGCCAGCTTCTCCATGAAATTCTCTAGACTCACCACACGGTGGTACTGCTTCAGTGGTTCTAGCTGGAAGTATTCACTGTAAGAAACATGCACCTGTTTTGGGAAACAGTAAAGTCAAATGCAACTGGTATCAAAATTAAGAATCAAATCTTAATAACTGCAGTTGAAATATAAGAAAACCACCAGTTCAATAAGATATTTCACACAATCCAATCTAAACCAAAAAATTTGAAAAATATTTTCTATATATATATAAGCATTTATATAAGCATTTCTTAGTCCTGGTCACAGAGCTTCAATGCCCTGCATTTTTTTCTCCAGCTTTTAACAAACCTAAGCCAACTAATTAGCTCATTAATAGCTTAGTATTAGGTTAAAGTAGGTTTGTCAAAGCAATAAAAACACTAAAGAACTCAAAAGTGGAACTCTAAAATGAGAGGGTGGGGGTGAGAATTTGGAAGCTATGCCTTTTTTCAAGAACATGGTTAATTGACAAACCTGGACAGGTTAACACAGCAAGAGGTAAACTTTTTATCCCCACGGCTTTGTTTTGCTAGGAGAATAAAGCTGTAGGGCTCTTCTATTGTTCACCACTTTGTGATCGTTTGGTACTAAATCACATTTGGCAATGCACCCCGGAGCTGATAAAAGAAAAACTATTATGCAAACGATATAAAGAAAGTGGGTATTATGTGCTTTAGTTTTGAAAGCTGAAGTGATGCAATGCCCACTTCCTCTTAAAAAAACTCAGAATATATTCCTATACCTACTACTAAAACATGTTACATTTTTATTTTCAGTTTTATTTTCTATGCATAGGTGCACTTTTTGAAATGAAGGCTCATACATAAATTTTGGATAGCAAACTGTGTAACTAGAATATCAGATCATTTAAAAATATTTTTTAAATGAACCAATGGTTATTTAATCAATTAAGTGAGAAAAGAGAAGTTAGCACCTCTGTAACCTACCAAAGCAGTATTCAAGCACTATAAAAAGTTTATCATAATTATTATATTAATGTAACCTTATTATGTTAACAGTTAAACTAAAGACGTATATGCTAATGCATTTAAATGATTAATTATCTGTTTAAGCAAAGTTAACTACTATATATACTTTTTATATTCTTCAAATTATTGCTTGTTTACTACCTCTTGTTTACATTTGTGGTTGCTTTCTAAATACTTTGCTTTGAGAATGATCAGGACCTTTGTGTTATAAAAGCTTATTACAATTTCGAGTAAAAATAGGTCGTTCTTTATACATTTATGTGAATTGTATTGCAAACAGGGCGGCACGGTGGCTTTGTGGTTAGCAGGTTCTCCTCTCAGCACTAGGGATTCCCGATTCGAATCTCCATCTGGGTGGAGTTTCCATGTTCTCCCCATGCCTGTGTGGGTTTCCTCCGGGTTCTCCAGTTTCCTCCCACAGTCCAAAAACATGAATCAAGTCAATTGAATTCTCCAAATTGCCCCATATAGAGTGTGTATGCGTGTGTGTCTGTGTGAGTGAGTGTGTGCCCAGCGATAGATTGGCGCCCTGTCCTGGGTATATCTGCCCAGCGCCCGAAACGTTCTCCCCTGGATGGGTATGGGGAACCCCACCGCGACCCTAATAGAGGATAAAGCGGGAGATAATGAATGAATGTATTGCAAACATAACTGGAAGTATTCACTGTAAGAAACATGCACCTGTTTTGGGAAACAGAAAAGTCAACACTAAATGTCTGCATTGTGATTTAATGTTTTATAGGCGATGAAGACTTGGTTTGCTCCCGATTTTAACTCCAACATTGTTGGAAATAAACAGGAATTATGTTTGCAATAATCTTTCAGCATTACAAAACGCTTACATTAGTGTACGGTGGAGCGTGATGTCTATAAACGATCCACGGGGGAACAGCCAAAGTCCGATTCAGCAGTTTGGCGAAAGCCAAAGAGCCTAGAAAATGATCCGCCTGGTTTCCAAACCGGCCTGTCATCAAACAGACATTAAACAACTTTTCATTTTTGCATAATCTAAGGTTTATGCCGCGATAGCGCATAATGAGTAACTATAATGATCATCCGTACACGTCGTAGTGTCAATGCTATTAAACATTATAGTATATTTTAAACCATTAATTACCCATGCACGGGCAGTACAGAATATAACCGTTTTCATCCCACGTAACATCAGCGGCGCAAAGTACAAAACACAAGGAAAGCAACGTTATGTGAAGGCAACTTAAAAACAAAAGTTCGACAGGATTTGGTTTCGCCGCCATTGTGGAAATCCGGCTGTCCCACAATGCACTTCGGTGTTTGTGTTTAACTCTTTCGAGGCCGCACAGAAACGCTGTAAGGTAGAGACAAAACTGCTTTTTATTTTCCACATTGTGTAAAAGCGAGACTGGCCCTTAATTTAAACTCTCAAAAGTGCACTTATTAAACGAACAGGCACAAATTTAAAGGTTCGTCCAAACTGTTTAAACCGTCAAGTACAAAGCGCCACCTACTCGTCAGGTGGTTACTAAAGCATTGCCAGAACTGTCACATATATATATATCATGCATTAAAATACAGCTGCTAAAATTAGGTAGTAAAATAACACTGTTCACATAAATAAAGTTTAATATTAGTATGTATGACCTAGTGCATGCATTATACTTAATGCATACGGCATACTACCTCAGCAGATGCAGCACACTATGATAATAAAATACAAAAGATAATAATACTATCTTGAATTTTGAATCTTGAACTCATTTATCATAGACTCTAGATCAGGTGTCAAATTCAATTGCACCAGGAGCCAAAACTCTAGGTCGCGGACCAAACAGTATAAACATTTATTGAACATGAATCTTAAACATATCTGAAAATGAATAGGAATAAACACAGACAGGAATATTCCATGCATCCATTATCTCCGACTTTATCCTCTAATAGGGTTGCGGGGGCGTCCGGCAAAATAACGTTTTAGATGCCCGGCAAATACACCCAGGACAGGGCGCCAATCTATCGCTGGGCACACTCACTCACTCACACAAACACACACTATATGGGGCAATTTAATGCATTTAGTTTACCTTGAATCCATGTTTTTGGACTGTGGTAGGAAACCCCACAGGAGAACTTTCAGATGAACCCAGAGAAAACCCACATGGACTCACTCACACAGCCACACACACAAACACACTCTATATGGGGCAATTTGGAGAATTCAATTGACTTTGTACGATGTTTTTTGACTGTGGGAGGAAACCGGAGAACCCGGAGGAAACCTACATGGACATGGGGAGAACATGGAAACTCCACCCAGATGGGAATCCCCAGTGCCGAGAGGCGAACGTGCTAAGCCACCGTGCCCCCCAACAGGAATATTATTCCACAATAAATAAACGTAAAAGTAATAAAACTTAAAATACTTTGTTTTCTTTAAAAAGCTCTTGTCAAAATGTTGAAAGTTACAACTATGAACATGATGCAAAAAACATGTAATAAAATTATGCTTTTCCACAAAGGTAAAAAATAAAAAAATAAAAAATCTTTGCTCTTGGGCCATTTTAGATAAATAAACTTAAACATTAAATGTCTTTAAATATGTGTTCTCCATAAAAATGTTCCTGTCTAAATCATACAAATTTAAAATATGAGCATCATTCAAAAAAAACATATTGCCAGGCCATTGGTAAAAGATCGATGTAAAATGGTCTCGTGAGCCGGATATAATTGTAGTTCGAGTATATAATTGAGTTTAATACCTTTGCTCTATATGCATTCTGCATAGTACATACTTAAATTAAACTAAGACAAACCAAATACTGATGCATTCTGAAATGTTTAAAGCTATTGCATGTTCTTTAGGTTATGCCAATTATTATTCACTTCATTTACTAATCTATTTATACTTTTTAGGATCACAGCGACTACAGGAGCCTAACCCTGTGCTCATGAGATGGAAGCTGTGGAAACACTCTGGATAGGTAACCAGATCATTGAAGGGCAGACAAAACATTCACATGCTTAATTTAAATTATGAAATGTTTTAAGACCTGATTCCAATGTGTTTACACAATAATATAAATGTCCTCTGTATCTGTAGTTTTTAAAGTGGGATGTGTCCTCAACATGAAGTCAGGGGGTTTAATATTAATGGATAATATATAAAGGCAGACACAAAGTTTAATTGGTTATAATTACTGTTAAGTACTGTTAAATACATGGCACAATACTGTTACATACAAAATACAATACATGTTTTTTTTTCTTAATATGAAATGCATTATAATAATTTGTAAGTCTTTTTAATTTAGATTTCAGAGACATGATACATAATATCACCAACTCCTTTTTTCTTAAATACCAATTATAGCAACTTAGAACCACCATCAAACACCAGTTTTTGTAGAGCTGCATATGAAATCACCTACAAAATTTCTTTACTAGTTGTGAGCCATTAAGTACTAATTGACCAGTAAATTTAATTTAACAAGTATGTGGTAACATAACATAAAACGGGATAAGTCTGTCATATTGCAAATGGCACCTTACCACTGTTAAAATTTCATTATTTTTTGGAACCATCTGATGTAGGAATCTATTGTTGGACATATTATTATTATTATAATTTTTTTTTTTGTGGTTGTAGCTTTTGTTAAATTTGTTAATATCTGACTCGCCGCTTTAAAATATTTGTTCTTGATCACATAATTCAGCTTCAGCTAAATTATGGAACAGCATAATGTGCTGCTGTTGCTCACGTTAAAATTACTTTAAATCTAGTAGTTTATATAGGGAATTTTCTCTTACTACTTAATGCCTACTGTGTTTTCGGACATGCAAGCAAAATTATTGCCTACTATGTAGCCAATGAGTGGCAGGGCTTGTCTGTGTTAATTGTCTGTGCAGATCTTTAAAGTGTGAAGAGTGGAGGCTTAGGGAGGCAAAGTGTCTTAGGTACTGAGCAGTGCTACAGCACAGAATTTGATCTGTATTTTCTGTGTGATGGTGGCTTCACATGCCAGTCCAAAATGATAAACATTAAAAAATATTGCAGCAAAATACAATCAAGCACAACAAAATGCTGAACATAATTCAAGTTTTTAAATTATATAATTTGTTGGAATTTGTTAACTGTGTCCTCAAAGCCAAGGTTTAAATTATTGGCTTTATCTTTGTTTCCAATTTTGACTAAATGTTATTAAAATCAGAAAACTTTGGGAACTGGTATGTTTTTGATCACTACTATCATACAGAGTTTTACACATACCTCCATGTTTTCCTCAGATGATTGAATGAGGTCAAATGGGTTCATTTTCATTAGGAAGAGCATTTAGCACAATGCCTCCAAGCTGTAGTTAGGTAAGGCTTCTAGACTTAAGGTACCAAACTCTCCCAGCCCCCATTCAATCACCAGATCTTTCACCATTTCCTCTCCCTTTTGTTGTTCCATTCTTTCTTCTGTCTATCACCTTCTTTCTGTCCCTCCTTTCATACTCTCTTCCATCCCCCACTCTCAAAACTGCATGCACATACACACAAGCAGACGACCTGAGTTTTTCAATGTTAGAGATGACGGCAGTGATAAGAAAGCAAACTCAGCTCATCTGTCTGTTTCTCTCGTACCTAAGTTTTGAGAAGTCGGTCGAGTAAGGAAACGAATGCAATCTTCAAAGGCCTTGAGACAAAGCTCAACACAACACAATTGCTTTTCTTTCTCTGCTTATGTGCAGCTTGCAGTAAGCTTACACACATATGTGAAAGAACATATGTTTCCTTTTCAAAATGTTCACCATTCTAAAAGTAGCACTGATACAAAGAAGTGGATTGTAAAGTATGATAAGTTTTGGGCATTAAATTGACTTTAATATTATATTTAACATTAAGATGTGACTTTAGTGGAACTGGGATTTGAACCCCCAACCTTCAGATTGATAGCCCAACGCCCTAACCACTAAGCTACCTTGCCCTCCTACAGAAAAAACTACCGAAAGTTTCTCGGTGCCTGTGATTGCTCCCATTTTATCTCTTTTTCTCCGTTTTTGTTTGTCTTGCGGGTTTAATTTATTTTTAGTCATATCACTTAAATACCCACCTGCCGTGGATTTGTATTCGTGTTTGGCATTTTAATTCAAGACTAAGGATTAAATTATAATCCTCAGCGTTAGACTGATACATTTCCAAGTAAGCTCTTTTATTTACCATTTTAACCCAGAATAAAACACAAATGCCATGTTACTACATGCATTAAAAATGATTCTCTATCAGGTATAACCCATGTAGTAATTGCTTTTAATACATGAGCTCTGCTATAAATATAAATATCTACTATAAATTATCTTATACACATCACTGAAGAGGGTTTGCAAATTGCCAATGAACATTTCTTTATTTCCCAGAAATAAGCGGTATCTGTAAATAATTGATGACGATATTATACAGGGCATTGCTGGGTCCACCCATCCTCTTTATCAGCTCCAGCCAGAGCAACTATATGGACACCCTAACACTGATACCAAGTACAGGCTAATAGCGTGATCTTTTTTTTCTCATCAGTTAGTTCAGCATTTCCATCAACAGAGTATTTACTGTATCAATTTAAAGAAAATATCCCTGTGGTTTTGGTTGAAAAGGTCTAGGTAAAATCTTTATAATGGCAGATAATCCGCACTTGTGTCCAGTGCTTACATACATAATCATGTCAAACTAGGTTATCTGGATATCTACAGTATCTATTGGTTGCTTTTTACCATCTTAGGAATACTGAGTTAAGAAATATACTTTACTTTCATAATGCGGAGATATCAATTAATGCTTTCAGAACCTTTAAGTTACTGTAATGCATGTCTGACAGGTGTTATAATAAATAATTACTAAATGTTTTAGTTTGACTTTTTACAGTTTGGCTGTACATATTTAGTTATGACAATAAAGCTGACTTTGACTTAAAATTGTTTCACTTTGTGCTAAGCATTCGGTGTAATAGTCTGTTAAAAGTGTCAAGTGAGGCCATCTTTATCTATAACTTAAATAAAAATGGTTTGTGAGCTACACATAAAAAGAGAGAGTCATGGAGAGATGCATGATCACACTATAAAATGGATCAAGGCTGTGGTTGACTTTGTTTGCTCCAGCTGTTTTTTCCAACCAAACAAAAGCCTGCGGGTTTGCCCTGTGTTCACAAGCTAACATTATCCTGTAGCTCCATATAAACATCTACTCAACCAAGGTTGCTGAAGCAGGGAGGTTGACCACAATCAACAAATAAAACAAATGTCTGTTTTCTAAAACAGACATCCCACAATAAAGATAATTTGTTAATTGGATTGCTGTAAACAAAAGATATGAACGGGAAAGTAATCATGTGCTGGCAGTGGTAAAACCATGGAGCTCTGTCACGCTTACTTGTTGGTTAAATGACACATTCTCCCAGTTTATCTCCAGGCCTTACACATGTACACCTTCCATCTGTTTTTAACCAAACAGTTTAAAATAAATACCACCCAACACCCCTAGACTCATTCAGAAGCAGGAGAGAGAGGAAGCCGTAGAGCTGATTCTAAGCTGTGGACTCCTCTGGTGAGGAAATCCACTCCAGATGTGTACAAATCGGCCACTACTTAAATTGCTATTGTTGTCATCAATGGCACATCAGTATGATTTTGGCAATAATAGCTTTTCTTAAGCAGTGTGTTAATGTTTTATCAATTGAAAAATCGAAATGGAAGTGAAAATAAATAACTTGCTTTTTGTAACATTGGTAGGTGGGGGAGTTGGGGGATCAAATGCCACCAGAAGCTGAACCATTAATTGGGCTATCTAATTTAAGTAGATCTACTTGTGACTTTAAAGCTTCCAAATATAAAAAAGCCAGGAAGCCTGGCTTGTTTTTGTTTGTGTAACTTTCTCTTTCTGCCCCAGTCTTCATCAGATTTTGTGGAGGAGCAAGGAAATTGGCCATTGCAGTTCCTATGGTTAATCAGATCCTAATTAAGAGCTGGTTAGGAGTGGAAGAGCAGTTGAGCCTTTGAAACTTACTCCACTTGTTTTTCATAATGGCTTTTTTTACAAGCCTGTTTGAGGTGGAGAGAGCAGGGGGAGCTGGCAGGACTCAGGGTAGCGCATGGTGTTTCAAAGGTACTTTAACATTGATCTGGAACTTTCAAATCATGGACCACATCATGACTTTAATCAACCTTAACCACCATGTCTAAAAACACACAGTCAGGCCTTTTTACCAGTAAATAAATACTCTGATAATGAAAGAACACCACAAACAGAACTGGAGAACGTTGTTTTTGTTAGCAAATTTAGCAGTTTAGTAAAATTAGACCCTAATGATTTTGAGGCTAATATTTAACTGTATCAGTATGGGAAAAAGTAATGGAGTTAGTGTATGTGTGAGCCAGAGAGAGAGCGAAATAAAGTAAAATAAAAAGCTAATTGTCTACATTTATTAAACAAACACATGTGAAATTTCTATAACCCTAGATGCTGGATGTGAATTGAAGCATAACCCAATATGTTTTAGACAATATATATATGTGTGTGATTTATTTGTTTGTTTGAATATTTAATGATCTTATAAAACATCTGTTTAATTACAATAAAAACATTTTATGATCTCATATAGTTTAACAACAGTACAATTAACATGCTTTATCTGATTGATTATAAACCTCACAAGTAAGTCTGAACATCAAGCAAGTTCCACAATGGAAAATGTGTTTAAATGTGTCTGTTAAATGTGTCAAAACTGCGTAAGTGAAAAGTTAAAGCATACAGTCATTTAGAAAATTGCATTTTAAGGAACCTGCCCATATTATCGAAGAATCTTAACTGCTTAGCAGTTGCACTTCTTTAGATCCTTAATAAGATCCAAAGAAAATGCCCTAAGCTTGCATTTTGTGTAATTTTCACTTGAAAACCAATCGAATAAACTTAAAAGACTGCATAAATTTACACAATTTAAATATACAATTAAAATGTCCTTTTTGTGATATAAAGTTTTTTTTGTGTTTTTTTTCTTCTAAAATAAGACTTTTTCTAATAATTATTGTTTACTTTTTGCTGTTTGAAGATTTGCCCTCAATTTCTGCAGTGTATGATTCAGATTCCGAAAGCAAATTACAATAAAAAGTAAAACTATGAATAATAATAAAAAATGGATTAAAAACTTGTTTTAAATATGTAGTTTCCATAAATAAATAAAATCCGTCTCTTTTTAATGTAACATTAAATGCCTCAAAATACTGAATAAATTGATAGACTTTAGTCCTCATTCTAATTTTTTTATTCTTATATATTTATATTAGTACTAGAAAAAAAATAAGTGCAGCATGAAAATATATAAATGTTCTTTCCTAAAAAAAATATTTTATTTAGTACATTTATGGACACTAGTTTTTTGACACATTAAAGTACAAAATGTAGTTATGGTCTAATGTTTTTAGAAACCCCAAGAATATAAATGAAATGTTCAAACACCTTTCATTGGAATAACTTTGTGATATTTTCCTAATTTAGTTTTCTATTTACACTACTTTGCTGTTTTTTTATGTGATTTTAAATCAAAACCAAACCATATATATTTTTTCATTTTGTTAACCAAAAAATAATTATTACTTTTCTAAGATCATTACCATGCCAGATGTGTATATTTTTACTTAAACAAAAATAGTTTGCTATTTTGAGTACACAATTAAAAGCACAAACTTTTAAAACATTAATATTAAATATATTTAAAATAATTAAATCTGAACTATTGCAAAGTAAAAAAAAAAAGAAGCTTATGTTAAGAAAGCTATATATGATTCATAAAATAATTCTTTAATTATTGGATTTGCACAAAACAATTAAAGTAATCTGAAATTGTAATGTTTTCACTTTATCCAATTGTCCTTCCTGTTATCCATCCCATCACAATTACTGTCAGACTGAACACAGATTTCAAGTTTTATTTATTTTAAGTAGACTATATTTATGTTCCTGCTTTATGGCAAATTAGAAAGTAGAAGAATTAAAAATATTTAGCAAAAAAACATCAAAACATTTTACTTCTTTACATTCAATTCTCAACTTTTTGTGTGTAACAGAAATAGACCCCAGACACTAAATAAATTATGGTGCTTTAAAGTTTGGCAATAAATCTCCAGAAACCGACTACAGACACCAGTAAGTATTCATTAAAAACGTTCCATTTAATTTAGCTTGAGTTTTGTTTACTGTTCCATAACATGGAAATTGGTCAGTTAAAACTCTCCATATTAAAATAAAATGACGTGATACTTAGTAGTTTATTGTTTTAAGACAGCGAAAGAAGGTTTGTATCTAAAGAACTCAATGAGGAAACTTATTTGTTCATAGTGTTTGAGCAGAATAAGCTCTCGAGTCACAAAGACGCAAATTCCTGAAATGATTTTCTCCGTTAAATAAAAAGCGTCGGTTCCGTTTCCC